>JBCAQO010000014.1:1302368-1338155 GCA_039111635.1 Heterobasidion occidentale | reverse complement strand
GCCAATTTGTCACATCCTTGGAGTGCCCCCTGACGAGCTGTGCGCTGTGCAGTTTGATACTGGTAGCTCCAGCAACCGGAACTCCTTGCTTCTTGGACCGAAGTAGGTTTTCTTGTGATCAGCACGATGTGCATAACTGACTCTAAAAAAAATCGAAGGCGCGACATTGTCAAGGAACTGTTAGACAGTGCGAAGGCACGCCACCCGTCTCTGCGTAGAGGCGTAAGTTGTCCCTACCAATTCTGTACCGACGGCACTCACTACGCAATGTATAGACCTACTTTAGTATGCCAGGTAAAACCTCAGTAGTCTCCTTGAAAGATCATCTCGCCTCACATCAACCTTGCAGAATGGTTCAACCCGGACTACGCTCCCTACGCACGCGTGAGCTTCCTGGACGTCCGGCGTTGAATGCTTTCAACGGATCATGCTGTGATCCCTATACTGGATGGGTCAAGGTGAACGACTTCCTCGAGGATAGTAAGTCGCGCTTCGTCCCGCATCCTGCTGTACGACTTATCCGGGCACAGTCCAGAAACCTCAGATGGAAACTCTGTTCTACAAATACGATACTGAAATTCTCTGGTGAACCCGAACAATTCGCTTCTCCTAAACGAGGCTGACTTGAGTGATTCTTAGGTGTGATATTGGTGGATGGTCCTCATTCCCTACGTTCGGTTTGTAGTCATGCGTCGCGCTGCTTATTCTCTTGGGATCTCATTATGTTTCTAAGCCGGCGATTGGTACAACTACGCAGCGTCACAAGGGAGGCAAGTCGTGCGAGACGACCGTTGCGGAACGAACCAGACCGACTTCGTCACCCCGGAATACGCTACTTACCCTGCGCGGCTGGTATGTGACGTTTTGACTGCCTGTGCAGTTTGGCATTCAAGTTCTGTCTGCAGTCGCAAAAGTGGGAGAGTAGCGAAGGCATGGACCCTTTCAGCTACGGATACAATTCGGACACGTGAGAATCGCAGATTCAAGTCCTCTCTATTTGATTCAAGTTATATGACGGACTTTGCAGACCACCGGATGCTTACCAGCAAGCGTCGGAGATCATCCCCAAACTCACCGAGTATGCATTTATATCTTCAGACGACGAAATCATTGACACGTTACTTGTAGCATGGTATCGAAGGGTGGCAACTACCTGCTCGAGTGAGTTTTCCAACGTTCAGGGATCAGCTGAAGTTTGATCGATTTCACCTGTAGCATTGGTCCCAAGGCCGATGGGACTGTCATCCCAGAAATGACAGGGCCTCTACTCGAGGTTGGTGCCTGGCTCAACAGTTCTGGGGAAGCGATCTACGGCACCCGTCCGTGGTGGATCGCCTCGGCGGACACCACGCCAGGATTCACCGACGTGCGCTTTACGACTACACCTGACGCGTTCTACATCGTCGCGCTCAGTCGGCCCAACGGGACGCTGAGCACGCCGGCTCCTGTCCCCATCGCCCCCGGAGACACGGTCACCCTGCTTGGTGGCACTGGGATAAGGCTCAACTGGACAAGCGCCGGCGGGGTGCTGTCGGTCAAAGTGGGCGACGACGAGTTGAACAAAGTGCGGTACGCCTGGGCGTTCAAGGTCTCATATGCCTGATGTACAAGCGTCATCAAGGTCCAAGTCTGAAAATCTTCTGCTGTTTTTTTGTCTTGTTTTCTGTACATTTAGTGCTACGCCACTCGCTCTCGATGTATATACGCCTTTTCGATGCCCTGTCTTGATATTTTCTAAGATAGGCCGCATGCAAACGCGACTACATCACATGATACAGAGGTGTCACTTTTGGCGGAGAAGGGCGTTACTTTCGCAAAGAATTGCTATCTCCTCTCTCACCGAGAAGAAATTAAGAAATTGGGCACCAAGGGATCATTTGTATCGATTTAACAGACATTTTCTTGGTGCTATTTTTTTGAATTAGGGCTCACTCAATGAGGAGATAGTTTTCGAATGTTTTCGAGTGTCACTCTGACTAAGATAGGCCGCATGCAAACACGACCACATCACGTGATACCAAGGTGTCACTTTTGGCGGAGGAAGGCATTACAATCATAGAGAATCGCTATCTCCTCTCTGACCGATAAGCAATCGAGAATTTGGGCACAAAGCAACCCTTTGTGTCAACTTTATGAACATTTGCTCCGTGCTACTTTTTTGATTTTGGGCCTGGTCAAGGAGAAGATAGGTTTTGATTCTTTTTCATGGTGCTAAGGCTAGGAATGGAATAAGAGCGATAAGTTAAATGTAGGCAAAATAGTCAACCCAAGCTTGGGGTGTCTAAAAGGTAGCTCCCGTGGCCGATGGGTTAATTGGTCATTTTTGTGCTTATGCTACTTGCTATCTCAGCTTGGTTCGATTCTGCGCCGCAACACTTTTGTTTTGACATTAGCCAACTGCTTCAAGGCCACTATTGGCTACTGCTTCATTAATTCTCAATGTCTTAGCACCATATATTCTACCAGCTCTAGCTCCCCAAGCTTCAATATCTAAGTAGGATATGAGTATACCAAGGTTGTATAAATGGACCCATTTTATCTAAATGCAGCTCATTAGGCATGGAGTCTCTATCAAAGTATCAATACAATTATCACTCATATGCCATGTATCTACACCAAGTATTGTGCACTTTTGGTTACTCCTATTCTCTGGGTTGACTTATCATTGACAAGTACCACTTAACAACCTTTGGTCACTCAATGGTCACTCAATGTCACGGTGAAAGTAACTCCACGTGATGTAGTCGTGTTTGCATGCGGCCTATCTTACATGTGGCTTTTCTGCCTATATGCTGGAGAGAATGGTCCCGGAGAAAAAGACAATTCGGATACGGGGAATCGAACCCCGAGCTGCCGCGAACAGTATGAGAGGCGGCAATGTTAGCCGTTACACCATATCCGATTATTTAGAGCTCGCTTTTGAGCCAATGTGCTTGCATGCCATCTGCTGATGCACAAAGAATACTGGCCAGGTCTAGCCAGGTCTGCTCCTTGGCCTCAAGTTCTGATGCCTGACGTAGACACGCACTTGTGTTTCTGGCCTCCAGTGCTTCTTGACATGTGTCTGGATCATCTGCGGAAAAAGCTGTCAATGTTATTTGCTCAAGTTTGTTCGTTTGGTGGACTTAAGGCGACGAGCCAGCCTATCAAGAGCTCGTACAATCATCCCCATCATTCTGCCAGCCTCAAAGTATACCGCTAGACGAGCTACCAACGATGAGCATGTTCAGTCATTGAAATGAGCGCGAGATATCATCAGAGCGCTTAAATAGTCTCTGTTCTCGTGCATCGAGCTGGTGAGTGACGAGTCTATTTGCGACTTGGCTCAGAGCTATCTAACTGTTTTTTTCTTCTTGTATACGAAGCCAGTTGGAGTGTATGCGAATATAGATCATGTCGTTCTTTTGGTGAGCGTCTTCAGCTTTGAATGCCGCCGACATCTCGTGATCCACAAAGCATCGGGCTTAGGCGGAGTCCTCTGACCTTCATACGTCTTTCCAAGCCCCCAGGCACTTTCGAGCTCCATTCCACATCTTCAAGGATCATACTCAGCATTCATCCTGTTTCTGGAAGCCATTGTAGGTTGCACATGGCCTCGGCGTACGGCCATCGGATTTTCGGATTTTCTTGGAAAAGCGATCTCCCTCATGGAAGACGCTGTGCTGTACGTACCCACACATCCTTCCATTATGTTGTAGTTGCGCAACGTGCAAGTCTGGAAAAGTTGTTAAAGCGTTGCTCAGAGCCCAGCGGATCCCCTCTACTCCGTTATATAGCTCTGAGATAATTTATTGCTCATCGTCATATACTGACCGCTAATAATAGACCATTAAATGTCAAACCAGCTCTGCTGCTCAGGTCAGGTGTGCGCCATATGTCAATGAAACTGCTCTTGTTGCTCTTTCTGGATTCAAATCAGGGTCGGTCTAAGTCGCCGTTTCCTATAGCGCGCGCGACCTCAGCAAAACCCCATTTGTATCCCGAGCCAACCCCGTCCCTCGACGGACCGGTGAACATATCCCGGCACCGGTTTCTCCTTTCGGATTAGTATAAATCGGTGCTTTACCCCGCACTTTCTGACGTGGTCCTGGCGACATTGATCACAATACCCCACATTGCAAACAGGTCGAATTTGCGCACTACCATGTCTATCTACACTTCGCCGTACCCTGCTTTGCCAATACCTTCTCAATCTGTCTACACGTTTCTGTTTTCTTCCAATCGACATCCTCGGTCTCTCGCCGCTTTCATAGATGCGCCTACAGGACGAGCCATCTCACGCGCAGAGCTTCATTCTCTGACATTGTCCCTCGCACACGGTTTGCGCAATGTATTGCCTGCTGGTAAGACTCTTTTGGGTCGAGATGTGTGGAATCTGACGCCGAGATTTCAGACAGACGAGTACGTCGTGGAGATACCATCATGATCTTCAGTCCAAACAGCCTCGTCTGGCCTGTCGCAATCCTTGGTGTCTTCGCAGCTGGTGCTCGTGCTACCCTTGCAAACAGTGGCTACACACCTGCTGAGTTGAAATTTCAGTATGAAGATAGCCGGGCTCACCTCGTAATCGCTCATCCTGACCTAGTCGGGGTCGTTTTGGACATGTTCAAGTTGAAAGGAGTACCAGAGACTGAAGCAAGAAAGCGAATAGTGTTGGCAGAGCTAGGTGGCAGTCAAGCGCGCAAGGATGGACTATTCGGATTAGATGCCTTGATGAGTCAAGGTGCTTTGGCAGCAGAGGAGAAGTTCGAGGGAGAACAAGCCGACGAGACGACTTTGTTATGTTATTCATCTGGGACAACTGGTAATCCTAAGGGTGTCGAGGTGCGCTTCAGCTTCAGTCCGTCTCATTCATCATGTCAACCTCGACATTCCAGACAACCCATAGAAACTTGGCCAACGTCATTGCCATGATTGAATCTGCCTTCGCAAAATTGACGCCTGGCAAAGATGTTATCTTGAATGTGCTTCCTTACTACCATATTTACGGTATGTACCTTTATGCCACTGGTGTCCTCCCATGCTTTTGCGTGATTTGACAAGTCAAGCGGCTACGGAGAGCACCAATACTTTCTGTGTTGAGAACACTGATTTATGCGTGCTTTGTTAGGTATGGCCAAAATCCTACTTTATCCGTTCTTCGTGGGGATTCCCGTCGTGATCATGCCAAAGTTTGACCCCACCGACTTCTGTCGAAATATCGAAACCTATCACATCACGACATCGCTCATTGTCCCTCCGATTCTCCTGGCGCTAGTTCACCACCCTGGTATGTACCAATACACTTACACGGGATATATTCTCTGATTCGTGGCTCGTCAGCGACAACCCAATTCAATATGACGTCGTTGAATTTCCTCTCCTGTGGTGCCGCACCTCTAGGTGCAGCGCTTCTCTATTCAGCCATTGAGAAGTTGAAGTCAGTGGGCGCAATCGTTGACATCGCACAAGGGTACGGCTTGACCGAAACTTCACCGGTCACACACATTGTTCCGCGCAAGGACACCCTTCGCAAAGTCGGAAGCATCGGAGTATTGCTGCCTAATCTAGAAGCGCGTATCGTGGTGAACGAGAAGGATGATGGAGAAGCAGATGTCGATGCGAAAGAAGGGGAACCTGGAGAATTGTGGATACGTGGTCCGACAGTGATGAAGGTGCGCTCGTGTGACTTATAAGATCCGAAGGACCCTTGATATCATGCTGTGCAATAGGGATATTTGAACAATGCGGCGGCAACACGGAACGCGATCACCCCTAGTGGGTGGTTCAAGACCGGAGACATAGCCATAGTCGACGCGGATGGGTTTTACACCATCGTAGATCGCAAGAAGGAGCTCATCAAATATAAGGTGCGTTGGCAGGTGTTAGCTCATGTCATCGTCATAATTTTGCTGATCAACACCAATCAGGGCTTTCAAGGTACTGTCGTTTATGACAGCCTGTTCCAATTGTTTTGCTTATATTACTATCTGTAGTGCCACCGGCCGAACTGGAAAGCGTCCTCCTCCAGCATCCTCAGATAATTGATGCAGCTGTCATCGGCATAGAGGATGCCTCACAAGCAACGGAACTTCCGCGGTATGGATTATTCACGTTTCGGAGATGCATGACATTGAGCGTCTTCGTGCCCATTAGTGCGTACATTGTACGCAAGGACAGCCTTTCAACGCCTGCGGAATCGGCAGCTTTCGCACGCCAGATTCAAACATGGATTAAGGGACATGTTGCAAGGCACAAGTTCTTGAGAGGAGGTTCGTTCTCCGCTCTTTGTGCGGTGTTGCATAGCGCTTATTACCATGGATCACCGACTAATTGATTTTGTAGGCGTGGTAGTTGTGGATGCCATCCCTATGAGGTTAGTCTCTGTCCGCTACAGTCTCACAGACCGCTTGACCCAACAATACATCATATGTTTCAGCACGTCTGGCAAAATCCTTCGCAGACATCTCCGGGACCGTGCGAGAGAGGAGATGGCAGGTCAAGTCATAGTCAAAGCTAGACTATAATTTTCAACATGTCAAGCCACGATTGATATTTGGGCTGGCCTTTGACTTTTGTAGAATACAAGCAAGCTCCGTGAGGTATATTGCGCCGAGATTGAGATAATAGCTGCGACTGACGAGAATGACACGCATGAATAACGCACTCATCTCTAACTCGGAGCTCAACTTGCTTCTGCTATACTCGGGCACTCGGGCGCGATAACTATCAGTTCCTCCGGATGGCGCTAACAATATTCTCCGGCCTGGATGTCGACGTCAATTTGGGGGCTCTGTTTTCCCACAAAACCTGTCGCATCTGATGTTAGCATTCATTCAAAGACAACTTGACAAGCCACCGGTTGAGCGCTGAGCTGTCCCCCTATTGTGTAATTTGACTGACAGCGTCAATGCCCACAGAACAAAAGGAATCAGTACAGAATGCATCCGAGGCAAGGGCGTGCGCAACGAGGCGAGGTGAGCTATCCTTGGCATCTGTATCCACAACCACAGGAATATCACGTACCACATCAGGATGATACCTGATATCATCTAAGTGAGATGACGACCGTCTTATCTACTTCTCTTAGTTATGATATTATTTCGGTAAGTTCCTGTAACGGAGGAAAGAGACGGATAAAGTCCAGCCAGCTCTCCTCGTCGGCAGCATGCGAATGACCTCATGATTCGGAGACCAATTCAAGGTGATCAGGCTGTTCCGCGCAATGCATTTATTTGAGGCTGACGCCCGCTCTGGACGGGCTCCCCTTGAAGCAAGCTAATATCCGCTGAAACAAGATCCATTGCTCAGCGCCTCGAACTCTTGAGCGGACTTATCCTGTGCGTGCTTCATAGGTATATATACGTGACGCTCCGTACTCAACTTGATTGTCCTCCACTACGAGCCGAAGTCGACTATGCTGCTCATGACAGTGCTCTCCTGTTTAGCAGCTTTCCCTGTCGTCGTATTTGGCAAGCCATGGTTCAACGATTACGACACTGGAGCCAGGAGCATCTCTGATTCGTCGGGGAGGCTCAAGCCTAAGGTCCTCATCATCAGCATGGTTCGCTCGTAATCTGTTACCAGCGATGGATATATCCAAATCTGACCAGATCTCACGCGTTGTGTAGTTTTCGCCTGAAGCGGAGGCATGGTATGGTGAATATATTAACCTCTGTCAGATGTGAAGGAAGCACACAAACTCAGAATATTGGTTTTAGGCATCCCAGAGTTCGACCTATTAGCGCGAAACATCACTATCACCGGGTTTTCCCCACTCTTTCCCTATGCGCACTGCACAGAAGATGGATCTGTCTGTCAAGTTGTCACTGGAGAAGCAGGTAGGCATGTCTCGTCAATCGTCGACAGACATATCATTCATGACATCGGCGATTTAGAAATCAATGCGGCGGCAACAATCACCGCACTCACACTGTCGTCCCATTTCGACTTACGATCGACATATTTCCTCATTGCGGGAACCGCAGGCGTAAATCCCAAAGTTGCCACGATTGGCTCCGTCACCTTCGCACGGTATGCGGTCCAGGTAACGCTCCAGTATGAGATCGATGCGCGCGAACTCCCACCCGGTTTCACGACCGGCTACTTTCCTCAAGGCTCAGACTCACCTGATGAATACCCACAAGAATTATACGGCACAGAGGTCTTCGAGGTCAATGACAGACTGCGCTCGCTCGCCGTCGGCTTCGCCAGAACCGCTACGTTGAATGACTCCCATGATGCGGTCGCATACCGCGCAAAGTACGCCCACGACAGAATATATGCCTCTGCGGCGACGAGGCCTTCCATCGTCGAGTGTGACACAACGACATCAGACGTGTATTGGACTGGAGCGCTGCTCTCCGAAGCTTTCGAAAACACGACGAGGCTGTTTACGAATGGCACTGGGGTGTACTGCACGGCGCAACAGGAGGACAATGCCACGCTCGAAGCTTTACTCCGCTCGTCGCTCCATAATCTGACCGATTTCAGCCGCATCATCGTATTGCGCACTGCATCGGACTTCGACAGACCGTACATAGGCGGCTCGGTCATCGACAACTTGCTTCACGAAAATCAGGGATACGAGCCTGCTCTGCGGAACATCTACCTGGCAGGAGTGAAGGTTGTCGAGGGTATTTTGAAAGAATGGACGAAGCGGTTCGAGGTGGGGATAAAGCCGTCAAATTATGTCGGGGACATCTTTGGCTCGCTTGGTGGTACCCCCGACTTTGGAACTGGCAGCACATTCGGGGGTGGTATAGCGGTAGCACGGAAGAGGAACGTCAAAAGAAGAAGAGTGAGAAGAGGGTGATTTACGAGGAGACGCCTGGCTTCACATATGCTTCACTTTGCACACCTGCACTAAACTTTGGGCGCAGTATCCTTGATGATGCCTTCTGATGCCTTCCATTTTCGCATGTATCGTACATCGCCGCACACAAATCCTGGAGCGGATTTTATAACTGCATCAATTTGTTTTCAATCATGCATGTCATCTAACACAATACGAATATGGTCAACGAACGTCGCGTCGTTCCTTCAGATGGAACGCATCATCCAGAGCTTATTTTTGATCCCGCAGCGCATTGTCCCATGCGTTATCAGCGACCAAACTGCGGTAGTAGACTACGGCATCGACCCATTCTTCTCCTTGACCATCTACGCATCGAAGCCGTCCTGCTCGGGGGATGAGTCCCGCGCGCGTGAAGCCCAACGAGTCCCAGATCCTGAAAAAACCAAGATAAGGAAATCCAGAGTCAATAGTTCAATACAGGGATAACTCACTTCATGCTGCCGATGTTGCTCGTATAAACGAGGTTGAACACGCTAGCCTTAAATCCAAGTTGGGGTGCATAATGAAGGTATGACTTGCCCAGGGTCTTCCCATAGCCAAACCGACGGTGAGCAGGAGGTATGACGAATCCGCCATTGCATATCTGACAGGATTGAGCTATGTCAGAAGGAACATTTCTGATACAAGAATAGAACGCGCACATGAGAGGATCGACCAGGGTAATTCGGTTTCACATAGTAGAATCCGACAACACACTCCTCCCAGCTCCTCCCCGCCTGAGCTTCAGCAACGCCTCCCTCGATAGGAGTAGCTTCTGAGCTCTCACCCTCATCGGTCGTGACTCCGATAGCGATGAACACGTCTCCCGCCCAAAAATACGCCTCGAACTGCTCGCGAGTATACTCACCTACGGGTGCTTCTTGCGGGTACGACGTGCCGCTGCGAACCTCATCGGAGAAGACACGGTAGGTCAACCCCTGTAGCCCCGGAAAGCTTGCAACACTTGCAGAAGTAAGATGATGCACAGTGAGGGATGTGAACGGCGATTGCGGTCGATTCGCTGCTGCAAGTGCTAGTTTCCAGACGGTCGATGAGAGAGGGCCGGATGGCCGTGATAGCAAAGAGATTGAGCCGTATGCAGACATAATTTCCACCTGTTATGAAAAGGAGGGTGTACTTAGGAAGCCCTCACGTTAGTAGCTTTACTTCCTAATAGTTCTTTTTTGCATTCGACGAGCTTTCGCTGCTCGAGTCCGACATTGATAGCATGGCCGCGGCGTAAGGTCGACTTCCCTTATTAGGAAGGCCTTTTCCACTTGTTGCTTTGTCATCCGAGTTCTCCCAGGCTAAACTCTCTTCGACTCGAGCCACGATCTGCCTCTATGCTACTAGTCTTTGCTTTTGCTGTGAACTTTTAAATCAGCGCGAGTATCCCTATGCGCTCATCCTTTCCTTCATTAGAGATAATACGCAATAGAATCCCTGGTATGCAACGTCAAACCAGGCCCGGTCGTCAACATAGAACCAGGACCGGTCGTCAACAGGGACTTGCACTTTGATTGAGTAGCATATTCAAGATTTCAATGCGAGTATTTTAGTATTGACGTCGGGCTCGGCATCCAATCATAGCCCAATCGAGACGGGTGCTCTGCGTCCTACGCTCTGTACGATTCTGTTCCCATGTCTTCGAGAGGCGCTTGTTTTGTCGAAGCTTCTTAGCATTATGTGACGGAGGCATGTGTGTTTTGAAGCAATGCCATACGGTATTCGTCCAGTAGGCCCCAGGTAAGTACGGGATCAGTTTTCCCCCGTGGTTGACTCTGAGAAGCCTTTCCATATAGGCCATTGGTTTCGAACTCGACATATGGTTGCAGTCTTCTCATGGGTGAAAAGCCCTGGGAGTGGTCCCTGCCTCCGGTCCTCTGACCGTTCCTGATTTTTGTCATCGTGTTATTTCTATGGTAGCTCCTCAACGTGCTGGGCAAGAGAATTCGATCATTCTACTCTCACATCCATGCATCTATCGGGGGAAGATCGCCTGAATATCATATCTCACTGATTTTGCGTGGGTTCTTTCGCAGGCGTCTCCGTGGACAGTCCCAGGCCGAGGCAGTATGCATCCCCCTTATCGGTTTATGGGCTAGTACATTGGTACCGTCATTCGATGGAGTACCAAGATATAGGACGAGACGGATCCAGCCCAATCCAATCTCTGGTGTCGATGCGCCGGGTAAGGGAAACCCAAAATCCATCGTATCGAATAGTATCCTTGTCGAGGCACCCAACAATCGGAGATAGCGGGTACAAGTCTCGTAAGCGCACCGGCTAAGATCATGAAAGCTTGCAGCTAACGAATGGGCATGATCATTATGACATTCTGATTTAGGTTTGCGTGTCGTCGAAAAGAGACAGAAACACACGGATGACGGTATGGACTATCATGAGCTCCACATGGTCTCTTCTCCTTTCCCTGGCTCGAAGAACCGGAAGGCTCTGTATTGCCGAGTGTTCATTCATGTTACTGTATCTAAAGATTCTGACTGTTGGGATAGGCGACAGTCGACTGGTCATTTCCCAAAGGTGTGAATCTTGTATTGGTGTTCATCTGCATCCTCACCGCACATAGTCCCGCTAGGGCATGCAGGGTCTTGCAATGTGGCTACTGGTCGATATCTCTCTATCGCTTCGACAATTCGACACATGTGTACGATTGCCGGTGGTAACCACGACGAAAAAACGGTCTGCGAAGGGTATTGATGTAGGTCTTCGTACTCATGCCTGTTGTGAAATAACTTCAGTATTGAGATTCGCCCATCCAGAAGTTCAGCCCAGAAAGCGTTAAAACTGTATGCGCTCCAAAATCCTCGCTTGTCGAGCAGGAGAATGGATTACTGTGTTTGCTCCGTGAATCTGCCACGATATACTCGGCTCAGGATAGCCCATGCCATGAAACTCATGCATCTACTTCTTTTGGCATTCTTTCTTCTTCAGCATGCTTTCCAAAACTTGCTACCCAATGAGAAAATATGCCCGCCGGTAAGTGACCTCGGTACCTCAGTATACCCTTGTCGTTGATGTAGCCCCGCCAGAGCTGCTCGGTGCCTTCATACCGTTGCGCTGGGTTGCTGTTCTTCATACTCTAGCGTCGGGAGATGTTTCGTCGTGTGGATCCGTGCTCTCATTAACACCGTGCCATGTCTTGAAGCATCAAGTCGTCGGTAAACTTTACCCGCCCATCGTGCTTCACGAATTCAAGTCTTGTCATTCGTCAATGCTCTGGTCATTACGAATTTACCTGTGCTAATTCATTGAGTCCTCTCAGCTTCAGAGGACAATAAAAGGGCTCTCTGCATGCCATTGAACCCCCAGTACTCAACGGGTATTCTTCGGTCCAATCACTTCGACGTCGACATGTCTTGGAAAGCCATCGCTGCTCTGACTACCCTTGTTGTCTCCGCCATCGCTGCGCCTTCAAGGCGCGTTTCTTGTGGCGATGGGAGGACGGCTAGCAATGCTGTGGTACAGTTCCATCGCCATTTATCATTCCACCACATTCCTCACGTCCACATCACAGTGCTGCACTTGGTTCAACGTCTTGGACGACATTCAAGAGAATCTGTAAGGCAGTGTTTAATTAATCGTTACTTCAGCTCTGACCAAATCTTAGTTTCGATGGTGGAGAGTGCGGTGAGTATCTGAACGAAAACAAATAGTATTACACATTTGTTTGACCGTTTGACTTCCCAGGCGAGGAGGTTCACGAGGTATGTGAAATTTTATTGTTGCCTACTTTCCCATCTGACCGATACTCTTCAGTCCCTGCGTGTAAGGTTCCATGACATCTAATATTCATCATAAATGAAACGTCATTGCTTCGCAGCTGACTTTCCACGATGCCATCGGCTTCTCCGAGAAGCTGACACGGGAAGGAAAATTCGGGTGGGTATTCATTTCGTGAATTTCTTTGTATATATCCTGATGTGCATCGGCGCAGTGGCGGAGGAGCTGGTAGATTTTCCTTATTACTATCATATTTCAACCCTCTGCTCACAGGCTACCTTTAAGATGGTTCCATCATGGCTTTCGCGGACATTGAAACAAATTTCCGTTAGTGATTTCCTACTGACTTTTCCCGCCTCCGGGGTATTGATTGCCTATCATTGCAGACGCTAACAATGGGGTGGACGAGATTGTTGAGGCCCAGCGTCCATTCGCATTGGCGCACAAAGTGTCCTTCGGTGACTTGTATGTCTGTATCTTCTCACCCTTCTCACGACACTTATACTTCCCACCAATAGCATCCAATTTGCTGGAGCTGTGGGTGTCTCCAACTGTGCCGGTGGTCCACGCCTGCAGTTCCTGGCTGGTCGCTCCAACCACTCCCGTGTATCACCAGATCTCCTGGTTCCAGAACCTAGCGACTCCGCCGACACAATCTTCGCTCGGATGGCCGATGCAGGCTTCAGCATCACCGATACTGTGGACTTGCTGATCTCCCACACTGTCGCGGCTCAAGATCACGTTGACCCCACCATTCCGGTAGAATCTATCCATATAAGTCAACGAAATCAATCCTTACATTGTTACTAGGGAACACCCTTCGACTCAACCCCGAGCAGCTTCGACGCGCAGTTCTTTGTTGAGGTGAGTCAAATCATATCATCTGAATTAGGGATGTTCGAGCTGATGCGTCAACAGACCCTTCTCGCTGGTAACATTTTCCCTGGCAATGGTTCCAACGTTGGCGAAGTTCTTTCCCCCCTGGGCGGTGAATTCCGCCTCCAGTCAGACTTCGTAATTTCCAGGGACGCTCGGTATGAGCTCGTCGTTTTAGACCTTGAAACTGGCCTTACATGTCGCATGTTCTAGATCTGCTTGCGAATGGCAGTCCCTCATCTGTAAGCGGATGTTTTTCACGCCCCTCCGAGGCTTACTTACATAGTATTTTCACAGCCAACCACGAAAGAATGGTCTCCAAATTTGAGAGTGTAATGAGTCGTCTTGCCACTGTCGGACAGGTCAGTGCTTCCGGCCTTTGTATGACGATTGCTATACAGAAAAATCCACAGAACCCACGGTCCTTGGTTGACTGTTCCGAGGTCATTCCCGTCCCGAAAGCCGTCAAGCTTCCCGCTCCGACGCTCCCTGCTGGTAAAACTGTTAGGGATGTCCAGGCTGCTGTATGTGCCGATCTTTCAAGCTGCGACCAGTATCTGAATTTTTTGTGGAACTCTCAGTGCGCGGCTACCCCTTTCCCAAGGCTTCAAGCGGCCCCTGGTCAGTTTTCATGTCATTCACTGGCTACTTTTTGTGCTGATTTCTGTCGTCCGCATCATACAGGTCCAGCGACGACCATTCCCGCTGTGTGAGTAAAAATCATGTCATTTCTCCCGTTCTTGTGCTCACTTCGAGGCCATTAGTCCTCCCTCTTAGATTTTCAGATCGATCACATAGTTCTGAACTGCGGTAGACTAGGGGGGTTGAGTATCCCCTAGGTTCTTCATTTCATCGTTTGTATTGCAACGTCCTGTATGCGCATCTGATCAATTATCTTCACTGGTTCTCGATATCACCAACCAGGTCAGCAGGCATACCAATTCAGTCACATGAAACGCAATGTTTCCGTCAACTCCACTGTCACGGCATCCTTCACTTCTGTTCCAAACTAAGCTTTAAATGTACCTTTTTGCTTCGGTTAAGTTATCATCTGAACGTGAGCTCGATCTCAGAAGGTCATCCGGACCGATATAGAGGCAGACTGTGGTCGCCTCTCACTGCTTCGTATCATTACTGGACGTCTAATCTTGCACGATTATTCTTGAAGCAGCCAATTTTAGGGTCTTCCGATACATATTGGAGCAAGGCTCAGCAACCACAACACGTGCAGGTAGACGTGCGACTCCGTCGTGAGTCCATTCGTACATGGGGTACCCAAATTTGCTGTTGACTTCTATTTCAGAACCTCCTGCAGGCCACATTGCTCGTCATTCTGTCACGAGTCCCATCCATTTCAGATCAGCGTATCGTTCTTCCGGCATTCCGCGATGGTATATGAACTCTACTCCAAGGCTCTTTTACATCTCAGCTTCCTTTCAGCATCTTCCGCGATCTCCAATGTCCCATAAAGATGTCGACCACATTGACAAGAACCAAGTTTCCATTGATTCCATAGAACGAAAGGTTTCAAGCGTCCTGCCTGAAGATGTTCATGATGGCGAACTGCTCGGCCCTCTGAGGAAGTCTGCCGAAAAGAGATTGGTTCGTAAACTGGACATGCGACTGTTACCCACCATCGTCGTAATCTTCATTATGAACTATATTGATGTCAGTCTTCTATACTTTTGAAGCTGCATAATTAATTCCTGACACGCGGGATTATTTCACTAGCGCACGGCAGTAACTGCCGCTCGATTGAAAGGTCTAGAGCAGGATCTTCATCTTACAGGTTTTTGTTTATCTCGTATAATATTGGATTTAGATCTCACTAAATGAACTAGATATCCAATACAACACCATCCTCGCTGTACTGTATGCGTCGTATTGTCCTGCACAGATCCCATCCAATATGGTGAGTTCCTTACATGTCAATCAACTTCAATCATTGAGATACTCTCCAGATTTTGAATCGCATCACAAGGTTGATACATTCCTCTGCTCTCTCTGGGCCGTTCAGCACTCTCACCTGATTTTCAGGCCTTCTTTCTACATTGGAACATGTGTCATCATATGGGGTTTGACTAGTACGCTCACAGGCGTACGTTACTCAACCTTCTAATGTGGTCAAGTCTCACATTCAAATAAATAGGTAACGCACAATTTCGCCGGCATCATCGCATGTCGCGTGTTCATTGGATTACCGGAAGTGAGCTCGATTATAGCTACTCGTCTGTCTGATGTGTATATGATTTACGCGCTCCAGGCCGCTTTCTATCCAGGCGCAATATATCTTCTATCAAGATGGTATACAAGAAAGGTCGGAGATAACCTGAACCTACTAGAGCTTCCGATAGTTGTACCTAATATCACAAATTCAGGAGCTGGCTTTTCGTTCTGCAATCCTATACGGCGGACTCCTGATATCGAATGCTTTCGGGAGTGTGAGTGATATCGCCGAATACCACTCAGATATTTAATCTCATTCATCTCTAGCTCATGGCAGCGGGTATCCTTTCCAATATGGAAGGTCGTTTGGGAATCAGGGCTTGGAGATGGTCCGTTGTATTCATGAATAATCACGCACAGGATTGATTAACCTTTCAAATCTTGCCTCATAGGTTATTCTACATTGAGGCATGACCCATAATACCCGCGTCGTAAGGGTGTGCGCAACTGACCCAAGCTCAGGGATCGATCACAATGTTCTTTGGGTTCTGGACAATGTGAGGCTTGACGTCTTGGTCCATACGCCTCGCACTGACCGACGGCACCTTTACTACGTAGGTACTTACTTCCCGACTATGTACGTCCTCTAATTTCGGTCCTGCACATCTATTCACTAGGTATTTCCATCAATAGCCAAACAATACCCGTTGGCTTTCTCCCGCTGAGCGCCGTCTAGCACAAGTACGACTTTCAGAGGATGCGGGTGAAGCAGATGAAGATACTGCGAGCGATTCGTACGTCCGTGCTACCTATCTCATTGTCCCGTTGGGTGAATCGAGAGCTCCGTAGAGCATGGAGTGGTTTCATGTTGGCTATCAAGGATCCTAAAGTATCTATCATGGCGGTCATGACATGTTCGCAGCTCCTTGGCCTCAGCTTCATCAATTTCTTCCCGACGTAAGTGCTTTGTGTCGGCAGCTGTTTTCGTCGACATCACTAACAATGTACCACAGATTAACGTCGACTCTGGGGTTCAATACCACAATCAGTTTATTGCTTGCAGCGTGAGTCAATGATGATGTAGAATCCTGCATCAATACGTACTGTACCTTCTAGTCCTCCGTGGATTTTCGCTACCATCGTCTGCTGTATAAATGCGTGGCATGCCGGTACTACACCCTTCCTGTTCTCGAAAGTAGGACAATGCTGACTATATACTAGACAGAACTGGCGAGCGCTTCTTCCACATTGCAGGCTGGTGGTGGGCCGTCATACTGGGGTACATTATTGGTCTCACGACAATGTCTACCGGGGGCCGTTACGTCGCGATGTTTCTCATGGCAGCGGGATATGCGGGTGCGATTTGTTCTTGATCCCCGAAAGGCTTCTATTGAGGCATATGTGTAGGTTTTGCGCTCACAATGGTATGGGTATCCAACGCAATACCACGTCCACCTGCGAAACGGTCTGCCGCCATTGGCATCGTGAATGGCTTCGGAAACATCGGAAACCTGTACGTGGTGTTACTCTGAGGTCCTTTTTGATATCCCTGAGATCCCTTGTATAACACCAGAATCGGATCGTTCACTTGGAAAGCAGAATGGGGCCCTGAATATCACCCTTCAATGTTCATAAGTCTTGCAGCATTGGCCTTCAGTTCTCTGCTAGCCCTTGGTTCGTCCTCCGTTTTGTCGTCTTGTTGCATATGCAACATAACTTCAAACAAGCATGAACCACATTGATGTTCGTCCAATGCAGTCGTACGCCAGATGCTCGTCCATGAAAATACAAGATTGAAAGCGTCAGAACTTGTCGTCATTGGCGATGGAGACCGCGAGCGGATTGAAGATGCAGCACGACTGGAGGGGATCTCAGTGGCGGAGGCGATGGAGAGGAAGAAAGGGTTCAGATATCTATATTGATTTGGTGTTGGAGGAGTCAAGCTTCAAGGCTAGTAACCAATGATTCAGTTTTCGATCCGTATTTGTATCCTCGTACGTACCTAAGATGTCATCGCATGTGAGTAAATGCCACGTTTCTGCAATTTGGGGCTCGCATTTACTTCGACAGCGTTTGACAGATAATCATTCCCTTGAATGACTTTGATATATCGGTAGCTGCACACTCGTCTTGCACACTGGACACGCTGCTGCAGTGCCAGACTTCCAGCGTTTCGAGCGTGCCAGCACGGCGCCGGCTGGAGTTATTTAAGTGTGTCAAGATAAAGAAGGCAAGAGTGGGAGTCAAAACGACGAGCTGTACGCGGGAACAATTTTGCTTCTTCTATAAAAGACTGTGAACCTGATGTAGATGTCATGGCCAGTGGCCGGATGCGTCGGGCTAATCTGGGTGTATTCGACTCAAGCCTATTCCGGTGCTGGGCGTATCTAGCACACTGAAGTCCCTCTGCACATTTATTCTTGAACCAGCCAATTTTAGGGTTTTCCGGAGGCTACATGTTGGAGCATCACAGCTCAGCAAGCACAACACGTGCAGGTAGACGTGCGACTCCGTCGTGAGTCCCTTCGTACATGATTGCCCAAATTAACTGTTGACTTCTATCTCAGAACCTCCTGCAGGCCACATTGCTCGTCATTCTGCCACGAGTCCCATCCATTTTCAGATCAGCGTATCGTTTTCCCGGCATTCCGTGATGATATATGAGCTCTACGGCAAGGTTCTTTACATCTCAGCTTCCTCTTAGCATCTCCCGCGATCTCCGATGTCTCACAAAGAAATCGACCATATCGACAAGAATCAAGTTTCCATCGAATCCGTAGAACGAAAGGTTTCAAGCGTCCTGCCTGAAGATGTTCGTGATGGCGAACTGCTCGGCCCTCTGAGGAAGTCTGCCGAAAAGAGATTGATTCATAAACTGGACATGCGACTGTTACCCACCATCGGCATGATTTCCATTATGAACTATATTGATGTCAGTCTTCTATACTTTTGAAGCTGCATAATTAGTTCCTCACACGCGAGATTCATTCAATAGCGCACGGCAGTAACTGCCGCTCGATTGAAAGGTCTAGAGCAGGACCTTCATCTTACAGGTTTTTGTTTATCTCGTATAATATTGGATTTAGATCTCACTAAATGAACTAGATATCCAATACAACACCATCCTCGCTGTACTGTATGCGTCGTATTGTCCTGCACAGATCCCATCCAATATGGTGAGTCCCTTGCAATCCAAATAACTTCAATTATTGAGATAATCTCCAGATCTTGAATCGCATCACAAGGTTGTAACATACATTCCTTCGCTCTCTCTGGGCCGCTCAGCACTTCTCACCTGATTCTCAGGCCTTCGTTCTACATTGGAACATGTGTCATCATATGGGGTTTGACCACTACGCTCACAGGCGTGCGTTGCTCAATCTTCCGAAGCGGTAAAGTCTCACATTCGAATAAATAGGTAACGCACAATTTCGCCCGCATCATCGCATGTCGCGTGTTCATTGGATTACCAGAAGTGAGCTCAATTATAGCTACTCGTCTGTCTGATGTGCATATGACTTGCACGTTCAAGGCTGCATTCTATCCAGGCGCAATATATCTTCTATCAAGATGGTACACAAGAAAAGTAGAGATAGCCGGAACCCACCAAGCTTCCACTAGACGTGACTGATATCACCAAATTCAGGAGCTGGCTTTTCGTTCTGCAGCTCTATACGGCGGACTCCTGATATCGAATGCTTTTGGGAGTGTGGGTGATATCGCCGAATACCATTCAGATATTCAGTTTCATCTATCTCTAGCTCATGGCCGCAGGTATTCTTTCCAATATGGAAGGTCGTCTGGGAATCAGAGCTTGGAGATGGTCCGTCATATTCATGAATAATCACGCACAGTACCGATTAATTTTTCAAATTTTTCTCATAGGTTATTTTACATTGAGGCATGACCCATAATACCCGTGTCGTAAGGGTACGTGCAACTGACCCAAGTTTAGGGATCGATCACAATGTTCTTTGGGTTTTGGACAATGTGAGGCTTGACGTCTTGGTCCATACACCTTGCACTGACTGACGGCACCTCTACTACGTAGATACTTACTTCCCGACTATGTATGTCCTCTACGTTCGGCCCTACATGTCCATTCAGCATATGTCTCCCATGATAGCCAAACAATACCCGCTGGCTTTCTCCCGCTGAGCGCCGTCTAGCACAAGTACGACTTTCAGAGGATGCAGGGGAAGCAGACGAAGATACTGCAGGCGACTCGTGCGTACCTAGTATCCCATTGTCCTGTTCAAAGGTAAGTTAACGGCTCCGTAGAGCATGGAGTGGTTTGATGTTGGCTATCAAAGATCCTAAAGTATCTGTCATGGCGGTCATGACATGTTCGCAACTCCTTGGCCTCAGCTTCATCAATTTCTTCCCGACGTACGTGCTGTGATGTTGGCAGCGGTTTTCGTCGACATTACTAACGATGTACCACAGATTAACGTCTACTCTGGGGTTCAATACCACAATCAGTTTGTTACTTGCAGTGTGAGCTAATTGTGATATGGAATCATGAATCGATTCATAATGTACCCTCTAGTCCTCCGTGGATTTTCGCTACCATCGTCTGCTGTATAAATGCGTGGCATGCCGGTACTATATCATTCCTGTTCTCGAAAGTAGGACAATGCTGACTATATTCTAGACAGAACTGGCGAGCGCTTTTTCCACATTGCAGGCTGGTGGTGGGCCGTCATACTGGGGTACATTATTGGTCTCACAACCATATCTACCGGGGGCCGTTACGTTGCGCTGTTTCTCATGGCAGCGGGATATGCGGGTGGGATTTGCTCTCGATCACCAAAAAGCTTCTATTGAGACTTATGTATAGGTCTCGCGCTCTTAATGGTATGGGTGTCGAACACGATACCACGTCCACCTGCGAAACGGTCTGCCGCCATCGCCATCGTGAACGGCTTCGGAAACATCGGAACCCTGTACGTGCTATTATTTTGAGATGCCTGAGATTGTTTCCAGCTCCCTTGTGCAATGCCAGAATCAGATCGTTTACTTGGAAAGAAGAATGGGGCCCTGAGTATCACCCCTCGATGTTCATAAGTCTTGCAGCACTGGCCTGCAGTTCTCTGCTAGCCCTTGGTTCGTCCCGTTTTGTCGCCGTGTTGCATATGCAACAGAAATCCAAACAAGCATGAACTATATTGATATTCGTTCAATGCAGTTGTACGCCAGATGCTCGTCCATGAAAACGCAAGACTGAAAGCGTCAGAACTTGTCGTCATTGGCGATGGAGACCGCGAGCGGATTGAAGATGCAGCACGACTGGAGGGGATCTCAGTGGCGGAGGCGATGGAGAGGAAGAAAGGGTTCAGATATCTGTACTGATTTGGTGTTGGAAGAGTCCGAGTCAAGCTTCGAGGCTGATACCCGATGAATGAGTTTTCAATCTGTAATTGTATGCTCGTACGTACCTAAGATATCGTCGCATGTAAACGAATGCAGCGTTTCTGCAATTTGGGGCTCGCATTTACTTCGACAGCATTTGAGAGATGATCATGCCCTTGAATGGACACGCTACTGGAGTGCCAGACTTCCAGCGTTTCCAGCGTGCGAGCGCGGCTCCGGCCGGAGCCGTCTAAGCGCCGTATCGAAACAAGGAGGGAGAACCGAACGGACGAGCGGTGCGCGGGCCCCGGGGAGAATTTTGCTTCTTCTATAAGCACACTGAAGTCCCTCTGCACATTTATTTTTGAACCAGCCAATTTTAGAGTTTTCCGGAGGCTACATGTTGGAGTATTACGGCTCAGCAAGCACAACACGTGCAGGTAGACGTGCGACTCCGTCGTGAGTCCTTTTGTACCAGAATTTCCCAAATTAACTGTTGACTTCTATCTCAGAACCTCCTGCAGGCCACATTGCTCGTCATTCTGTCACGAGTCCCATCCACTCTCAGATCAATGTATCGGTCTCCCGGCATCCCGTGATGATATATGAACTCTACTCCAAGGCTCGATTACATCTCAGCTTCCTCTTAGCATCTCCCACAATCTCTGATGTCCCACAAAGACATCGACCATATCGACAAGACACAAGTTTCTATCGACTCTCTAGAACAAAAGGTTATGAGCGTCCTGTCTGAAGAGGGTTGCGATGGCGAGCTGCTCGGCCCTCTGAGGAAGTCTGCCGAAAAGAGATTGGTTCGTAAACTGGACATGCGACTGTTACCCACCATCGTCATGATTTCCATTATGAACTTTATAGATGTCAGCCTTATAACTTTCTGAAGCTGCATAATTAATTCCTGGCATGCGGGATTATTTCACTAGCGCACGGCAGTAACTGCCGCTCGATTGAAAGGTCTAGAGCAGGACCTTCATCTTACAGGTTTTTGTTCATCTCATATAACGGTGGATTTTATTTCACTATATGAACTAGACATTCAATACAACATAATCCTTGCTGTACTGTATGCGTCGTTTTGTACTGCACAGATCCCATCCAACATGGTGAGTTCCTTGCAATTCAAATAACTTCAGTCATCGAGATAGGCTCTAGATTTTGAATCGCATCACAAGGTTGATTCCTCTGCTCTCTCTGAGCCGTTCAGCACTCTCACCTGATTTTCAGGCCTTCTTTCTACATTGGAACATGTGTCATCATATGGGGTTTGACTAGTACGCTCACAGGCGTACGTTACTCAATCTTCTAATGTGGTCAAGTCTCACATTCAAATAATCAGGTAACGCACAATTTCGCCGGCATCATCGCATGTCGCGTGTTCATTGGATTACCAGAAGTGAGCTCAATTATAGCTACTCGTCTCTCTGATGTGCATATGACTTGCACGTTCAAGGCTGCATTCTATCCCGGCGCAATATATCTTCTATCAAGATGGTACACAAGAAAAGTAGAGATAACCGGAACCCATCAAAGCTTCCACTAGACGTGACTGATATCACAAATTCAGGAGCTGGCTTTTCGTTCTGCAATCCTATACGGCGGACTCCTGATATCGAATGCTTTTGGGAGTGTGGGTGATATCGCCCAATACCATTCAGATATTCAGTTTCATCTATCTCTAGCTCATGGCCGCAGGTATCCTTTCCAATATGGAAGGTCGTCTGGGAACCAGAGCTTGGAGATGGTCCGTCCTATTTATGAATACTCACGCATAGTCAATTACAAATCTTGCCTCATAGGTTTTTTACATTGAGGCATGACCCATAATACCCGCGTCGTAAGGGTGTGCGCAACTGACCCAAGCTCAGGGATCGATCACAATGTTCTTTGGGTTCTGGACAATGTGAGGCTTGACGTCTTGGTCCATACACCTTGCACTGACTGACGGCATCTCTACTATGTAGGTACCTGCTTCCCGACTATGTACGTCCTCTCATTTCGGCATTGCACATCCATTCACCGGTTGTTTCCAACAATAGCCAACCAATACCCGTTGGCTTTCTCACGCTGAGCGCCGTCTAGCACAAGTACGACTTTCAGAGGATGCGGGGGAAGCAGACGAGGATACTGCGAGCGATTCGTGCGTACCTGGTATCCCACTATCCTGTCAGGTAAATTGATAGCTCTGTAGAGCATGGAGTGGTCTCATGTTGGCTATCAAAGATCCTAAAGTATCTATTATGGCGGTCATAAATTGTTCGCAGCTCGTTGGCCTCAGCTTCATCAATTTTTTTCCGACGTAAGCGCTTTGTGTTGGCAGCTGTTTCTCGTCGATATCACCAACAAATCAAACGATGTACCACAGATTAACATCCACTCTGGGGTTCAGTACCACAATCAGTTTATTGCTTGCAGCGTGAGCTAATGGTGATATGGACTCCTGAATCGATGCATAATGTACCTTCTAGTCCTCCGTGGATTTTCGCTACCATCATCTGCTGTATAAATGCGTGGCATGCTGGTTCGCCCTTCCTGCTCTCGAAAGCCGGACAACGCTGATTAGGTTTCTAGATAGAACTGGCGAACGCTTCTTCCACATTGCAGGCTGGTGGTGGGCCGTCATACTGGGGTACATTATCGGACTCACGACAATGTCTACCGGAGGCCGTTATGTTGCGATGTTTCTCATGGCAGCGGGATATGCGGGTGCGAATCGCTCTTGATCCCCGAAAGGCTTCTATTGAGGCTTATGTGTAGGTCTCGCGCTCTCAACGGCGTGGGTGTCCAACACGATACCGCGTCCACCTGCGAAACGATCTGCAGCCATCGGCATCGTATCTGGCTTCGGGAGCATAGGGAGTCTGTAAGTGCTGTCACTCTCAACGGCCTGCCTCAGTTGTTGATGACATTTTGCACCATGACAGGATCGGATCATTTACTTGGAAAGCAGAATGGAGCCCTGAGTATCACCCTTCGATGTTCATAAGTCTTGCAGCACTGGCCTTCAGTTCTCTGCTAGCCCTTGGTTCGTCCTCCGTTTTGTCGCCGTGTTGCATATGCAACAGAAATTCAAACAAGCATGAATTATATTGATATTTGTTTAATGCAGTTGTACGCCAGATGCTCGTCCATGAAAACGCAAGACTGAAAGCGTCAGAACTTGTCGTCATTGGCGATGGAGACCGCGAGCGGATTGAAGATGCAGCACGACTGGAGGGGATCTCAGTGGCGGAGGCGATGGAGAGGAAGAAAGGGTTCAGATATCTGTACTGATCTAGTGTTGGAGAAGTCAAGCTTCAAAACTAATTCCCGAGTTTTCGATCTGTAATTGTATCCTCGTGCGTACCTAAGATGTCGTCGTACGTGAGTGAATACCGCGTTTCTGCGATTTTGGGCTCGCATTTACTTCGACAGCGTTTGATAGACCATCGTTCACTCGGTTGAGGCTCATATTTAGGCCGTGGAAGTCAAATCAAGTATTTGCCTTTGCATTCGAGTGAGAGGGCATTACTGATACGGATCTGGGAGTGACTTCGGGCGCAATGTGGAGGCTGCAAGGCAGAGACAATAGGGCTAGGGAGATCAAACGAACTCGACTCAGTGACTTTTGATCATTAATGCTGCCGCGTTTCGGATTGAACAAGGTTCAAGGAATAGGTTGTACACACGTCAGTCAGTAAAAATACCTAAATCCTGACTTCCTCTTCATCGCCTCTTCAGTTGAGATCCCCCCAAGCCTTGCTGCCTCTTCAACCCGTTCACGGCCCCCATTGTCGAGAGCGCCAAGTTCTGTGACTTTCGTTTTTTTATTTTCACGGATAAGCATCAGGCGTATCTCTGCAGTGGGTTGAGGTCAATGTAGTCATGCGGAGACATTTCTTAAAACATACCAAGCGCAAGCAAAGAGCTGAAGGTCAGTGCTGCAATGCCTATCACCATCGAAGGGCGATACTCAGGACCCCACTCCGCTTTCCAAGTGAATGATCCGATCCTGTCATGGTATAAAATGCCATCAACAACTAACGCAGGCCGTTGAGAGTGACAGCACTTACAGACTCCCTATGTTCCCGAACCCATTCACGATGCCGATGGCGGCAGACCGTTTCGCAGGTGGACGTGGTATTGCGTTGGCCACCCATACCATTGTGAGCGCAGCACCTACATAAGCGCCTCAATAGAAGCCTTTCGGGATCAAGAACAAATCGCACCCGCATACCCCGCTCCCATGAGAAACATCGCCACGTAACGTCCCCCGGTAGACATTGTCGTGAGACCAATAATGTACCCCAGTATGACGGCCCACCACCAGCCTGCGATGTGGAAGAAGCGTTCACCAGTTCTGTCTAGATTTGAGACAATCGTATGTTGCGTCTATGGTGTAAAGACAGCTCAAAAAACCTACCCGCATGCCATGCGTTCACCCAGCAGAGGATGGTAGCGAAAATCCACGGGGTGCTAGGAAAACCTTGTAAGTATAAGTTTGAGGTTCTGTAGCGTTATTCACTCACGCTGCAAGCAACAGACTAATGGTAGTGTTGAACCCGAGTGTCGCTGTTAGCCTATCATACATCACGACCCTGAGGACAATATCAAAGCGGGTGACACGAAGTTCTTACGTCGGGAAGAAGTTAATAAAACTGCAGCCAAGGAGCTGCGAGCACGTCATTACCGCCATTATGGATACTTTGGGATCTTTTATAGCCAACACGAAACCGTTCCAGGCCCTACGGAGAGGAAATTTAGCCTATGAGGAACTTATATACGGTGGGATAGACGGACGAATCTACTGCAGTATCGTGGTCTGCTTCACCTACATCTTCTGAAAGCCGCACTTGTGCAAGGCGGCGTTCAGCTGACGAGAGCCAGCGGGTGTTATTGGGCTGTCAGGTGTGAAGAACACGATGAGATGATGACGGTATGTCGTCGACAAGGAGCGTACATGGTCTGGAAGTAAGTACCTGTGCAAAAAAACTCGATGTACGTCTACTATGCCAATGATTGCAATTCCTCACATTGTCCAGAACCCTACAAGCATCGTGATTGCCCCCTAGTATCGTGTCAGCCACGCCTTTCACGACCTCAGGATATTAATTGACACAACGTGGCATACCTCGATGTAGAACAGCCTGCAAAATCAAAGATGCGGTGTATGCTCACGATGTATGAATATAGATGAAATGGGACAAACCATCTCCAAGATGTGATTCCAAGGCGACCTTCCATGCCTGAAAGTATGCCTGAAGCACCATGAGCTAGCGCAAATGAGAAAATAGTATATCTGTTTACAGTGATATGACTTACACTACCAAAAGCGTTTGATATAAGGAGACCGCTGAAAGGATCGCCGAACGGAAAGCCAGCTCCTGAATTTGGGACATTAATCACAAACCGGTGAAGCGGAGAGTGGTGCGCCATCCTTCACTTTGTTCGTGTACCATCGCGATAGAAGATACATCGCTCCAGGATAGAAGGCAGCCTAGGACGCATAAATCGAGTGTACGTGAAGCGAATGGTTGTAATCTAACTCACTTCTGGTAATCCAATGAACACGCGACATACAAGGATTCCGGCAAAGTTGTGGGTCACCTATCGGCGTTGTGAGCTTTGAGATCCCACAGCCGCTGAGTGCGGCGACATTTAACAAACAAACGCCTGTGAGGGTACTGGTCAGGCCCCATATGATGACGCACGTTCCAATGTACAGTGATGGCCTGTAATATTGTATGAACAGTGCTAGACAATTCTTAGTGGGCCAAGAAATATTTTGACCTCGCGATACGATTCAAGATCTAAGAGAAAAGATGCATCGGTCACTGAAGCTATGGACTTCTAGAAGTACTCACGATGGTAGATGGGATTTGTGCGGGACAATATGACGCGTATAGTACTGCGAGGACTATATTGTATTGAATATCTGTGTCGTAGAGTTATTAGAAGCTTGATTTATAACAGCGAAATACAGAACCTGTTAGACCAAGGTCCTCCTCTAGACCCTTGAGCCGGGCTGCGGTGATTGCAGTACGCTAGACGGAAGAAATCATCAATGCCAGAGTTCATACATCGAGTTGAAGACTGGAGAATGACCCACATCGATGTAATTCATGATGAAAATCACGACAATGATGGGCAGCAATCGCGTATCTACTTTACGCACTAATAATTTCTCTGCAGTTTGTCTCCGATCTCCGAGCAATTCGCCATCGTCTCCTGGAAGTGTGCCGGAGACCTCTTGTTTCGTGGAATCGATGAAGGTTCCAGTTGGTTTCTTATCAACATGTTCGGTATCGCTGAGAGACATCGAGGTCAATGGGAGACGACGTAGGGGCAGCAGAGATCCCAGCGACTCACCTGGTCCAACACCGACTTAACGCCGAAAGCTGAACGTTGAGCGCTGGAGATAAGAGCAAATGGGGATCAGGGAGAGGACTCGTGACTGTTCATTGAAATCCTCGGAAAGTTTGAGGATAGAAGTTACCGATTTCGTAGTGCGTGAAGCTTGTCGGAGCAGCCCCAGGTAAGCTGACTTCACAAGACACACTGAAAGCGGTTTGGGCGACGATAGTACGGATCGATTCTGCAAACGCGCATCAAACAGATCAACACGTTGAATGCTACAGAGCGCCATGTCGTGCCGTGCAGCGGTCCTTCTATACAGATTTCCGCATGTACAAAGGAGCCAAAACCTGTGAACGCCCATACCTGCCCATACAAGTACATTATTTTGGATGTCCACCCAAGACCAGAAAACATGTCACTCAGCAAAGCCAGCCTCAAGGCTTATTCGGAGAGTCCAGAGCATTCTACAGAACAGGAATTTTGATTCAAAATCAATATGTAACAGCAGCGTAGAGAATTAATAGCGATGATATATTAGAGATGGTAGGGATGTGAGGAACCACCGACCCGCCCACGCCCCCTCGTGTCGCAAAGCGACCAAGGCGTGCACATTGGGTACTGAGACGTCCATTTTGCTCGGGGCATGGCTTGACACTCGAACGGCCGCGTAGATAGAGCAGCCATGAGCAACATTTGGGGAAAATTAGAGCCATGTCGCCGCACGAAAAGAAAATGTTCCTGATCGTTGGATTTTATACGCCGCCGTGGCCTTTAGGGCAGGCGTCATCCCGTTGCGCGCAGAGCCTGGGGTTTCCGTGGAGATCTCGGGCAAAATTCTCCAAAAAAGGTAAGGAGAGCTGTTACAAATGGTACGCTGATAGGGAGAGATTCTTGTCCTTTTCCAAAATTTACACGGAATCTTGGGCTCTGCGCGCAGACTGCGACGTCTCTGATCTCATCCACTGTTTTCCTGATCAACCAGCACGTCTTTGAGCGATATACTACAATCCAAGTTGTCACCTTTGATGACTTCCCAGTACAAGCATTTAGCTGAACGCAATATTATTCGCCCACTATAGGCGCCGATGATTGGCACAGGTGAATCGCAGCTGCCAGTCAATGGTGTCACGAATTTATCCTTATTGATGTTTTTTTTTACTCAAAAAAGAAGGGAGAGAGATGCAGTAGATGATCGGATATACTTCGGATGTTGTGTTGTCTCAGAACTCCTTACACTCATGGTCTGTGTCCGCTTAGAGTGCCTTCGTACATGTATATGGTGAGTCTTTTCGTTCCATCTCCACGATACCCTTGAGTCCGCCGTTAGATATGAGACTGTTAACGCAACATTGCCGCTGAATTATGAATCAGCACCAGTACTCGATAGACCTCCCTTTCCTCGTTCAAGTTGAGTTTAGACAGCTGTACCCGTAGGCCTTCACTTCTTTTCCGTGCAGCTCCTGAGTACTAAGTAGGCAATCTGCAAGCGCTAATGTTTCCCAGATGGCAAGCGGACGTAGATGGATCACCTGTCGTGAGTGTTCACTCTGCTGCAGGGTCACGGGATTGACCACCAACTTCTCATCCAGAACTGGTCGCGAGATGTCCCCTCTACATTCGCAGACATCGTAGTACCGGGTTCAGCCTTTGTAAGCTTTATATGAATAATGCACGTCCTTGGAATTCTCGTTTCTCTTGGCGTCTCCCTCCAATCCCTGATGGCACTCGACGATGTTCAACCCTTCGATAACGCAGAGAATGGTACCTCCTTCGGTCCAAGAGAGCAGAAGGCATCACGCACACTACATAAGGATGGTGGCAATGATGCGCTGTTTGGCATTCAAAGGAAGTATGCGGAAAAGAAATTGGTGCGCAGGCTGGATATGCGACTCATGCCTGCCATGGTTGTAATTTTCCTCATGAATACCATTGATGTCAGTCTTTTTTGCTGATTTAAGCTTGACATCTGACATCCGAAAACTGGTATCACGCTCCTGTAGCGTACCGGAATCACTGCAGCTCGATTGAAAGGTCTAGAGCAAGACCTTGGTCTTACGGGTTCGTTTGTCTTGCTATCCTGCTGGATGTATCTGACTTTGCGCCCAAGATATACAATACAATATAATCCTCGCAGTATTGTATGCGTCATATTGTCCCGCACAAGTCCCGTCGAATATGGTGAGCTCCTTATCACGTTCAGCAGATACAGTCATCAAGACACTTCCTAGATTCTGAATCGTATCACAAGGCCAGTGTTGTGCTAAGTCGAAATCGTCCGGCGCTGTTCACACGATCTTTCAGGCCATCGCTCTATATTGGAATGTGCGTAATCGCCTGGGGCCTGACCAGTACCCTAACGGGCGTACGTCATCATCCGAATAGAATCATAGACAGTCGTCCTCACAGCTCAGAAAGGTGACCCATAATTTTGCTGGCATCCTTGCATGTCGCGTGTTCATCGGATTACCAGAGGTGAGTTTGAACTATAAAATTTATCAACCTCATCGAAACTAATTCACACGCTCAAGGCTGCCTTCTATCCAGGAGCTACTTACCTGCTATCGAGATGGTACACTAGAAAAGTGAAAATCATTCAAAAGGTCTTTTGCTTCAGCCAAACTGAAATCCAAACCTAGGAGTTGTGTCTACGTGCAGCAATCCTCGCGTGCGGCATCCTGCTATCAAGCGCTTTTGGGAGTGTGAGTTATATAGTCGCGAAGAAGTGAGCCATTCAGACTCAAATGATACCTAGCTCATGGCGGCAGGTGTTCTGTCCGGAATGGAGGGCTGCCTAGGGATCAGAGCTTGGAGATGGTTCGTTCTATCTCACCCCAACTCGCGCCGGGGCCGTTCGATTCACCTTTCATATGATTTATCAGGCTGTTCTATATTGAGGTATTGATGTTCATCGCGTAGCGCAATAACGTGCGGGTTTTAGGGACGCAACTGACAACAGACTAGGGAGCGATCACGATCTTCATAGGGCTCTGGACATTGTGAGTAATGCGACATAGTGATATATCGGACTTGCATTGACCAAGTTTTGTGAAGATACCTACTGCCAGACTACGTATGTTCCTCCATTCCGCCGTTGACATTGCATTGGTTGCTTACGGCTCACCTGCGTCTATGATAGCCGAACAATACTCGGTGGCTTTCACCCGCTGAGCGTCGCCTTGCACAAGTACGGCTTTCTGAAGATACGGGTGAAGCTGACGAGGACTCTGTCAATGACTCGTATGTTCGGCCTCCCAAGATTTGATCGATCTGAGACTTGGATCTATTGTTTCTAGAGCTTGGAGTGGCCTCGTGTCAGCGATCAGTGATCCCAAAGTCCCCGTCATGGCGGTGATGGCATGCTCGCAACTCCTTGGTCTCAGTTTCATCAATTTTTTCCCGACGTAAGCACACTGTCAAAGGCTATCTTAATCGATATCAAAGTTGATGATCGTAATGAAGGTTGACATCAACACTCGGATTCAACCCCATAATAAGCTTATTGCTCGCAGCGTTAGTGAGCGATGCTTAGAGGATCGTAAGCTGATGCTTACTGCGCTTCCTTAGTCCTCCGTGGATTTTCGCCACCACCGTCTGCTGTATGAACGCGTGGCATGCTGGTGCGCTTCTTTTGCGCTCTTGGAAAAAGACGACGAATTGAAGCCAACCAAATTCCAGACAGAACCGGTGAACGTTTCTTCCACATTGCGAGTTGGTGGTGGGGAGTGATCATAGCCTATATCATTGCTCTCAATACCATGTCCATTGGGGGTCGTTATGTTGCACTTTTCATTATGGCGGCAGGAAATTCTGGTGAGACCCAGTTTGATCGGTATATGCCTATCGCTGCGCTCATGTGTTTTCCAGGTTATGCACTGACACTGGTTTGGGTATCTAACGCGATCCCTCGTCCACCAGCAAAACGATCAGCAGCTATCAGCATCGTGAGCAGCATCGGAAACATGGGTAATCTGTATGTAGTCTTTTCCGAAAATTCCGCATCGTTCTCACAAAAACAAAACAGGATCGGGTCATTTGCATGGAAGGCAGAATGGGGCCCTGAGTACCATCCGTCGATGTTTATAGGCATCGCAGCACTGGCCTTCAGTACATTGCTTGCCCTTGGTGTGTCTCTCATAATTCTGTATGATCTATGCTGATACCTGTTCGTTACAGTGGTTCGTCAGATGCTCATCCATGAAAATGGGATATTGAAAGCGTTAGAGCTGAGTGCCCTTACCGAGGCAGACCGTGAACGAGTTGAAGAAGCAGCAAGACTTGAAGGGATCTCAATTGAGGAAGCGACGGAAAGAAAAAAGGGGTTCAGATTTTTGTACTGACTTGAGCTAACGCTAGCAGGTTTTAGGTAATTATAATAGTTGAACGCTGAACGTTGAACACTTGTGTCATGACGAGATAAGGTTAGTTCCGGCCTTGGGCTTCGTCTGTTGTTGACGTCACTCTAACAAGGCTCGCAAGCGAACAATGACTTCGGAGGCGACCTCGGCCTTTTGCTATAAATTTAAAAAGTCTAGAAGGCATATCACAAACTTCAGCTATCTATATGTGTAGAGGGCGCATCAGAAGATTCAAGTGATGGTATGTCTATGTCCTTTCAGAGCTGAGACAACACGTGTAGGTAGATGGGCCACTCCACCGACGTTACAAGGCTAGCACTGCTAGAGCGCCGATGCTGCTTCTTCCATATACTCGCGGTATTGGCCATTGACTCCACTTTTAGAATTTCCTTGTCGACATGTCACGAGCTCCAGCCCCAAACCATTACATCGCACTATTGGTCTTTGGTCAGTACTATATCAACTTCATGTCACCCGTCCTTGGAATCTCTGCCTCCGCCTCTGATCCTCAATGTCACCCAACGATGATATCGAATGTATCGACAAGAAACGAGCTAATCCTTCCGTCGAAATCATTGAGCGGAAGGTATCGAGCCGACTGCCCGAAGACGATGGTGATAGCAGCTTGCTCGGACCTCTGAGGAAGTCCGCAGAAAAGAGGCTGGTTCGCAAGCTGGATTTACGGCTGTTGCCCATCATCATCGCCATTTACATCCTGAATTATATCGATGTGCGTTTTGCACCCATCATCTTGTTTAATGGAGATATCCACTGTCGATTTGATTTTTTAGCGTACTGCAGTCACTGCAGCTCGACTGAAAGGTTTAGAGCAAGACCTAGGTCTTACAGGTTCCTTATGTCACTGACATTGTATGTCGATTTTGGTTTGACTCTGCGACACAGATATCAAGTACAATGTTGTTCTCGCGGCGTTATATGCGACCTATTGTCCCGCACAAATTCCATCCAACATGGTGAGTTCTTTGCAGGGTCCGAGAGCTACACTCAACGAGACGCCTTCCAGATCCTGAATCGTATCACGAGGTCAGCACTTTTCTGATGATCAACCACTCGGCGCTGCTCACACGACCTTTTAGGCCATCCCTGTACATTGGAACGTGCGTCGTCGTATGGGGTTTGGCAAGTACTCTCACAGGCGTGCGTTATCCAAGCTGTACCCAGCGATAGTGGAGTCTCACAACTTCTATAGGCCACCCATAGCTTTGCCGGCATCGTTGCATGCCGTTTGTTCATAGGATTGCCTGAGGTGAGCTAGGCCATGACTGTTTGCCTAGCGTGCGTAGAGCTCATACGATTAAAGGCTGCTTTCTATCCGGGAGCGATATATCTCTTATCGAGATGGTACACAAGATATGTGAGGAATGTCTCGCTCACGATTCAGCGATAATATGACCGATATCCTCAATCCAGGAACTGGCTTTCCGCTCGGCAATCCTATACGGTGGCCTTCTTATATCGAACGCTTTTGGAAGTGTGGGTTGTATGCCGACAAAATACTGAGCTATTTATGCTGATTTGCGTTTAGCTCATAGCTGCAGGTATTCTTTCTGGTATGGACGGTCGCCTTTGAGTCAGAGCCTGGAGATGGTCCGTCCTACTTCCCATCAAGTGTACGCATCCTGATTATCCGCCTAATCTTCAACCGTGTTTTGCAGGTTATTTTACATCGAGGTGCGATACATCGTATATGAACTGCGATTTTTTGCAAAGAATAGCTAAGTCAAGTGCAGGGAGCAGTTACGATGTTTCTAGGATTCTGGACAATGTAAGCAGCTCACCTGAATGGTCTATTCGACATTTACTGATATTGCATACAGTTATTTGCTCCCAGACTATGTATGTTCTCCGCTCCTGACGTCGTATTGTATGTTCACCTTATCATGATAGCCGAACAATAGCCGCTGGCTCTCACCCGCTGAGCGGCGCCTCGCACAAGTGCGGCTTTCCGAAGATGCAGGCGAGGCGGACGAAGACACTACACATGATTCGTTCGTTCAATGCATTATCCCCTTCTAATTTACGGGCTGAACTGACCGTTCTGTAGGGCCTGGGGCGGTTTCGTGTTGGCCATCAAAGACCCCAAAGTATGTATCATGGTGGTCATGAACTGCTCACAGCTTCTTGGTCTGAGTTTCTCCAATTTCTTTCCGACGTGAGCAATCTATACAAATATAGTTTTGATCCTCAACATTATCATATATATCAGATTAACGTCAACATTCGGGTTCAATGTCACAATTGGTTTGCTCCTGGCAGCGTGGGTGAAGCACGTTGTGGGACACGTAAACGTTTACTCATGGCATCTCCCAGTCCTCCGTGGATTTTTGCAACTATTGTGTGCTGTCTGAATGCATGGCATGCTGGTATGTCACTTTGATTGTTGTGGAAAAGATAAAGCACTTTGCAGCTAACCAAATCTCAGACAGAACTGGTGAACGCTTCTTCCACATCGCGGGTTGGTGGTGGTGTGCCGTACTAGGGTATATTATCGGCCTCAATACAATGTCCATTGGAGGTCGTTATATTGCACTCTTTCTCATGGCGGCGGGGGAGTCTGGTATGACTCGTTGCTCTCATCCTTGTCTCATACTTATTGCTCATGCGTACGCTAGGCTTTGCGCTGACGGCGGTATGGGTCTCAAACACAGCTCCACGACCGCCAGCAAAGCGATCTGCGGCCTTCGGCATTGTAAACGGCATTGGAAACATCGGAAATTTGTACGTTCCATTCTACGAAAAATACTATGATTTTAACGCCTTGAACATCATCAGGATTGGTACATTCATCTGGAAAGAAAAATGGTGCCCTGAGTACCACCCGTCAATGTTCATAAGCCTCGCAGCACTCCTTTTCAGTTCTTTACTTGCGTTGAGTACGTCACATATGCTATCGACCTCTCTGCAGGCAAATGCATTCATGCTGATCTATATTCGGTGCAGTTGTACGCCAGATGCTCGTTCGCGAGAATGCAAGATTGGCAGCGGCAGAGCTTGACGCCCTCAGTGATGCAGACCGCGAACGGGTGGAAGACGCAGCAAGGCTGGAGGGGGTCTCTATAGAGGTGGCAATGGAGAGAAAGAAAGGATTCAGGTATTTGTACTAGTTGGCTTGAGTTCGAGAAACCACAAGGGGATTAGTGAGCGTTCCTCACAATCTCGATCCGTGTTTATGCGTCGAAGACGATGCTCTCTGACCTGTAACATCCCGCCCATGTAATACTATTACGCAGGCTGACAAGAGTCGTATTTTCTCAAGCTTGCACCAAGTGTTTTCTGGCTAAAGTCTGGATGTGAGTGTGGCCATGAATTTCAGTGAGACTGTTTAGGGCCGGCCGCAGGAGAACAGAAATGGGTGACGTCACGACTCAGTACTCAGCGATCTCCACGCACACAGACGTCTTTGAGAATCTCAATTTCTTGCCATCAATGTACAACAAATTCTCACTGCTATATATCTGGCCCTTATGGAAGTATTCATATGCCCATTGGCGCTGAGCATCTAATGGCTGCTAACATCAATCATGTTGACGCTCACTCCAAGCCTAGACTGGCAATTGATGCAAGTCAGTTTTTGCCTCTGAACGTCCTTTTGATTGCGCTATACACTATACTGACGCAGGATCACCCGTAAGCTTCTTGATTTACACAATATTTTTCTCAAGCTATCATCCGACATTACACTTGCGCAGAAGGCGATTTGCGATCAAGTTACCAGATCCCCTATGATTAATCATAGCACCCATCATCATTGATAGAAACGCCTTCCCTCCCAGACTCTAGCCGCAGCAAAATAATACAGCGCATAGCGATTAGCTGGCTGATTCCAGCCTCCACTCTGATATCCCTCCACTCATTCGCTAGATCATTCTATGAAAGCGTGAGATACGGTTGATAAGCCTACCATCAGGTGTGGACCACTTTCGATATGGAGTTTGACAAGTCAATCAATAACTTCTACTTTCCCCGGTTTATCCGATGATCCCCTTATCAACTACCACCACAATGTCTACTTCCTCCCCTGCGCGCCTCTATCTTGCATCGATTGCGGTGGGACTAAACTGCAGCTGTTATAGCCTCTCATCTGGCGCGATCCTCTCCCGCGCACTCGCT
>JBCAQO010000014.1:1275602-1302268 GCA_039111635.1 Heterobasidion occidentale | reverse complement strand
AAGGAGCCAAATGTACCGAGCATGTTTTTCTCTAGTGTCGGGTGTAGAGCCTCACCCTTCTCATTCTCCAATACATCGAGAACAGCCAATATCACGGAGGTAACTGCTACAGATGTCATGATAAAAACCACGAGTAAATAAAATCGAAACGTACCAGCGGTGCCAAAGATAGAAATGCTGAGGAACACACGAACTCCGACATTGTGCTTCCAGATTATCCATGCTCGCCAGACAACGATGATGTCGCTGAGGAGGTACTGTCATTCATTTTGACATTAGAAGTATATCTAGGTATATCACCGAGCTCAGAAAATGACATACGGCAACTCTTCTGAGTAACTGTTGGGCAGTGTTCATTCGGCGTAACAGTGCATAAGAGTCATGATATGTAGCGGCGAGCTGTGCAAGATCGATAAAAAAAGAGAGGAGGTTCAGGATAAGATGGGATGTCGATATCGTGATCATCACGAGCATGACAGCGAGCAAAACCTGGTTTGCAAGCGAATTGCGTAAATCTTGGCGGCTAGATTCGCTGGTCAGTGGTCAGAGCAAGATATTGAGTTTCTCAGCGTACAAAAATACGTATAACGTTATAATGATCAGTGACAGAAAGAGACCTATGGCAGCGCTCAATTACTGAGATAACGAGAGTCAGAACATCGGGGCACTTGCCGTAGCATATGGCGTTGAGCGCAATTGTCAGAATGTTCGTCTTGAGCCAGCTAATCGTGGATGCATCGAGCCCGTAACCTGACAGGGTCTCGTCTCTAGGGTATAGCATGATTTTTAAAAAAGAGGCAGGCGTTGTAAGTTAAACGAGAGTTGAATCGTGGCCGGAGTCTGTGCTCCGTACCACTTCGTACAATGCTTTTATGCAAGTGCCTTTGTGTCAACTTGTATGCTCCATCGCCAAGGAGTGACGGTTACTCGCTGGCAGACATCCCTGCTCCAACATGCGCATGCCTACGAACACTCTTGATGACCAGAATCTGGATTCCGTATGCTGATTTCTGATTCCTGAGCGACGAGCGTCAAGCGCTCTCATTGTGATCTTCGCAAAGATGGCTGGCCACCATCTAGGGATCAGCGTGATCAGCCGTACTATAAGCCATGGGACTAGATCAAAAGGACGGACGGCGGTGGCTAAGCACTAAGCTGTTGCAGAACCTAGATGAGTTGGATCGAAAACTGCAAACATCCAAGTGATTCATACTCCGATCTACTGCGACAAGTTCAGGCGAGTCTGGATTATATCGGGCAACTCCCAAACGCCCCCCACTTGTATGAACTGCATGTAAAAACCAGCAGGAGGGAATAAGGAACACAGTGTAATTATGCTCACTGCAACAAATTACATGTAACAATAATTGGATATGTCGTAGTCAAATATCAGACTTCAAAGCTTCAAACCTGGAGTCTCAGACAGTGAGACGATGCCTTAGTCTCCCACAGAAGTGCTTTTGCGAGCTCGAGACCTTTTGACTCTGGGTGCACTCACAGAAATGTCATCCGTCCGACGCCGCTTCGCCACTCTCGAAGGCTGATCCTTCTTGCGTTTGGCTTTTGAATTTTGAACATCTTCTCCTGACTCTTCTGCATCCTCCCTTTCAGGCTTGTAAGCGATGGCGTCAACATGCAAAGGCCTTCGCCTGCTCTTCCTAATGGCGATAGGTTGGCTGGCACCGGCGGTTGCATCGTCCCCGACAATGGAACTGATCGCGATGGTAAGGGAGCTGATGCTGAGGGCATGGCAGCCGACGAGGCAGAAGACTCTGCGGGAGAGAGTTTTCGCCGCTTTGCCTTGGGGGCCTCTTCAACCTGCTCATCGTAGTCCGTCAACTCGCTCTCATCCCCTGACAGCGTAAATCCGCCACCCAGCTTGGAGCCTTTCTGCGGCCCCGAGCTCATGCCAGCGGATGCCGAGTCCGGTAACGAGGTGGGCATGGGGGTAGTCGAGCGGGAGATAGGGGATCCGGGGATACGATAGCTCGCAGATGCTGTGGATTGACGCCGCTTGAGCTCATCAGCCGCAGATTTCCTGCGTTTGATTCGCTTGTGTACACTTTCCCCCGCATTGGGTAAGTAGAACACCTCTTGCTCACGGAGTAGATCAACACCAACCAACTGGCGCAAGATGCCAACCAAATAGGAGTTGAGATTCAACGACTCGATGTCAGCGACCATCCGCGCATGATCATCCTGAGTGGCAAATCCATGATCCTCAATCTCCTCATCTTTCATTAGTTCTCCGTCGCCAAGAGAACAGCCTGGAACGATGAAATAGGAACGAGACCCGCCTTCTTGTGAAGGAACACTAATTCTGTGGAATCGGCAATTGGAACGAGTGACAGGAGAGCTCATAGTTGGCGGTGCACGTCTGGAAGGAGAGCGCAATTGGCTTGGAGACGGCTGCGAACTGAACTCGGCAGATGTAGATCGAGATTTTGCGAGCGCCTTCGGTTGAGTCGAGGATGCAGGTTTCGCAGCAGGAGGCGGTAGTGGTGGGGCACGCCCGTGATGGTGATGTATGAAGCCATGCGAGTGAGTGTACATGAGAGGTGGGAGAACAAGTTGTATATGCGGTCGGCCAGACGGAATGGGCGGGAGAATTGCAGAGCTAGTGGCCGACACGGAAGACTGTGAACGGGAGCGCATTCCAGGAGCGATCAACATCTGAGATGCAGCACTAGCGCCCGAGCTGGTTGATCCATGGTCGCTAACATCGTCGTTCGTTGGATTTTCCTCCGCAACAGGCACTGGTTGTTCCTCTGCTTTTGCCTTTCCTTTTGCCTTGTCAAGGTTCTTGACGGCTTTCTTGCCCTTGGACTGCGTCTTCGTCACATTCACCGTCTGCGACCGTGTTCTGCGCGGCGAGATAGAGCGAGAAGGCAAGGCTCTCTTTCTTTTCAACATCCTGGACGCGGGTTTGGACTCAGTGGGAGATGGTACACTAGATTGTTCGTCGTCCCCCGAATCGGCATTCTCGGTTTGCACCTGTGAGGAGGAGGCTATCTCAGTGTCGGGACTAGGGCGCTCTGGAGTTCTGTCCGCAGTTCTCTCGCTGCTATTCCCTTCGTCAGGTTGTCTGACTTCAATGGGAGTGCTGTAAAAAATCAATTAAAAACATATATAACCAATAGACCGAAATAGCACACACCTGGGAAGCTCAGACTTCGAAGGTCCAATGTGAGTCTTTTCCAACGGAGGTTCGGAACCATTGACATGAATGGGGCGATGGCTGCTTCGCACCAAGAAGGGGTCCTGCTCGGCATCTGAGAAGTAGTCCGGATCCAGCTCACCATCTGCATCTGCATCGAGGTCGCCATCGCCGTCGGTATCGCCATCGAGGTCCTCACTGGCGTCGAGCAAATTATCGACTGAGGCACTGGCTGAAACACCGACATGCTCGTCACTAGATACAGACCCTTCTGGATAAGACAGCTGCAACTGGCCCAGATCATCTTCGGCGGAGGATGCCGTTTTCGTCTTGGTGTCCAGAACCGAAGCGGCGGCGGAGGCCTGCTCCTCGTCGGGTGGAGATAGAGCCTCTTCATCAACATCGAGGGGGCCCTCAAGTGCTACGTGTGGTGCCGTCGACTCCGATACAGCATCCTGCTCTGCGTCGGGCTCGCTTACTGCGGTTCTTGATTTCTTTAGTTGCGTTGTAAGGAGCACATTCTCCCCCGCGGCTACAGTAGTGGGCACAAAAGTAAGATTCCGGCCGACATATTGTTGGAAGAGAGCCAGAAGAGGGCCACCATTCCGCGCGGTATTATCTGTAGCACCGTCAACAGAGGAATCGTGACTCTGATCTTGATCACCATTTTCTGTCCCGACGTCCTCCTGGGCGATGTAGTCTGCGACAATAACGGGGGCGAGACTAAGGTTCGAGTTTGCTTTGGGCGTGACAGATTCGGCATCCCGCCGTGGTGCTTCCGAAGCATCAATGCTGCTATCCGAGGGTGTAGGGGTGCCTCCTCCCAAACTTCCAGGGACGGGAGTAAACAGCCCACTGGGGCCTTCACGAGGGCTCCCAAAAGCACCGGAGTCTTCTAAGTCCTGAGCACGGAGCACAGATGCTGCAGTCGCGAATGGCGTTGCAGCTTGGACTTTAGCTGCCGATGAAGAAGGTGAGGGCGGTGAAGGGGAATGTGGGCGACTAGCGGGGTCAGGGACATTCGGGTCTGCCGAAACAGGTGCAGGAATGAAAGCGGAAAAACTTGAGCGCAGTGGGGACGTAGGGAGGGAGGGTGCGTGTGCAATCATCGGTTGAATTGGAGACGTATTGTTGTCTTGGGCAGAGGTGGTCTCGAGGTCCACAGCCAGTGAACTAGCAGAGGACCCGTCTTTACCCAGATGTGCATCAGAAGCATTATCAAGCTTGCCAAAACTAGGCACAGTTTCGTCTGTCGCTGCCTCAGGTTCCTAGAATCATTTCAGTATGTTTTGAAGAGTCGGACCGGTCATAAAACATACAGCTGTCACCCTCCCTCCGGTTCTGACCTCTTCTACCAAGTAATCTGTGAGGTTGAAGTCCGGAGCGTCAACTTCGCTAGGTGCAGCAGACCGAACATCCGGGAGACCATCCTCTGTTCCTGGGCTCGAGGCCTCAGGCTCAGGTGTTAGCTCTTCGACCACATAGATCGTCATCTCTCGCTCCGCGGTAGATGCTGAGACCTTGTCTGGAGCGGAGGACTGGGTAACAGGCAGCGTCCCTTCGTCGGACGACTGTGCAAAAGCATCGGCTTCCAGAGCAGGATTGATCTCTTCAACAATACCAAAGGCGAGATCCGCCCCAAAGCTCTCTTCCGCCATATTGGAGACTTCGATGGACGGGTTCCCGGTTGTGGCGTTGAGTGTCTCGTCTGATGGCTTGAGTTGACCCTCAGCAGCAATTTCGATGTCCACGACGTTCGAGGAGGAATCACCGACGATTTCCTTGAGATCGGTTGATGAGAAAACGTCTTGAACGGTGATAGAGTCGTCCGGCTCTCCTGCGGTCCGTCGTTGAAGCGACGCAAAAAATGCCTCGATCTGTTCATCCGACACATCGCTCTCGTGCATCGTATTCGCACCAGAGGCCGGGATGATGAACGAGGAGTCAAAGATGTCTCCAAAACCCTCCTCTCCATGGGGCTGACCTGGCATATCAACAGTTTGGGAGGCGAATTCGGTGCCCGCCACGACAGTGTCATAGGCTAATTCTTCGTATGAACCAATGTGAGACCTCAAGAAAGGGAGATAATTGATACGACAAAAGTAACGCACCAACACTGAATTGGCCTGAGCTCAAGGGATCGAAGCCAGACTCGGAGGGAACATGGTGTGTTACGTGTCGTGAGTCTTCTCCGCCCGGCATCAAGTGCATCTCCGGAATGCGATCATCCTCCTTTTCGTCCTCGTCGGAGGAAAGGATTATCATCGGCGGCTCGACTCCCCGCACCCCGTCTTGCTCTTCGTGCACCTCGTCCAGCCCTTCATCATGGACTTTACCTAGTTTCTCATCGTCGTTCTGACCATCATCTACACCAGCGGCCCACTTCTCAGGCACATCGAGATCGCTTGTGCCGAGGGGAAGCGCGCCGAATGAATCCTCGTCTTCGTCTTCATCCCTATGTGCATCTTCGGCATCCTCATATTGAACGCCTTCACTGCCAAGATGCCCAGGGCGGGTGGCAATGCGTCCAGAAAATGCAGGTGGCCAATTCCAATCGAAAGCGAGCGCGCGAGCGCGATCATCCTGATTTTCCCTTTGAGCTGTGGCGCGTGAGTGTGGATTCAACTGTGAGATCTGGAATCAAACTTACCTGACCCATGGACGGTATCAGCAAGGTCACCATATAGATCTTCATTGTCAAGGTGCTCATCGTTTATTTCTTCATCGCCATCCTCTGCCTCCTCGTCAGACAGTGCAGGCGGCGGGCTAGACTTTGGCAACCCCTCTGTGTCTACTTCAATGATTTCCGGAGACGGTGATCGTGAGAGTACGCCTGGCGTGATCGTGAAGGCCTCCTCAGCCTCCGGCAAGACAATCAAGTCCTCGCGAGGACTTTCAGCGGGAGTCATGTCCAGTGGCGTGAGGTTATTGGGGGTGAGCCCTGCAGCGGCAGGGGCAACAAGATCCCCACCGGCATAGAAGTCTTCTGCATAAGTGCGTGGGCCTTCCCATGGGTCCGAGAGCTCGACTTCGGGCTCCGTGAACTTTGTCAGAGATCTTGGCAGAAATTCTGCGTAGGAGTGTAGGCAAGCAAATGTCAGCGAAAAGCATATTGATACGAGGAAATAAAGCATACCATCTTCTGCTTCGTCATCTTGATCGTCACTCTCTGCATGAGGGAGATCATCGATCTCACTTTCTACTTCTTCGTCCTCGTCCTCGTCTTCTTGTTGCTGAGCCTTGGAAAGCATCTGCTCTGCGTCGAATTCCTCCGACCCATCCGATTCATCGTGCTCCTGACCTTCTTCTCCATCATCTTCCTCGTCTGATGAGACGAGTTCGATGATGTTCTTTGTGCTTGTATCATTCTCTGGGTGTGCCTCTCCCTCCTCCTCATAGCTATCGGAGAAGTCTTCTGACGAGTCACGGTGCGCTCCCTCATCCGAATGCTCATCTTTCGCCTCTTCTTCTTCTTCAGACTCGTCGAGTATCTGAATCGGTTGGTTGATGTCGCCATTGCCTGATCCGCAACCTTCGCTCGTGTCTTTCGCTTTGCCCTTTGCGTTTCGAGACTGAAGATGCGCGAAAGAGTCCTCCAGAGCCTCGTCGGACTCTTCCCCACTCTTTTCCGTGCTCTCATCGACATTTTTCCCTTCAGATGAACTCACCTCGTCCTTGGAGGTTTCTCGAGCCCGCAAGGGTGCGTCGCTAACTTGAGACGTATTGCCCTTTAGCTTGTTGGGTTCTTCCTCTCTTCGGAGAGCCTTTCTAAGCGCGCTGGTGATGTCTCCAATCCACGAGTCGAATTGTGGTCGCGTGAACTTATCATATGGATTGAAGATTGGAGGACGAAGCGCCCCGCGTCGCGACGTCGTGTGTGGTGCGGGCGCGGGGTTATGGGGCAATGGAGCGATGGGTGATTTCCAAGGCTGAGACATGTTTGAGTCCAAAGCGAGGCGTCCGAATAAACAAAGGTCCGCTGGAGAGAGAATACAAGAGAGGACTAGAGGAACAGTGGCAGGCGCGTTGTGCCACAATAGCGTCGCGTCGAGACTCGAGAGCCACACGTGGGCGAACCGGAGATCCATCGAGTACGTAAGGATCTCACAGTCACGCGAACCTCACCCTCTCCCGCACTGCGTAGACACCTCCGTTCAAATATCCATACAGCATGGTGAGATACAATCGTATGAGGCGTTTGCGATGATCAATGATCATATTCGGTCCAGGGAAAAGCAAAAAAGACCCGCAAGTTTGCCGCCGTCAAGCGCATGCTCAACCCCAATGATATCCGATTGTGCGTAGATGCCTCTATTTTGCGAGCCTATGTCCGTCTAAGAGGAGAGTATACTCTAGAAAAGAAAACCAGGTGAAGCAAAAGAAAAAGGACGAAGAAGCTCAGGCTAAGGCGGTACGGCATGCGTGAGTCCAAATCCTGCATACCTTGGCCGTTATTCGACGTTCACCATGTTTTCATATCCGTGACAGTCCGCAACTCGCCTCATCCCTCTTCCTCGCCCATAACACTGCCCTCGTCCCCCCGTACCGCGTACTCATCGACACTAATTTTATCAACTTCAGTCTACAAAATAAGCTGGAACTTGTCAGTGGAATGATGGACTGTCTCTATGCCAAATGTGAGTTGCAGACTCCTATCTATGTCTAACATAATCGTGTTCATTGCTCGCATCAAAGGTATCCCATGTATCACCGACTGTGTCATGGCTGAACTGGAGAAACTCGGGCACCGGTATCGTGTTGCCCTCCGGTAAGCTATAATCCCTAAGATTCTGTTCGAGCCGTACTCATCCTCTTGATTTGTTGTCCGGTAGCATCGCCCGTGACCCTCGGTTCGAGCGACTCGCATGTTCACATACCGGAACCTATGCCGATGACTGTCTAGTACAACGTGTCACAGCGAGCCGATGTTTCATCGTCGCAACCTGCGATCGCGAACTCCGTCGTCGCATACGAAAAGTTCCGGGTGTACCACTCATGTACATTGTACGGAGGCGTTATGCGATAGAGCGCTTACCTGACCAGGGCGCACCTGTTTGAGATTGTGTAATGGAGTATATCGCTCCATCTTGTTTTGTGAGCTTTTCCTTCCTGTCCGACAGAGTGTTTCCTTATTTCTATATGCGTCATTCAGAATAGATCCTGTATTTTAGATTTTATTCAATCTCATATACGGTGTCTACATGTGAGGCAGGTTTGAACTGTGCAATAGTTGACATTGCGTGTTTCGCTTGAACATGATAGTTACATGCTTGTTGGGTAGATACACAGTCACAGATATCAATTGCCTCCCGGATTTTACTTGTCTCGGGGTCATCAAAGCTACACTCATCAGGAAATGAAGAAGAAAAAACATCGTCGAATAGGAATAACAGATGCATAAAAACGATACTTTACATGATATTAAAAGCGTATCTACGCGCTCGTGGGGTCTGTATTTACAATTTACAATGCTTATGGTGTGCTCATCGAACCAGCACGTTAATACGCCTGTTGTGAACTGGTTCGCACGGAGATGCTTTGAACGAGGCATTAGGAAAGAACGAAGTGCGATGCAGGACCAGAACGAGCGATGAAGATGGGCCGTGATTGCGCTCATAGCAAGCTGGAGCACACTATGTTCGTCATGCCTCAGGTTCGTGGAGATGTCTGACAACGGAATGAATAAGGCTACATAGAGAGACAAAAAGTCGAAACTCACTGTCCAAGGACTTTGCTCATTTTGAACATCCCAATCTTGTCAACGCCGAACATAGCTCGAAGGCGATCGTCGCACACGATTTCACGCTTGTCGCTGGGATTCTGCAGGCTGTGGCCCTTGATGTAGTCCCACAGGTTCTTAACAACCTGTGGCCGTGACATCTTCTCCGCATTTACGACGGCAGCGAGAGCCTCACTATAGAAAGCGGCTCGACTCATACCCTCATATGATATCAACAAAGGCCGACGCACCTCAGAACGTATTCCTTCTTGAATCCTCCGCCGCCTCGTTTCTTTTTGGGAGCAGCGTCTTCTTCCTCATCGCCAGAATCAACTGTCTCCGCACTCTTTACTTTCCGCCCGCGTTTCGCGCCGCCGTTCACTTTGGCCCCTCGGCCTCGCCCACGCGTCGACGACCCAGATCTCGCGCTCCTCGACCGCCCATTCAACTCATTCGAGAGTTGTCTCGCGTACTCCGCGTCACTGAGCTCAGTCTTCGCGGTCCTCTTCGCCTTCTTCTTTGGTCGTTCTGTCACCTCCTGTTCGTCATCTACCTCTTCCTCGCCATCCTCCCCCTCCTCATACCCTGCATCCCCGTCCTCTTCTTCCTCGCTCCTCTTTCTTTTACTTCCCTCATCAGCCTCATCTTCGTCCTGTCCTTCCCCTTCATCTTGGTGGAGGCCTGATTCCTCTGAGATCTTGGAGAAGACCTGCGCGATGAGATCGTCTATTGGCCGCTTGTTCTCGCGTAGAAACTCGGCAGTTACGCCATCATCGTCTGTAAGTTGCTTGCGGACGCGTTTGGCGCTGATAGTCTGTAAATCGGTGCCAGGTGCCGAAAGAATCGCTCGGACGCGTGGTTCCAGAAATTGAACGTCCACTTCCCCATAGTCAACAATGATATCAGAGGCGAGTGAAGAAGTGAAGAAGTGGTCAGACGGGATTCCAACAGAGATCTGCGGTAGGGACTAGGGAGTACGGTCAGTATGGAAGGGCGCGCGCCAGCGAGTATGACTTGCGAGGTGGACACAAGTTCGACATCATTGATTACGTAATTAGTGTTTTAATCTCTTAAAATCTAAGGCCTGTCCGACTCAGCTTCGACGTTTCAACCTCAAACCTCGGTGTCAAGACTAACTATTATCGATATTATCTATGAAGGAACTTTCTCTTTAACGTTTTAAAATGTATATGAATCAACGAAAGGCCATCGTGGTTGTGTATTGATTTGATGTCAGTAAGCAAATACTTGACTGACATGAATATGATAAGTGTTTAAATTACCAACTGCTGAGAATCGTGAATTTAACTACATCACTCCGACCTCGAGCCTCACATTTCTACTCGTGCTTGCTGTCTTACAACACAGTCAGTGGTGCACGGGAGCATCCCTGTCGGTCCCTCTCCTGTTCTCCTGCCCTCATTCGTCTCCGTTCTAATGACGCGTAAACGAAATACACGGATTCGTAAAGCAGCCTGGCTCGCATTCGGCCTCATAGCGTTTGCTGCTGTCTCTGTTTCTTCTCATGCAGTAGATGAGGCCAATGTTGTCCCAGCTGTCCAACTAGATGTGAGTGCTACACGCTCTCACGCAAGTGCCACCTCCAATGAGATCATCCGTTGTACTAGGCCGAAGGAAGAGATTCACGGGAAGGAGTTGCGGCCCAACCACCTTCAGGCAATGAGCAGAGTAGTTTAGTAAGTTCACTTTGCAACTTCATTCGCCAACAATGAGCGTGCCAGTGTTGTGCAAGACACGAAACGTCACTGCGCCGACGTGTAACCCTAACCTTACACAGCGTCTGACTAGCTGTGTGATACACGTTATGGGCGATGGTATGCGTGTAGAGCTAGCAGATTCGTGAATTATAATCATTCATGACGAAGCCATTACGCTTCCATCATTTCTGATTATGATCATGTTTTTGACAATCTGAATCCAATGTTTAGATCGCTGTATCCGAAGATACCACAAGAGAAGGTACAGACTTATGGAAAACAGTTCCACAAACATCACTGACTTTGAGAGCAGCTGCTCGTGCATACAAGCAAGCTCTTGTGACCCTCTCGGCGCTGTCGGCTGTCCCATCAGCGCACGCGTCAGACCCCACATTTACACCGACTTGGCCTTCCGGGAACTCCTTCTTCTCATCATTACTTCCCAACCCACAAGGTCAGGGTCCATTCGCGAGTGCGTTGCGTATTGCCATAAAACTACGCCACCAATCATGGCTTCCGCGTTTCCTCGCTTCACGCGTCGGGAGGGATGGTTATGGTCGTCGTCGTCGTCGAGATGCTGAACTGCGAGGTCGGGCTATCAAGGTGGTTGATTTGTTGCAGCATGCCTCCGAACTTGGTAATACAGATGCCCTGTACACGCTGGGGAAAATATCCCTGGTAAGTCTCCCTCCCTATCTCGAATGGACACATCCACAACAATTCTATCTACCCATGATTTAGCTTCCACCCACACCGCATTTCCCATCAAACCCCAAACTTGCCTATAGATCGCTCGATGTGCACGCGGGAACCACAGGCAATGCTACATCGCAGTCCGTACTTGCCTTCTTTCATGCTACAGGTTATCATGATGTTGTCCCGGTCAACCAAGCTAAGGCGCAGCTATATTACACTTTTGCCGCGAACGGAGAAGATAAAGGCGCCCAGATGGCCATGGGATACCGATACTGGAGCGGCATTGGTGTACTGGAAGATTGTGGAAGAGCTTTAGAATGGTACGAGCAGGCTTCTGAGCACGGTAATATCCACAATCTGCGTCATCTTGGCCTCTTATTCATCAAGACTTATAGCTATGGCGAAGTTCTTATCGGGGCCACCTGGTGGAAGGACGTTACCCTTGACCCCTACTCGCCTGTCGGATCTGGACGGTGGCGTATACGGTCCAGGTGCAAGCGTTGCATCGACAGGACTCAACGGTCAACGACCTGCCATCCGAGCTTCTCGCGCGCGAGCAGCGGGCGAGACGTGGGAAGATATCCTCGAATATTACATTGTAGGAACCGCCTACTCTATCGTATTTTTTTGCAGTTCTCACCTGTCTTTGAAATTAGTTCAATGCGGATCGTGGCGAGACTGACTTCATGTTTCGACTTGGAAAAATCTTCTATCATGGAAGCATCTATCATTCACCTGGTGGAGCTGCATCTGGCGGGGAAGGCGTCGGACGCGTGCCCCGCGATTTCGACCGAGCTCATTACTATTTTTCGCGCATCGCCCGACAGATCTGGCCACATGATCCTGTCGACCCATTGTCGCACTCTCCACGACGCGAGGAGGGCACTGGGCCCGTAGGATATGCAGCTGCAGCTGCGGGCTTCATTGGACGGATGTACCTTCGAGGAGAAGGAGTGCGTCCAGATTTCGCTATGGCGAGAATGTGGTTCGAGCGCGGGGCAGAGTATGGTGACAAAGAAAGTCACAATGGTCTTGGTATCATTTGGCGCGATGGACTCGTAGGTGGGAAGAGAGACTTGAAGAAGTCGGTCGGGTATTTTACCATTGCGGCTGGCCAGGAGCTGGCAGAGGCTCAGGTTAATCTTGGCAAACATCATTACTGTGCGTGTCCTCCCTCCTTCAACATCCTAATTGCATGTCCTGATCAAACCGTGTGCCTAGTGCGGAAGGAGATGAAGCTCGCGACAACGTATTTCGAGATGGCGTTGAGGCACGGATCCCCATTCGAGGCTTATTACTATCTCGCACAGATTCAGTCCGAACAGATGAAACTGATGCCTCCGCAAATGAGGAGCGGCGCATGCTCAGTAGCAGTATCATTTTATAAAGTGGCCGCCGAAAGGGGAGCATGGGACGACGATCTGTTGACAAGCGGTGAACAAGCGTGGAATACAGAGACAAACGCTGGCAAGGAATCTGCGATGCTGAGTTGGTGGATTGCGGCTGAACGGGGGTACGAGATTGCACAAAACAATCTGGCATATGTACTAGATCAGGGTGAGTGTCAATTACTTCATAAACTGCATTTGGTTTGCTTATAGCTATGCCTTATCAGACAAAAGTGTACTCCGAGACACGCGCTTTACAAATTTCCTTCCATCCAATGATACCGCACGACTTGCCTTGACCCAATGGACGCGCTCGGCTGCCCAGAACAACGTCGATGCCTTGGTGAAAGTCGGAGACTACTATTATCACAGTTTAGGCGTACGTGATGAGCCGGAGAACATACGTTGGGAGAAAGCTGCGGGATATTATCAATCTGCGGCCGACACACTAGTCAGCGCATTAGCAATGTGGAATCTTGGTTGGATGTACGAGAACGGTATTGGTGTGCCTCAGGTACGTCCGTCCTATCTCCAACTTTGCAAGCTTAACCCTTTCCTATAGGACTTCCACCTTGCTAAACGTCATTACGATCAAGCGTTGGCGACTAACAGTGAAGCATACCTCCCTGTGACATTGTCGCTGGTTAAGTTATATGCGCGCAGCATGTGGCATACCCTCATGGGCGGTTCTGGTGGCCTAAGTCTATGGGAAGATGAGGAGGAAATTTGTGAGTTGTGATCAGTGCTTGCGATAAGTCGCTTGAACATTATATTATAGTTGCTCCTGAACAAGTCCAACAAGACGGAAGGCCAGAATTAGATGGTAACCAGAATGTCGACGGAGAAGATCAAGCGCCGGCTGCGGACGATGACGTTGGTGGAGCGCAATACGAAGATGACGGTCCTTGGTACATTGGTCGTGCTCGTGATGAATTTAACCGTCGCCGACGAGGACAGGCTGCACCTGGTGATGATGATGATCCCGTTCAGGTCAGTTCACCCATCTTCCTCACTGCAACTTGTTTACGCTATGCATATATTTAGTGGGCGCGAGAACGACGTAACGCAGAGGCCGAAATAGATAGCGACCTCGGTCCGGAAGATTATTTCGACGGTGCTTTACGTGGCGGGCATCGAGGAGAGGAAGACGTCGATGAGTTCGCAGAGACAATGATGCTGGTCGTATTGTGCTTGACGGTGTCGGTGTTACTCTACATACGTGGGCGATGGGTGGAGCGTCTGAGAAGAGAGGAGCGTCAGCAGCAAAATGAAGGTCAGGTGCAGCAGCAGCAGGATGGAGGATTGCCGGTCCCGCCGCGTGAAGATCCTGCAAGGGATGATTGGGCTGTCTTGCGGTGATGTTGTATGTGTATGCTACCATTCATCTCGCTTGAACTACAATAGTAGTCATGCTGTGTACCATTGAGATCTCTTCCAAGCTTCAAGCTTCAAGTGGCTTCCGGATTTTAATGCTTCAGCTTTTCACGGGTTCAACATTAAGTTCAGTCGCCATGCTGTCGGAACTCCGACGAAATTGTACTCGCTGGTCGCAGCGGCCGTTACGTCACCTTGGCACCTTGCTCAAGCCGCCCTGTGTCTCCTCTCCATCGACATTCTACACGTGGGCAGTACTACCACTTGCCTATAATCTATGTTCAGAAGGGCACTGACAGTCCCCAGAGGTCGCAAAATTATTACTTCCCCAATAATCCTTGCGAACTGTGACGTTCAAAGATCACATTATCGAACAAAGTCGATAATGACCACGCGTAAACCGTTGGATCTCAATGCAGGGCCGCTTGTATGGATAGATTGCGAGATGACTGGCCTTGACCCCAGTAAAGATAAGATATTGGAGATTGCGGTACGTCTGATATCCTTGATTCAGTCAGCTCTTCATTCATGTTGCTTGCGCAGGTGCTGATCACAAACGGTAATCTGGACCTCGTGGATGATGGTATCGAATATGTGATTCGCACAGACAAAAAGTATCTAGATGGGTCAGTGATTTTTAAGAATCCGAAAACCTTGACAGCCTCGAAACAGTATGCAGGATGGACGAATGGTGCACAAAGCAGCATGGTTTTGTATGTGCTTTTGTCATCCCAGTCATTTCTTGGTATTCTGATGACTTCATAGTCCGGACTGACGAAAGCATGCCTAGAGTCTCAATTCACTCTATCATTCGTCCGCGAAAAAGTACTGCAATATATCAAAGAATGGATACCGGACCAAAGGGTTGGCGTTCTCGCTGGCAACTCCGTTCATGCAGATCGATCGTTTCTAGTTCAAGAAATGCCAGATGTCGTCAATTGGCTTCACTATCGGTCTCTCCATCCCATACTCCTTGTCATTAGATATCGCTAATTTTTGTTTTTGTTGTTTTCAGCATCGTCGGTAAGTTTGAGACCATCTTATAATTGATTTTTCTGATGACAGGCTTTGTTAGACGTGTCATCTATAAAGGTGAACACAAAATGAACATACGCTCTCATCGTGTTCTGATCACAATGCAGGAACTTCATCGAAGGTGGTATAACAAAAGGATGCCCTCATTGAGCACGCCTCAAGAATCCAAACATCGGTCAGTCTTCACAACAGTGTCTCGGTCATTGTTAGCTGACTAGACAAACATCTGCCGCTTCAAAGGGCGCTTGACGATATACGAGGCTCCATACGAGGTCCGTCTGTTCGTCCCCCAAGTCTACTTAATCCTCACTGTCTACTTCGTTCGCACTTTCAGAATTGAAATGGTATCGAGAGAATATCTTCGTCTCACCGGAAGCACTGCCATCTGCTACGAGGAGATAGACAACGCGCAAAGTGCTGGCACCTTATATTCTGACGACGACCACGAAAATAAATTTCTTTTTGAAGTTCTCATGTCAAAGGTCTCATCATTCATCTTTGTCTATGTACGGGTATGAGCTGCTGTGCACAAGCCTTACCCTACAAATAATGAACTTTATTTTTCAGATATCGTGTTGAACTTTCTAATCTCGAAACTAATTATATCTATGGCTCCCTTCTGAGGTTGTTTTTGGATGTCTTCATTGTCTGCGCCGACTAAACCTCCCCTCTTCTTCGGAAATTCTTCTCTTGGGGGGAGGGACACGGTGGGATATGATGCCTTGAAGTGGATGGACACTTTCGGATTTACATCGAGGCACTGTGTATCGGGCTCACTCACGCAAAGCTGGACCGTGAAAACACCGGTATCATGTCGGTGCTTCGAAGCGCCTTCGAATGCGATGGTCCCGAGAAAGTCTATGATATTGAATGTCCATTACGATTAAGTACCTTCCATGGTATATCCCCCGTACAGACCCACGAGAGCCGTGTGCTACATGGGTCTTTGAACTCCGCGAGACGCTAATCCTTCCTCAGAAATCCCACAGTGTACCCTTCAACGATCGTGAGAGTCAATACCACAGAAGAATAGGGGGATGAATATGTCTAGACCACTTACGAACGCAGGAATCCCCGCCTCCTTGCACCCTTCCATAATCTCTGTGTTCCCCTGATAGTTTGATGTGATAAAGACAACTTCCGCCCCCCATGACGCATAAGTTTCTTTCACTAATTTCATTACATCTGGTCGGCCGCCTTCACGCAAGAGCAAGATAGCGTTTAGTTCGACGAAACGCGGAAAGAGAACCCGGCTGTAACATACCTCGCTGTTTAGAATCCCACAGACACATGCGTTCGGGGCCGATATGGCGGTGAATCAGGCCTGAGATGGTGGGCCCGAAAGTTTTCTCCTGGTCTGAACCGATCCATATCAGATACCTGGGTGGGAAGGATCAATTCGAGTGTCTTCTGAGGGTCTCATGGATTATGCCTCACCAATTCGGGCTCTGTTGAAAGAAGCGTCAGGATCAATCTTAAGTTTGAGTCAAGAAGTATGTACCTGCAGGCATGTTGAGAGTGCAGCTCCAAGCCCTGTGCCTGTGCAAACGCGTATGCCTCTGTGGTAGAGGGCGGAAGTATTTGACACGCCAGCGAACTGTGATTTGTGAGGAAGATATTATTGATCATGCAAACATCGACATACTTTTAGCTGTCGTGTCCAGATATGGGTAGGAGGGTTGGTAACGAGGCTCCGTGTGAAGTCTCCTTGAACCCCACATATCAAATAATGATGCTTAGCATGTGTGCCCTCGCTACATATCGCCAGAGTCATGAGAAAAGATCAACCGGTAATTGAAACACACTCACGATATGATACCGAAGGCATGGTATTCCATTATGGACGACCGTGAGATCCGTGCGAGAAGCCCTTGCTGCATGCCCCGCTTAAATCTCAGAATGGCTACTTTGGGCGAAGGCTGGAAGGGCACGGTCAGCAGGGGATAAGAAGTTACATGCAAGAGACACGAACCACTTCGACGTCGACTTCGACTTCACGAACAGTGAACCATGGGATCAATATACTGCGCAGTGTCAAAATTTAACTTTGGACGGTGAATGAGACAGACAAGACCTCTCACAATACAGTCATCCCAAACGCGAACCAAAAATCTTGGTGTCGCAGAATGGTGGCGCCGTTTGGGTTCCAAGAGTGAGTAGTGAGGTCATAGCTGTCTCCGAGGACAACAAACACCCAAGCTTTGCGTAGTGGATAGATTAGCAACACCTACATGGCCAGGTAGCGCGACTTACTCGACAGTAAACCAAGCCTGGTCACAGATCAATGGTTCAGAAACGACAATCATTACGGTCCAGATTTAATGAACTAACCATCCGATGAATCTGTGATGTCTCTCGAATACACTTCAAAAACAGCACGTCAGACTCGATGACGCTATAAGGAAAAGAGATAGCGAACTTGTGATGCGTGTTGCGGACCCATGGGAAAGCACTCGCGATGCTGATTGCGACAGCGAGATTGGTGATGACACCGGTGATAAGGATGGCATCGTGGTTATTTTTGTGATTAATGAATATGAGAATAACGCGGAAAACAAGCCATGCAAATCCAGAAGTCGCGCAACCAGAGTGAATGCCGCCAAGATGTTGGAGGGTTGATGTGCAACTAAGGCGAAACCACAGAGGTGTCCACTGTTATAAAGCGGTGTCAACGTTGATGGCATCAAGAAAGAGCGAGCGCCGTACCTTGGCGAATAGAGTGTTGACTATCAAATATAAGAGACGACCAAAGAGTTCATTTCTCATCAGGATAGCGGTTAGAAGGTTCCCGAGCACGAGTGCGCTAGTGTATTTTCGTGGATAATGCCATATATCAAGGGCAGCAAGAAGTATACCGATCCCGTTCAATGTTACGATGACGGTAAAGAACTTCCTATAAGATCATGAACTCGAAAATCCAACATGCTATGAAGGGGAATAACTGACCGATAAGTGTTGAACCATAGGAGAGCACGTATGCGCCATCCAGCTCGTTTTTTTGGCTGTGGCTTTGGCTTCCTGTCCTCCTGATGTTTCAATGGAAGCGTGGGTGTCGCTGAACCACTGCTAATGTCATTCGACTTCTCGCTCATATAAGAGCTGTTGCGGATGTCCTTCGCATGGATGGGTGGTAGCTCAACCGGGAGGACGAGCTCCATCGTCCCCTTCTCAGGATCGCCAACTACGATAGGTTGAGACATCGCGGAGTAGCAGTAGAAAGAGGCGTTCAGCAGTTTCCAAGGTATCTGCGAACTGGGGGAGTAAGACAGACGGTAAGGCGAGGCGCCCGGCGTGCCGAGTTTAATTGGGAGAAGACTGTCCAGCAGCTCAGTGAGGGCTGTAGGATTATGAGTACTGAGTCTAGAGAAGTGCCGAGGTCTTTAAATGTGCGGATTCACCCCGAGGTGACTGCGAGGTGAAACCTCCCGGAGACTGGCGGGTGAAACTCTGAGCGCATTGAAAGCGAAAAGCCCTGCATGTTTGTTTGGAGTGACTCGACTAAGATATAACTTATCATCCAAAATGGTAGAGTTGAGACCAGCTTGAGAAGTTGAACGCCTAGAAAGCGTGGTGGTGTCCGTCCGCGAGTGTAAAACACCGGATCCGGCTCCCACGGTGAATGAAATCCTTCCGCTGTTTCGACCTCGCGCGGTCAGGATCCCATGTCCAAACTCGATAAGGCGGTTGCATTCCTGGGTTCCATATTCTATTGGGAGACATGTTTCCCTCCAGGGTTTGATGTCACAATGTGTACTAGTCGCATTTTTTTGCGCCTGCCTGTCAACTATGTACACTGCCTGGACACTCGAAAAGATTTTCTGGCATTGTGTTTCCATACAGCGATGTTTCAATTTCCTTGAACGGTGATGATTGCAGTATGCTGTGCCCTTGCCTTGATGTGAGATTTACACGCAGCATGTCGAAGGTTTGCGCTCATATGTCGGTACAAGCTTTGCACCGTGCTTTAGAAAGTCAATATGCTGCACGCATACAATTATCAAGATCGATCCTGATGGTCCTGATGAACGGTAGCAGACTGTGCCCGAAAGCGTGGTGTAAATTGTGCATATTTAGTTTTGCGAAATTGCGTCAGTGGCGTGTTCCAGGCTGTTCCGGGCACTCTTTGGCGCCCAACTTGGAAGCCCCTCGTAAGTGAGCACTTCTAAGCGATCATAGAGCATTACTACCATCAGAAAGTTCCTGTCGTTTCACTCCTGCGAGAACGGTAGTGTCCCTGATATACATTGCCACCAGGAACAGCGGGGTACAATGAAGTTGAGACCAAGCGTTTTGACGCCGAGGACCAGTAGAAGACGCGACATACTCTGCCGAGAATCACCCGAAGACTTCGTGAAGAGAGCCGCACGGAGCAAGATTGGCGTAGGCGGTGCGAACGGCTATAAACAGAGGCCGCCCTCTAAGTATTCCCTTCAGTGAGAAACCCACACATGGGTGTGTGAGAGTTGTGTGAGACGTACGTTGACCGGAATCGACTCTTCTAATATCTCGGGAATGGTCTGGACGGTTTTCTCTCAAAGCGTATCGCACGTACATTGTTTGTCTGGCACCTGCTCACCTTGTTTCCCGCCATTTCCGAGCTATTTTCCTATCGCAACTCTTCATCATGTAAGTGCTCTGCTCTGCATCGGGTCAGATGAATGGTCATCTGAGTAGCCCTCTAATGCCCTTCTCGAGCGTCGTCTGTAGCGCTGCTTTCGAGAAGCTACCGGTACTTGGCCCGCACTGGGGGAGCAGATTCCCCGATCAAGGGCTTGATAGCCCTTGCCGATGTTCCAATCTGCCTGGTGAAACGTTTCGCTCCGTCATTTGCACTTGTTCATATCCCGGTGCTCTCTGCCTGGCACAACGTCTCGGTTGGTTAGTGATCATTTATCGAAACATTGACAGAGGGTGCCATAGCCCCCCCCCCCCCCCACGCTAGGGGCTTCTAACGAGTGGATGAAAGGATAATGGAGTTCAACGAATAAACCAGGAAATGAAACAGCCGCGCACCTAACGTCAGATGCAGATACATCTCCGTACTCGTGGCGCTTCCCACAAGTCGGCACAATCCCGGCGAGTACTGCGTCTATAGGAAACCGAATTGCGGGGCTGCACATAAACCCAAGCTACAATTCGCTGACGTCTTCAAGATGCACAGAATTTCAATCGAGCCCTGACTTCAACCTTGTACCATGGGTCACTACTGTCGGTGGCATTGTACTGGAGTATATTGAGGCATCAGCATCGCATTTATCACGTTCAATTCGTCTGCCTTACCATTGGAATGACCCTCCGGTGTTATATCGGTCCACCACACAGGTAAACGTCCGAAACGGCGACCTGCCCGCCCTATCGAGATCACCGTTAGTTGCCTTTGCAGGTGTATATTTGATTCCTTATCCCCTTCGGATCTTTTGCTGGTTCGAATTCAGGTTTGCGGTACCCTGTGGCCCTTCATCGAAGATTTTTCCGAGGTCGACCAGATTGACCAATGCAGAGCCAAGAGGTTTAGAGCTGAATTGTAGTGAACAGATCGCAGTGAGGAGAATTGAAAGTACGGGTCTACAGGACCGGTGGGGAGCACAGAATATCAATGGCCTCTTGAGCCTACCTGGCTATCTTGAGCGAAGAGCTGCATGCTTTGAGATCGGTGAAACCATGTCTACATGATGTTATCGACGTCTCATGGCTATTGACAGGATGGATGATATCATCGGCAAATCACCCAGCTCGTCTTCACATATCTTAAGAAGTCTTGAGATGATGGATAAACGCACCGATACAAACAGATCCTACAACAAAAATATCCTCGTCCTCGGATATCACGATCTACTAACGCATAGTAACCTGAACAACTTGTCGCTCCTCGCCAATCGTCACGTGTAGAAGGAAGCCAGGCCGGTCACCGCGTTCGGTGGGACTCAGCCACGGTGGATGAAGGGCGCTTCCAGAAGTGGGATCACTACCTCCAGCAATAATGCCGTCTCCAAAGAAGTGGTAGCCGGGAATGTAGCGGTCTACGAAACTGTCATTCATCGATGGCATTTTCGAAGGTGAGAGGTGAGAAATGAAGATCACGGATAGATCAGCAAGACGTACGCCTTGACTTGTTCATCAGACATGCCCTGCCCGCCATTCTTGTCTTTCATGGCGTGTTCCTGCTGGAGACGCCATTTGTAGATGTGCACGTAAGGATGTGTGTCCACTGGGGCGATCTATATTCCAAGCATCCGAAACGGTTACAAAGGTCAAAAGAGCACTGCTCACCTGTACGAAAATATCAAACATCTCCCACCATTTCACGTATTCCACTAATTTCTTATTAACCTCCAATACGCTCTCTAAGCTGTACCTCTTCATGTCGAAGACACCCTCCAGTCCCCTGGGCGTGTCCTGCATCCGTGCCTCTATCACCTCACGCGACATCGGGTAAAATCCCACACACCACCCCTCTAATAGGACAACATCAAGTGGACCCTTGACCAAGGTCCATTCAGATTCCGGTACACGATCTCCCTCGCCATTGAACAGACTCTTATCGAAAGAGGGTATCCTCACCACCTCTGATCTGGATGAAGCATTGATGCTCTTAAGGTGGAGTAGAACAGAGATTCCGAGGTCAATGTCGTGTGTCCCAGGCTGTCCACGTCCGTGCAGAAGTGGGTTGGAAGGGTACGCATCCGCAAGTGCTGCAAGACCCGCATGCGAGAGATACAGGTCATCAATGGAGAGCGTCGCAACGCGTAGCGAGTCTTCTGAAAGTGCGGCGGCGATGTGCTGCGTCAGGAACGTCTTTCCTGATCCCTGAGGGCCTTGAATCGCAACGAAGAGCGGGGATGAGTCGGGTTTTTGTGAGGGTGCAGGAGAAGTGAGATGAGCGCGGATGTGAGACAGGATGGGTGAAAGTGAACCGGGCTTCTGTGGGATTAATGAAGACATCGTTGTTGTAGGAACACAACCCGGGCCAGGGCCTGATTCCTGAGGTACTCATCGTTTGCGACGGTGACCAGCTCAAGGAACCGAGCGGCCCGGGCGAGCCCCATAGCCCTAACCCCAACCTTACTTGTCGGCTCCGTATGAGGACTCGATTACGTCAGAAAGAGGACGCTGAGCTGTTCCTTTCAGAGCTCGCTCGAGTGCAACCGCTGTTGTACTTGTCTCCTCCCCGTCCTTCAAAAGTTACGAACGCAACTAATACCGCACCATTCATTTGGTTGACTGGCAAATAATAGCCTCCTCCATACACCTGCTTTCCATCGGTGATACCAGTTTTCAACGATGATGAACTCCGAACCTTCAGACCTTCCAGGGCCGCTCCAGTCTTTCTCTGGGACGTATGCGCGCCTTCAGCGACAGTACCAGCACCAGCTGGATCGAGCGACACCCCATATTCTTTATCGTTGGCTCGCCACGGTCGGCATCGTGTCCTTGTTCGAGTTGCGAATCGTATTGGCGCAAGGAGTGAGTTGCGCTGTTTCCCATGAGACGTGGAGCGGCCGCGCTGACGTGCACATTTGTATTCGCCTTTCAAAAGTGGTATATCGGTGTGTCTCCCTCCTTCTCCCTGTTTTTGACCCGAGTCTTGAACCATCTTTTGCAGTATGCTGTATGTGCTCTCCATGTCCGCACTCGCGCCCCAGTTGACGCTCTACCGACGCTAGATGCACACGCAATATACATCCTCAACCTCCTCCTCGCATTCTTGCAACCTAAATTCGACCCGTCACTACAGGATGACCTCATGGCGGACGAGATAGAGGAGGGCGGTGCTGAGGGAGAACGCTCTCCCCTTCCCAGCGCCCGCGACGACGAGTTCCGTCCCTTTGTGCGCAGGCTTCCAGAATGGCAATTCTGGTGCGTGTAATTTTATTTTTCTTCATGAGAATTTGCAACTTCTCTTCGTTTCTGGGACGCCTTGCCTGGTTGCTGACGTATAATGTACTGATTCAGGCTTTCGACGACTCGCGCGACAATTATCTCGCTCTTCATGACTTTCTCCGTGGTCTTCGACGTCCCGGTGTACTGGCCCATCCTTGTCATGTACTTTTTCGTCCTATTCATCCTCACGATGAGGAGACAGATCCAGTGAGTGCCTTTTGTCGCGTCCATCTCAAACCTTCGTACTAACACTCATAACAGACACATGATTAAATACCGCTACGTTCCCTTCGACTGGGGTCGCAAGGCTCGGTATGGTGCGAGCAACAAATGATTGTTGTTTGATGCAGGAGCTTCCTCAGGCTGTGCTGCAACATGTAGACGGGACTGGACTAGCTGCAGCTGATTCCATTTTAATTCGTCTGATGTTATCGGGGTTATTTAAGTCTCGTGTCGCCATTGATAGATCCTCATGTTGCGTCAAATCAAGCTACTCTTGGATGTTTGTCGGAAAGGAAAGCTGTAGGTGACTGGTGAACGTTGAACACTGATACGATGGAATGGTTGACGTGCTCCAAGACACTGTCCAATCCCTCTCAATAAGTTAAACATACATCGCTGTCTACGAATCTGCCAACGTGTCGAGACGGCACATATCCGATAACCCCACGTCACCATTAAAACAAAAACGGCACCACGATCCTTCGCCCACTCGGATACGCCTCCCCAAATCTCTGCAGATACCACCTGTGCCCACGTACCGCACGTGGCAGCATAAGCAGCACCTCCGCCGCGAGGAAACGCCCATGGCGGGGCCACCGCGTCCGCAAACGGCATGAATAGCCCTCCCACCGCGCTCACGGACCCTGAGGACAACGCAGTCAACACGGCAGACGCCGCAGGCAAGAGCCCCACATCCGGCAACGGGCTGGCTGCGAGCGCGAAGCCGAACCATTCAACCCACTCGCAAAAGTAGTTGGGATACGATATGTATTGGTAGAGCAGGCCGTGCGGAATGGAGTAGTGCTCGCCTTGAGACTTCTCTTTTGCTTTGCCCTTTGCCTTAGCTTTGCGGCGAATGTTGAGCAGGATCTCGTCGTGGATGATGTTGCCGGCGAAGCCGACGGCCCATAGTACGAGGCCAAGCCAGAAGCGCGGGTGGGTGTAGGCGTTTGCGAGGAAGGTGGCGGCTGCGGTGGAGGTGAGGTACGCTGCGAGGAGGAAGCCGTTGGGGCCATTGAACAAGATGGCGGAAACGACTACAGCTGGATGGGAAGGTGCTCTGGAGGGGGTACGGAGCGGGGAGAGAACGGCGCGGTTGACGTAGTGTGTCAGATAGAGTGCGGTGAGGAGGGCTTGAGGTGAAAGGACTGAGAGGGATGTACGCGAAAACGGATGGAGGAATGCGGTCAATAGGAACGATATAGGGGAGATGAGCTCCATGAAGATCCATGACCGGATCCCATCCAACGCAAGTAGGCTGCCTGGCGTCGAGAACCTGCCGAAGGGTGCGTCGTAGAAGAAGGTTGCGGGAAAGATGACGGTTGACACAAATAGAAACCATCGCTTAGACACTGCAGACAGATCAGAAGAATCAAGTTGCGCATTCAGACAAACGCACCGGTATAGATGGACTCGTAGTCTACTTGTTTTAATAACAGCCAGACCTGCGCGAGAACTGAAGAGTTGTGTGCCATCTCTATGAGCGCTCTCAGTGGAGTTCTCAACTCAATACTAGTTCGTTGTGCAGTTATTAGGATGCAACCAGAACGATAATCCGCTGAGTTGATATGAGAGCTGAGACTGACTGGTGTAAAGTCGCCAACAGCGACCAGGCTGGTGTGTAAAGGACTCTCGCTACATGCTGACTTCGGAGGACGAGTGCAACGTGGGAATGTGCCGCGGCGGGCGGCCAACAACGGCCACTGCCAGGCCTTTGCCATATACATTCATGTCCACAATTTTTTGGTCTTGATACATGGTACTAGAACAAGATTTTTTGTTTGTATCTGGTAAAAACTAACAGATAGATACCACCTGCACATTCGAATAAATGTATCGGAATTTGGACGGAACTATGCATAATGCACTAGCATGTGAGGGAGCAGAGCTGCGTCCCCAGGGCCCCAGCACCCAGATCCAGAGAAGAATTCATGCCCAAAGCTAAGCCAGGCATAGCTTGATCGTGAGCAAAGCCAACGTAGAACTTAGCAAGTTGTGAGAGCGAGACTGATCATTTGAGTAGCTGCGTTTCATTGCTTCAAACTCACGAACATTGTAACCGACCGAGAACTGATTGGAATTGCCGACTTCATATCACTTCAATCGGTGTTCTTCAAGGATGGCCTGGAATCTGGGAGAGACTTTCGATAAAACAGCAACCGATTCATCCTAGGAAAAATAAATCAAATTCAACCAGCGGTTCATCCTCCTGAGAGAGTGATTTTCTCACAAAAATGCGTTTCTGAGTGACCGCCCGGTCTTGTCCAGCACAACATCGCTCGGGTCTTTGATGTCCGCGGAAGACACATATGCTCCTCGCAGCTCGGCCTCTCTTCCTTGCCCGCCAACTGCAGCCCACACGAGCTGCCGACTACCTTGCTCTGTCGTTCTAGCAAGAGCCAGTTCCATCAACTTGTCGAGGGCCATACGCGGAGCAGAGAAGCTACGGCGCAATTCCGACATGCAGTACCCGGGATCGACTGAGTTTACGATGATGGGCGAGTCAGAGGGGAGACGAGCGGCGAGCTCTCGTGCAAAGAAGACGTTCAGCACTAACACAGAAATTAGCGATTTGATCATGATTCATTTGATTGTCTTTACTTTTAGAGACAACGTAGCGGCTTCCCATGACACTGGTAGAGCGTAGGTTAGGTAAAGAGCATGAACAACCGCAGGGACTATACGTACGAAGAATTACAATATTCTCTATCATTCAGCTTGAGGATCATGTTGTTGCTACCTAGCTCTTCCTCCGACAGAGTCGCCCAAAAGTGAGCATCGCTGGCAACGATGACCATCCTCGGATAGGGGGATGGTGACAATGACGCCCCAACCGCCCTGAACAGGCAGGGCATAAGGAGAACTGAGAGGAGCATGCACGACAAGTGGTTCACTTGCAATCTGATTCCCAGATGAGTTGCGTAGAACGCGAGCAATGATCAGACATACGTCGTCTCCCAGCCATCTTCGGTAGTCTCGTAGTCGGCAAAATACACGCCCGCATTGTAGACATATACGTCCAGGCGCTCTCGGTCGTTATCGCACTTGTTGGCAAATTCCACAACAGAAGAGAATTGCTGAGATCGACGATTCGCAGTTCGGACCTTGTGAAGCCAGTGGCGGCTTCGATAGCTGAGGTAGGCGATTGTATCAATGAACAAAATTTCAAGTGAAAGCAGCAATTGAATACCTTCGATGGCTCGCTTGCCTTTTTCCGCATTCCTGCACGCTAGGAGTAACTTCTCCGGATTCATTGACGCGAAGTGTTTGGCAGCCTCCAACCCTAGACCAGTATTGGCCCCAACAACCAACACTGTCTTGCCCGAGAGGTCGACTGTGACCACCGGGGGAACGGTCTTATACTGATCGCGAATGAACTGCAAAATAGACAACTTGGCCATGGCGATAAGGTCAAAACAGGGGGGAGTGACTCTGAAGCCGTCGACCCACTGGCCTCCGCAGTATTTATCTCAAAA
>JBCAQO010000014.1:973773-1275502 GCA_039111635.1 Heterobasidion occidentale | reverse complement strand
GTCTGTATGGCAGTTTCGTATCCAGCTCATGTGATCGTCGTGGTTTGTGAGGTCTCTGACAGGACGTTTGGACCTGCGGAGAGAGCAGGGTCCGTGCGAGACCGGGCGCGGTCATTCACGACTCGAGCGCGAGGACCGTGTAAAATGGCCGTCGCATGCTCATTTGTCGCGCGCTGGTCGCTTGTGCTCGTGAACTGGCCCATGAATTTCACAGCGAAGCACGTAGCGTGCTCGGCTTTGCGACTCCACCACTACTGAACAGCGGGGAATGTGCTTGTATTTCGACCTGGAATACAACGCTACAACCTGGTCGTGGGAAAGTTCTCACGCTAATTTTGTGGCAAATAAAGGACAATGGGGCCGCCACCATCTCCGAGCACAGATCTCTCTCTCCGTTCAAGATGCCGTCCAGCCTCTCCCAGACCAATTGATGCTCTCAGAACAACTGAAACTCTTGCATGAGCTCCACCCGGCCGTTGGACCTCACACCGATAAAAACACGCGCGCCGCAGACACCAATACCGACTTGCGCATTCTCGATGTCATCGCTGTAGCACAGTGTACAGTCGCGGACAAGCAAACTCGACAATTTCGTACGCCGATCGGCTCGTGAGATTTTTACAAAACTTTGGGATCATACTTGGATTAAAGAGATACGCTCAAAACCGATTTTTCCGCGATTTTTAATACATTTTTCGGGTCCGGCCAAATTTTTGGGCCAAAAAATCGACAAAAATCGATTATTTTGCTACTGTAAGGAGGGTGGCGTCGTCGACACATCAATTTAAGACCGCTTCTATGCTCATCATTGCGCTCTGGGAAACCGTGCGATGACTGCGCTGTTTTCGCACAGCCCAAACTGCCGCTGCCCCGGTCAAACCTTTTCGATATGCATCCATGAACCGCCACTTCTGGTTTTTCAGTCCTGAAATGTTGTGCTTAGATTTTTTCTTCGGAGGCATGATGAGAAGGAGCCAGGTAGGATATAATTAGATGTGCAGTAGATGATGTCGTCGAAGTCAGTGTTTTGCAATCGGAACCAACATGGCGCCGGGCGGTGGCCCAGGCGTCAACTAAAACAATATTTTATTCAATAACGGCTCGTGGAATTTCTCCCAAACTTCGGGATCATTCCCCGCTCATGAAAAGGAGTCGATTGGCGATTTTTTACGGTATTTTTAATGTAAAATTGAGGGTCCGGCCAAATTTTGGGGCGTTGATGACCCCTCTCGCCCCTTTTTTGGAAGATTGGCTCATGTGTTTTCGGTCAAATTTATTTACAGATGTCTCCTACCCTGAAGCTATCAATTCCGATGAGTTTCGGAACCTCTCCCAAGCATCACCCAAATTTGTCGAGTTTGCTTGTCCGCGACTGTAGCACTGACCATCGGCAAACCTGGAGAAGTTGTCGCGGCCACGTTCGATAGAAGCGAAAAGCTAAGTCTCGTGCTGGCCATGAATAGGCCCCTTACTCGCGAGGATGAGGACGCGACGGCTCGTCTCATCGCTGCCATTACCGACCCCGCGACCGACTCTGCCTCCGATGTCTTTCCCTTCTTGCTTTCACGTTGTCTCGCAAATATTAACAAAAGGATTAGCGACCTTCATCAGTCCATATCCGATTTTCCCCCGACCTCCACTCTGCATTGCCACATTACACGCCGGGCTCTGTGGAAAAAGAGCTTCCTCATTCAGCTATGTATCGAGAACGCAAATTCAACGGCAAAGAGCCAGAGTTCTCGACGATTATCAGCAAGCTTGTCTTCTACCTCTCTTATGCATCGAATTCCCCATTAGACCCAGATGATGTCGACGCATCAACGATGCGGTACTTGTTGCTCGACAATCTCGCAAACATCCTTCTTCGTTCGCCCTTCTTGAAATTCCTTTGCAAAAATCATAACTCTTCAAACTTTGCGCGGAGGGAGAGGGTCGAGGGGTTGAAGCGGCGTCTGGAGAAAGTCTTCCAATACTTTGGCGGCATCACACGGCTCGTCCAGATGGCGAAGCGGTAGTTTCCAGATGGGCGGATCCCCTATCGCTGGGTCGGCGATACCTTCGTTGGTTCGGGAGAGGGCCAGGTTCGTCTCTGCGACGACTATGTGGACGCCATGCAGCGTGCATGTGGTGCTCAAGACCCTCCGTCTCCAGGGGCTTTGCAGAAACTGGCGACAAACTTTCCCAAAATGCGTAGCAATTGGGAAGATCGGCGGATTATCAAAACGTGCATCCACGCCGAAATCCGTATCATTCTGCACTTCAGCAGACCATTATCATCCTCGTTGTCGTCGTCGCATACAGATCTTCGCCAGCCCCTTTATAAACCGGACCGGCATGCTATCGGGTGTAGCAAGCGGAGCTGCCTCTGCTGCACTCTTTGGATAGACGAATACAACACGAGGTTTGAGATGGGATGGTTAACTAGTAGATCACCCAGCTCGCCGTGTGCGACCTGGGCACTTCCAGGCGACGCTGCAACATTCGGGACTGGTGTCGATGCAGCTGTTGTACGTGGAGTTCAAACACGTCTGACAGATACACTCTCGTGCTGTACCCAGATTCGAAGAGGATGTATGACGGACTGAGTCTGAGTGGCGATGACAGTTCGGGCTCGAAGCCGTCTTTGGGAGAAGTAGAGACGAAGATGATCCTTGCTGGTTTTGCCCTCTTGCCCTGAAGCAAGCAGACAGACTCCGACAGAGTAACGGTATTCCTTGTGCTAGTCTGTCTCTTTTCCAGTAGAGTTGTACAAGAGTGTCCTCAATCACTATGCAGTGGACCGGCAGTCCTTGACACGCCTTCGATAATTCTTCCGCATTTTTTTTTTGAAATCTCAGGATAGCACATCCCATGTACGCATGATCTTACAAAAAAATTCACGATCCCGTGCACTGCCAAAATGCATGTCTGACAAGAGCATGTACGTCAAGCCCAATGAGCTCTCATTACGGAGATCTTAAAACTCCACGACGAGGCCGGATATTGCCTGCGAGGACGAAACAAGGCGCGTTGCGCGAACACATACAACAAGAGACACTGACCCATAGACCGCAAGAACAAAGTAAAAGTGCCTCATTTCTTCCACATCCGAACATGCGACGCTCTGTTACGTTGTGGTTTCGTCTGTATGGCAGTTTTTCGCATCCACGCCTTGTGATCCGTTTGGTGGGCCCATGGAGGTGTTGGGAAGTCTAGACTTGGCAGAGGGAGGCTCCATGCGAGATCGGAACGCGGTCGTTGACTCGTTTGACAACTCGAGCTGAGGACCGCGATGTACAGTCGCCGCTGCCGTGTATTTGTAAACTGAACCACAGAGTTCACGACCAAGCATAGAGTCGTGCTCGGCTGGTCCAACTCCACCATCTCTCGCCGAATTTTCTGATCAACGGTAGAAAAAGTACCTGTGAGCCGGAGCTCCGGCATGTCTTGTATTTTGAGCTGAAATACGATGCTACAACCGGTCGTGGGAAATTTCTCGCAGTTAGAGTGTGTGGACGACGACAGTTCTCTGAAGCATGGATCTCTCTCCGTTCAATGATGGCCTTCCAGCCTTCCCCAGACCAGTGGATACTCTCTGAACAGCTGCAACTTCTACACGAGCTCCGTTACTCTGAACCCGACATGCTGCACCCGGCCTCTAGACTTCACACCGATAAAACCACGCGCGCCGCAGACACCAACACTGACATGCGCATTCTCGATGTCATCGCTTCAGCGCTGACCACCGGCGACGGTGATACCTTGGTCGGCTCGGGAGAGGGCCAGGTTCGTCTCTGCGACAACTACGTGGGCGCCGTGCAGCGTGCGTGCGGTGCTGAAGCCTCTCCGTCTTCCGAGGCTTTGCGGAAACTCGCGCTAGACTTTCCCGACTTGCGTACAAATTGGATCTGCGGATCATCAAAACCTGCGCCCACGCCGAGATTCGCATCATTCTGCACTTCAGCAAGTCGTCGTCGTCGTCGTCGTCACATCACTATCTTTGCCAGCCCCTTTATAAACCGGAACGGCATGTTATCGGGTGTAGCAAGCGGAGCTGCCTCTGCTGCACTCTTTGAATAGACGCATACAACGCGGAGTTTGGGACGGGATGGCTAACGAGCGAACGGCAGGGCTCGCCTTGCGCGACTTGCGCGCTCCCAGGCGACGCTGCCGCAACACACGGGACTGTCGTCGACGCGGCCGTCGTACGTGGAGTTCAAACGCGTCTGGCGGATGCGCTCTCGTGACTGTACCCGGGTTCGAAGATGACATCTGACGAACACGTTTCGGAGTCCTCTTTGGTAGAGCCGCACAAGAGTGCGAGACGGGCTGCGTTCAGCCGGCTCTTGAGCAGTTTCACAGCGTAGTAGCTGTCCTCGACATACTTTGGATAAAACTTCTGTGTATCGAGCGACTTGTCCCACAAGTGAATAAGGGCTCTTTATGAGAATTGCTGAATCCATCGAACACTCTGCCATTGGGAGGTCATAAAATTCTCATGAGAATAAAATATGATATTCACGAGGCAGACAGGGGACGGCCTAAAATAAGCGCGCAGGGAGGATAGAGTATGGCCAGTACAACACAAAGAGACAGGAGACAGAGTGGAGGGGGCACCCGACGACAACGACACAAAAAAACAGCAGAGAAAAAAAAACGATTCTCGGACAGCGGTTTCAGTCTATATCCATCCGCCCTTCTCCTTTTCCCCGTCGCCCATTCCCATTGGCGAACCCACGCCGCCCTCTCCCTCTACCACGACCGCGCCAGTGCTGTTGCGTGTAGTCTTTGGGGTCGGCGCCAGGAGGTGCGACGAGAACATGAGCGCGCGCGCGAGCGTCGGCGTCGCTCAGAATATCATCAGAGCGCATTTTCCTGATGATTACAGAACCGGGCGTGAGCGGAGAATAGGGCCCTCAAAAGGCCAAAAACACGCACGAAGATCCTGTGCTCTCGCCCAGCAGCACGTCGACGCTCCCGTCTTGTACGCCCACGCCCAGACGTCCGGTGAGACTGGCGTTGACGCCGCCGATCACCTTCACGTGGAGCGTCTTCCCGTCAGCCACTTGTTTGTCGAACTGCGTCTCTGCGGTCTTTGCGTCCTTTTCGTGCTTGAACGTTAACCGGACAGACACGCCCCCCGCCGCGGTCGGCTTTGCGGATGACTGGGTAATGGGACCACAGCGCTTGAAGATGGCCTGGCAGAGAGCACGAGGCAGGCGATAAGACACCCCAGTTTTTGGGAAATTTTGAGCTGACGTCAATCGAACGACGATAGAAACGCACCTCGACATCATCGGCTGTGGTGCCGCTCACAAGGCCCGTCACCTCTACAACATTTCCACGCGAACTCGCACCACGTATCGACAGCTCCCCACGGTCCCCCCGCACCCCCGTCGCCTCCTGCAGCGCCTTCTCCGCAAACCCAAAGTTCATCTTCGGCGCACTCCCAGGCGACGTGAGGCGCGCCGACAGGGACTTCCCGTTCCCTCCGTCCGTTTGATACAGGTCGTGCTCCCAAGTTCCGTTCACGTCACCTCTGGGCAGCTTTGGCGAGCGGTTCTGTAGGTCGCCGGTCGCCGGAACGGATGCAAAAATAAAACGAGGTCGGTGAATGCCACGGTTTGACGCATGAAAACCGGACGCACGTAAGGAGTGGGGGTTGCGCGTTTCGGTTTGGAGCGGACGGGTCCGACAGATGTCGCCGGGACATCAACGTTCATGCGTTCGAGGAGAGAAGCCATTTTGTGGTCAAGAGAGGAAGCTGAAGGCAGTTACAGGAGACAAGAGAGCCGCGGGAGACAGAGAGGAAGGAGGAGGAGGAGAGAGGGGACGAGGATGTTTCCGTGTTGTTGTTCGTGCCTACACAGACGATCGTAGAGACTTGTGGCAATGGCAGCGATTGAGTCGGAGCTTCAAATAGCTGGGGCCATTAACAGCCAGCTTCTTGATCCGCCCTTTGTTCCCCACTCCCACTCCCACTCACACCCGAATCCCAAAGTCTATTGACGCCATGGCCAAACTCACCTCCACTCGCAGTGCACGAGGTCCTCACCGCTCTAAATCATCCTCCCAACCCAAACCCTCTCACCCCCCACAGGAGCACTCAACTCACAGGCAGAAACGCCGAAAGCAGATTATCCGATTTGCTGCTGGACGCGTCAAGCATCAGCAATGGGCATCGATCGCCCGCCAGACCGCAGCGATTGCACTTGGTGAAGTACGTAGAGACCTGCGTTGCAGCGTTCCTGCCGTGTCTTCATCGCCCATTGCTGATTCCCCAGAGACCTCACAGTTGCAGCGTAGCCTGAGCACTTGGCATGTTGTGCACGACATATCATCCCAGGTACGCTACAGCAACAGGACGACCGTTTTTTATCCCCACGATTCCGACGCTCTTTGTTCCTGGGTCACACGCCCCGCCACACCGTCATTGATGGCGCCTAGAAGGACAGCGATCGAGTTCTCAAAGTATTCGGCCGTGAACAGGTCCCGCCGGCTTTACCTCGACTCTGTGGCCACACAGAAAACAAACCCCTATCCCATCCGTCAGACCACCATCGGCGTGCTCACCTCTGCCTCTGTTCATCGTCCAGGTGGGGCCTACCTCAGCGGCGGCACAGAACCAGATGCTGTGTTGGCGCGCTCGACTTCCCTCGTTGCATCCCTCAGCACCCCCGAGGCACGTCAATTCTACTCTGAGATGAAGAAATATACCAAGGAATACGGCGCCGGTTTCTTCCCTCATTCACTCGTCTATTCCCCCTCTATCGTCGGCTTCCGCAGAGACGACGATGATCACTTCAATGTTCAGGACGATGACTTTGACCCTGAACTGGACGCCATTCCTGCCGACCCAACGACGGCGGAGCTCGAACTACCGCCCGCAGTGAATGCTCAGAATCAACGCGCGATGGGGGAATACGTGTCCCCGTATCTCATGAACGTCGTCTCTGCTGTCCCGGTGAACGCAAATACCATCCGCACCGCCTCATCACCTCCCCCTTCCCCTTCCAATGATTCGACATCGTTCTCCCCGACGTCTACAGAAACCGTCGAAGCAACCATCCGGCAGACAGTGAAGGATCGTCTTGGGCGCGCATTGAGGCTCTTCGAGCTGCATGGCGACCGCAAACTTGTTCTAGGAGCCTTTGGATGCCGCGAAGGGTTGTCTGTTGAGGTCGTTGCTCAGATCTATGCCGAATTGTTGGCCTGCCATGTAGGAGAAAATGGAGATGGCCGGTTCCGCGATGTGTTCGAGAAGGTCGTTTTCTCGTTACCTGGCAAGCTGTGTGCCCCATTCCGAACGGCGTTTCAGATGCGAGTGTTCGATGACGAGTTGAATCAGGCGCTGGACGCGGTGGAGTTGTAAGTCATTATACTCTCGGATAGGATGAACGATCTCTATCGTCTTTCATCTACTGTTTGTGGTATTATTTATACTGTGATCCTGTACCCGTACTCAACATCTTACAATCATGGAATAAATGGCGGAGTGACCCTCGGTCAAATTGGCCGATGGATCTCCGTCGGAACTCGTACCATAAACGGTCTTCAGGGATGTCGCTGCAGTACGCTGCTTGAGTGCGCGCTCGAACACATGAATGATACTGTATCAATAGACGGTCTCGACGCCCAACTGCCCCCCATTTGTCGTTTGCCGTCAATGTACCGCCGCGCGCCCCACCTACGCTCCGAGGCTGACGAATCTAAGAGGAATTCTGATAGATTTTGATGGAAGACGTTGGGAGTGCGGGATCCGTGGAGTGTCATGGGACTGCCATCGCGAGTCGGCGTAGCGCGGAGGCTGGCGGGCGGGGGCCTGCTAAGGATTTCCGGCTCCGCCATTTGCACAAATTACTTCTCGAAAGCCTAGACGTCAAATGAAGCCTTTCGGAGCAGACTCTGTGCCATTGGAGTCGAACTCTTGGATCCGAACTCTTCTTTGCGAGAATGGCATCGCTCCTAGGAGCACGTGGCTTGGCAGAAGAATCCGAGTGACCTGTTGTACTGTTGGTCTGTTCGTTGCTGACGACGACGACGACGACGACTACTGTCCCGAACGCGCATAGAGCGTTTGAAGGTCCCTGGACTTGGTAGAACGCAAGCTGCGAGCAGCAAACGACTTTCCACATCGTTCGCCGTAGATATCTTGCTCAGCACCCACGCCGACCCGCAACTTCTGCGAACGACAAGTATCCACGTCAATCGCTTGATGCTATGTTTAACTTTCTGGTTTCCCGAAACTACTACCTGTCGCTTCCAGCATGGATAAATGTGTACGACGCAGCGCACTCCCTCTACAACCCGTCTGCGCCTGTTCTCGACAGTCAGCTCCTCGAACTGGGGGCTGTCACGCGTGCGTGTTCTTCTCCCCTTTTTGCGTTCTTTCTGCCGAATGAGGGTTGTTGCGCGTTCCAAGGCGGGGCTTCCCATGTCAGATGGTGTGGTTTGGCTTCGCACAATGGGCGCACCTATCGTCGACGCTCTCGACCCCGCCTTTCGACGCGTCGTCAGTTGACCGCCGCTAGATCCAGTTGTCTCTGTGAAGACGTTGACCTTCTCTCCAATGACCCTGCATGATAATGCGTGATTATTGGCGATCCTGTCCGTCCGCGCCGCCGGCCCAGATCACAGCCCATATAGCCTGGTCAAGTCGTACAGGGCACTCCTCTCGCTCTGAGACACGATGGTCCATTGTCTTCTAGCGTTCTTGACGATTTTTTCTTTGGGTCTGAGGAGCTCATGCTCGGTCGTTGCAGAATCCGTGAAACTCGATCTCTCGCCTTTTTTCAATGCAAAAGCAGCCTCCTCGGGCCTCGATGACACTGCGGCGAACTTCGACGGCAGCGGGCGGGCCTATCCGGTCCAGTGGCTTCCGACGGCGAAAACGTTCAGCTTCACAGGCATAGAGGTACATTTGTTTCCACTGTCGAGAGTGCTGGCGTCTGAACAGGCTTGCAGTTCGACTTGCCTCCGTTTCATAATTTGTCTGCGCTAGACACCGTTCAGTCGAACTCGCAGACGGTGCCTGTGCCGTCGGGAGGGGGTGTGTATCAATCTTTCAATGCGCTTGCGGTTGGTCTGGGTGATGTGAGGGTCTCCAACGTGACGTTTGCTTTCGAGGACGGCACGTCCGAGGACACTGCGATCATCGTCGCCCCGTGGTACTCAGGCGGTAGCATCTTCAACGGGCCGATCTCTACGTATGCATCTCTTGTACGTTCTATGACTTTCGTACTGAACGAGCTCTTTGAAGACCTTTTCACTATGCGAACCCGACGTACGACTATGGTATGACTATCGACTACAACAGGACGCATATCCACTTCGTGACTGTGAGCGTGCGGAACGACAAGAAGCTCAAGTCGGTCACCCTGCCAGTGCAATCGTCGCAAATCAACTTCTTCTCCGTCTCTCTCATCTCGGCGGATGCCTCTGTCGCTGCCGGTGCCATGGAAGCGGACGCTCTCGCCTCCTCGGGTCAGCAGGTTCTGGACTCCGGCGCCGCGTCGAGCGCGGCCCCCGCTCTGAGCGTGCAGACCGTCCGCTCGACGACCAAATGGCTTGGCGAGACGACGTCGAAGTCGGCGCGGACCCAGATCGTCGAGGTGACGATCAACAACGTCTCCCCGCTCAACGGGCCCCTGTCCGAGTGGGTCACCTCCAACCACTCGGTCTCCCTGGTCTCGAGCTCGCTCCACACCGTCGCTCCTGGCTCCTTCCGGAGGCTGAGGACGAACGACCAGGTCACGGTCGTCGTGGGCGTGCAGAATAGCGTTGGTGTGGCCTCGGGCAGCAATGCGACGGTCACTGTGGTGGTGAAGGATAAGGATGGGAAGGAGGTCGCGCTTGCTAGAGGCGCGCAGGCTTGGCCGGTCGTCGCCGGCATCCCAGACTACCAGAATAACGATGCAAGTTTGGATACACACGAGTCGCCTGAATGGGTATGTACGAATCGGTCGCGTCTTCATGAATGTTTACTAATTTCTTCCATTCGTAGTACGAAGATGCGAAGTTTGGTATCTTTGTAAGTGTTTCATCTTCTCATGATATGGGACACTTGCGATATGATATTCTGTAGATCCATTGGGTAAGTTGATTAATCTACATGTGTGTGCGACAAGTTGACGAATGTGTAACAGGGCGTGTACAGCGTTCCAGCGTGGGCACCATCCGGTCAACAATACGCTGAATGGTACTTCATTGCTATGTTTCTTGCTGTTTCTCTCTGACATCGTGGTCTTTCAGGTACAATTGGGATTTTCATAATCGTCAGTCTCCTTGACATGTCGTTTCAACTTTTCTTACCATGTTTGCCCTCTCAGCACCCAACTCGGGCTCTCCGACATGGGTACATCACCTGAGCACGTACGGACCAGACGTCGTGTACGACGACTTCATCGCGAACTTCACCGCATCCGCGTGGAACCCTGATGACTGGGTCGACCTCTTCGTGAACGCGGGCGCGAAATATTTCGTCCTCGTTACCAAGCATCACGACGGATTCGCTCTGGTGTGTCTCCGCAGCCAATTTGTCACATCCTTGGAGTGCCCCCTGACGAGCTGTGCGCTGTGCAGTTTGATACTGGTAGCTCCAGCAACCGGAACTCCTTGCTTCTTGGACCGAAGTAGGTTTTCTTGTGATCAGCACGATGTGCATAACTGACTCTAAAAAAATCGAAGGCGCGACATTGTCAAGGAACTGTTAGACAGTGCGAAGGCACGCCACCCGTCTCTGCGTAGAGGCGTAAGTTGTCCCTACCAGTTCTGTACCGGCGGCACTCACTACGCAATGTATAGACCTACTTTAGTATGCCAGGTAAAACCTCAGTAGTCTCCTTGAAAGATCATCTCGCCTCACATCAACCTTGCAGAATGGTTCAACCCTGACTACGCTCCCTACGCACGCGTGAGCTTCCCTGGACGTCCGGCGTTGAATGCTTTCAACGGATCATGCTGTGATCCCTATACTGGATGGGTCAAGGTGAACGACTTCCTCGAGGATAGTAAGTCGCGCTTCGTCCCGCATCCGGCTGTACGACTTATCCGGGCACAGTCCAGAAACCTCAGATGGAAACTCTGTTCTACAAATACGATACTGAAATTCTCTGGTGAACCCGAACAACTCGCTTCTCCTAAACGAGGCTGACTTGAGTGATTCTTAGGTGTGATATTGGTGGATGGTCCTCATTCCCTACATTCGGTTGTAGTCATGCGTCGCGCTGCTTATTCTCTTGGGATCTCATTATGTTTCTTAGCCGGCGATTGGTACAACTACGCAGCGTCACAAGGGAGGCAAGTCGTGCGAGACGACCGTTGCGGAACGAACCAGACCGACTTCGTCACCCCGGAATACGCTACTTACCCTGCGCGGCTGGTATGTGACGTTTTGACTGCCTGTGCAGTTTGGCATTCAAGTTCTGTCTGCAGTCGCAAAAGTGGGAGAGTAGCGAAGGCATGGACCCTTTCAGCTACGGATACAATTCGGACACGTGAGAATCGCAGATTCAAGTCCTCTCTATTTGATTCAAGTTATATGACGGACTTTGCAGACCACCGGATGCTTACCAGCAAGCGTCGGAGATCATCCCCAAACTCACCGAGTATGCATTTATATCTTCAGACGACGAAATCATTGACACGTTACTTGTAGCATGGTATCGAAGGGTGGCAACTACCTGCTCGAGTGAGTTTTCCAACGTTCAGGGATCAGCTGAAGTTTGATCGATTTCACCTGTAGCATTGGTCCCAAGGCCGATGGGACTGTCATCCCAGAAATGACAGGGCCTCTACTCGAGGTTGGTGCCTGGCTCAACAGTTCTGGGGAAGCGATCTACGGCACCCGTCCGTGGTGGATCGCCTCGGCGGACACCACGCCAGGATTCACCGACGTGCGCTTTACGACCACACCTGACGCGTTCTACATCGTCGCGCTCAGTCGGCCCAACGGGACGCTGAGCACGCCGGCTCCTGTCCCCATCGCCCCCGGAGACACGGTCACCCTGCTTGGTGGCACTGGGAGAAGGCTCAACTGGACAAGCGCCGGCGGGGTGCTGTCGGTCAAAGTGGGCGATGACGAGTTGAACAAAGTGCAGTACGCCTGGGCGTTCAAGGTCTCATATGCCTGATGTACAAGCGTCATCAAGGTCCAAGTCTGAAAATCTTCTGCTGTTTTTTTTCTTTTTTCTGTACATTTTAGTGCTACGCCACTCGCTCTCGATGTATATACGCCTTTTCGATGCCCTGTCTTGATATTTTCTACATGTGGCTTTTCTGCCTATATGCTGGAGAGAATGGTCCCGGAGAAAAAGACAATTCGGATACGGGGAATCGAACCCGAGCTGCCGCGAACTGTATGAGAGGCGGCAATGTTAGCCGTTACACCATATCCGATTATTTAGAGCTCGCTTTTGAGCCAATGTGCTTGCATGCCATCTGCTGATGCACAAAGAATACTGGCCAGGTCTAGCCAGGTCTGCTCCTTGGCCTCAAGTTCTGATGCCTGACGTAGACACGCACTTGTGTTTCTGGCCTCCAGTGCTTCTTGACATGTGTCTGGATCATCTGCGGAAAAAGCTGTCAATGTTATTTGCTCAAGTTTGTTCGTTTGGTGGACTTAAGGCGACGAGCCAGCCTATCAAGAGCTCGTACAATCATCCCCATCATTCTGCCAGCCTCAAAGTATACCGCTAGACGAGCTACCAACGATGAGCATGTTCAGTCATTGAAATGAGCGCGAGATATCATCAGAGCGCTTAAATAGTCTCTGTTCTCGTGCATCGAGCTGGTGAGTGACGAGTCTATTTGCGACTTGGCTCAGAGCTATCTAACTGTTTTTTTCTTCTTGTATACGAAGCCAGTTGGAGTGTATGCGAATATAGATCATGTCGTTCTTTTGGTGAGCGTCTTCAGCTTTGAATGCCGCCGACATCTCGTGATCCACAAAGCATCGGGCTTAGGCGGAGTCCTCTGACCTTCATACGTCTTTCCAAGCCCCAGGCACTTTCGAGCTCCATTCCACATCTTCAAGGATCATACTCAGCATTCATCCTGTTTCTGGAAGCCATTGTAGGTTGCACATGGCCTCGGCGTACGGCCATCGGATTTTCGGATTTTCTTGGAAAAGCGATCTCCCTCATGGAAGACGCTGTGCTGTACGTACCCACACATCCTTCCATTATGTTGTAGTTGCGCAACGTGCAAGTCTGGAAAAGTTGTTAAAGCGTTGCTCAGAGCCCAGCGGATCCCCTCTACTCCGTTATATAGCTCTGAGATAATTTATTGCTCATCGTCATATACTGACCGCTAATAATAGACCATTAGATGTCAAACCAGCTCTGCTGCTCAGGTCAGGTGTGCGCCATATGTCAATGAAACTGCTCTTGTTGCTCTTTCTGGATTCAAATCAGGGTCGGTCTAAGTCGCCGTTTCCTATAGCGCGCGCGACCTCAGCAAAACCCCATTTGTATCCCGAGCCAACCCCGTCCCTCGACGGACCGGTGAACATATCCCGGCACCGGTTTCTCCTTTCGGATTAGTATAAATCGGTGCTTTACCCCGCACTTTCTGACGTGGTCCTGGCGACATTGATCACAATACCCCACATTGCAAACAGGTCGAATTTGCGCACTACCATGTCTATCTACACTTCGCCGTACCCTGCTTTGCCAATACCTTCTCAATCTGTCTACACGTTTCTGTTTTCTTCCAATCGACATCCTCGGTCTCTCGCCGCTTTCATAGATGCGCCTACAGGACGAGCCATCTCACGCGCAGAGCTTCATTCTCTGACATTGTCCCTCGCACACGGTTTGCGCAATGTATTGCCTGCTGGTAAGACTCTTTTGGGTCGAGATGTGTGGAATCTGACGCCGAGATTTCAGACAGACGAGTACGTCGTGGATACCATCATGATCTTCAGTCCAAACAGCCTCGTCTGGCCTGTCGCAATCCTTGGTGTCTTCGCAGCTGGTGCTCGTGCTACCCTTGCAAACAGTGGCTACACACCTGCTGAGTTGAAATTTCAGTATGAAGATAGCCGGGCTCACCTCGTAATCGCTCATCCTGACCTAGTCGGGGTCGTTTTGGACATGTTCAAGTTGAAAGGAGTACCAGAGACTGAAGCAAGAAAGCGAATAGTGTTGGCAGAGCTAGGTGGCAGTCAAGCGCGCAAGGATGGACTATTCGGATTAGATGCCTTGATGAGTCAAGGTGCTTTGGCAGCAGAGGAGAAGTTCGAGGAGAACAAGCCGACGAGACGACTTTTTATGTTATTCATCTGGGACAACTGGTAATCCTAAGGGTGTCGAGGTGCGCTTCAGCTTCAGTCCGTCTCATTCATCATGTCAACCTCGACATTCCAGACAACCCATAGAAACTTGGCCAACGTCATTGCCATGATTGAATCTGCCTTCGCAAAATTGACGCCTGGCAAAGATGTTATCTTGAATGTGCTTCCTTACTACCATATTTACGGTATGTACCTTTATGCCACTGGTGTCCTCCCATGCTTTTGCGTGATTTGACAAGTCAAGCGGCTACGGAGAGCACCAATACTTTCTGTGTTGAGAACACTGATTTATGCGTGCTTTGTTAGGTATGGCCAAGATCCTACTTTATCCGTTCTTCGTGGGGATTCCCGTCGTGATCATGCCAAAGTTTGACCCCACCGACTTCTGTCGAAATATCGAAACCTACCACATCACGACATCGCTCATTGTCCCTCCGATTCTCCTGGCGCTAGTTCACCACCCTGGTATGTACCAATACACTTACACGGGATATATTCTCTGATTCGTGGCTCGTCAGCGACAACCCAATTCAATATGACGTCGTTGAATTTCCTCTCCTGTGGTGCCGCACCTCTAGGTGCAGCGCTTCTCTATTCATCCATTGAGAAGTTGAAGTCAGTGGGCGCAATCGTTGACATCGCACAAGGGTACGGCTTGACCGAAACTTCACCGGTCACACACATTGTTCCGCGCAAGGACACCCTTCGCAAAGTCGGAAGCATCGGAGTATTGCTGCCTAATCTAGAAGCGCGTATCGTGGTGAACGAGAAGGATGATGGAGAAGCAGATGTCGATGCGAAAGAAGGGGAACCTGGAGAATTGTGGATACGTGGTCCGACAGTGATGAAGGTGCGCTCGTGTGACTTATAAGATCCGAAGGACCCTTGATATCATGCTGTGCAATAGGGATATTTGAACAATGCGGCGGCAACACGGAACGCGATCACCCCTAGTGGGTGGTTCAAGACCGGAGACATAGCCATAGTCGACGCGGATGGGTTTTACACCATCGTAGATCGCAAGAAGGAGCTCATCAAATATAAGGTGCGTTGGCAGGTGTTAGCTCATGTCATCGTCATAATTTTGCTAATCAACACCAATCAGGGCTTTCAAGGTACTGTCGTTTATGACAGCCTGTTCCAATTGTTTTGCTTATATTACTATCTGTAGTGCCACCGGCCGAACTGGAAAGCGTCCTCCTCCAGCATCCTCAGATAATTGATGCAGCTGTCATCGGCATAGAGGATGCCTCACAAGCAACGGAACTTCCGCGGTATGGATTATTCACGTTTCGGAGATGCATGACATTGAGCGTCTTCGTGCCCATTAGTGCGTACATTGTACGCAAGGACAGCTTTTCAACGCCTGCGGAATCGGCAGCTTTCGCACGCCAGATTCAAACATGGATTAAGGGACATGTTGCAAGGCACAAGTTCTTAAGAGGAGGTTCGTTCTCCGCTCTTTGTGCGGTGTTGCATAGCGCTTATTACCATGGATCACCGACTAATTGATTTTGTAGGCGTGGTAGTTGTGGATGCCATCCCTAAGAGGTTAGTCTCTGTCCGCTACAGTCTCACAGACCGCTTGACCCAACAATACATCATATGTTTCAGCACGTCTGGCAAAATCCTTCGCAGACATCTCCGGGACCGTGCGAGAGAGGAGATGGCAGGTCAAGTCATGGTCAAAGCTAGACTATAATTATCAACATGTCAAGCCACGATTGATATTTGGGCTGGCCTTTGACTTTTGTAGAATACAAGCAAGCTCCGTGAGGTATATTGCGCCGAGATTGAGATAATAGCTGCGACTGACGAGAATGACACGCATGAATAACGCACTCATCTCTAACTCGGAGCTCAACTTGCTTCTGCTATACTCGGGCACTCGGGCGCGATAACTATCAGTTCCTCCGGATGGCGCTAACAATATTCTCCGGCCTGGATGTCGACGTCAATTTGGGGGCTCTGTTTTCCCACAAAACCTGTCGCATCTGATGTTAGCATTCATTCAAAGACAACTTGACAAGCCACCGGTTGAGCGCTGAGCTGTCCCCCTATTGTGTAATTTGACTGACAGCGTCAATGCCCACAGAACAAAAGGAATCAGTACAGAATGCATCCGAGGCAAGGGCGTGCGCAACGAGGCGAGGTGAGCTATCCTTGGCATCTGTATCCACAACCACAGGAATATCACGTACCACATCAGGATGATACCTGATATCATCTAAGTGAGATGACGACCGTCTTATCTACTTCTCTTAGTTATGATATTATTTCGGTAAGTTCCTGTAACGGAGGAAAGAGACGGATAAAGTCCAGCCAGCTCTCCTCGTCGGCAGCATGCGAATGACCTCATGATTCGGAGACCAATTCAAGGTGATCAGGCTGTTCCGCGCAATGCATTTATTTGAGGCTGACGCCCGCTCTGGACGGGCTCCCCTTGAAGCAAGCTAATATCCGCTGAAACAAGATCCATTGCTCAGCGCCTCGAACTCTTGAGCGGACTTATCCTGTGCGTGCTTCATAGGTATATATACGTGACGCTCCGTACTCAACTTGATTGTCCTCCACTACGAGCCGAAGTCGACTATGCTGCTCATGACAGTGCTCTCCTGTTTAGCAGCTTTCCCTGTCGTCGTATTTGGCAAGCCATGGTTCAACGATTACGACACTGGAGCCAGGAGCATCTCTGATTCGTCGGGGAGGCTCAAGCCTAAGGTCCTCATCATCAGCATGGTTCGCTCGTAATCTGTTACCAGCGATGGATATATCCAAATCTGACCAGATCTCACGCGTTGTGTAGTTTTCGCCTGAAGCGGAGGCATGGTATGGTGAATATATTAACCTCTGTCAGATGTGAAGGAAGCACACAAACTCAGAATATTGGTTTTAGGCATCCCAGAGTTCGACCTATTAGCGCGAAACATCACTATCACCGGGTTTTCCCCACTCTTTCCCTATGCGCACTGCACAGAAGATGGATCTGTCTGCCAAGTTGTCACTGGAGAAGCAGGTAGGCATGTCTCGTCAATCGTCGACAGACATATCATTCATGACATCGGCGATTTAGAAATCAATGCGGCGGCAACAATCACCGCACTTACACTGTCGTCCCATTTCGACCTACGATCGACATATTTCCTCATTGCGGGAACCGCAGGCGTAAATCCCAAAGTTGCCACGATTGGCTCCGTCACCTTCGCACGGTATGCGGTCCAGGTAACGCTCCAGTATGAGATCGATGCGCGCGAACTCCCACCCGGTTTCACGACCGGCTACTTTCCTCAAGGCTCAGACTCACCTGATGAATACCCACAAGAATTATACGGCACAGAGGTCTTCGAGGTCAATGACAGACTGCGCTCGCTCGCCGTCGGCTTCGCCAGAACCGCTACGTTGAATGACTCCCATGATGCGGTCGCATACCGCGCAAAGTACGCCCACGACAGAATATATGCCTCTGCGGCGACGAGGCCTTCCATCGTCGAGTGTGACACAACGACATCAGACGTGTATTGGACTGGAGCGCTGCTCTCCGAAGCTTTCGAAAACACGACGAGGCTGTTTACGAATGGCACTGGGGTGTACTGCACGGCGCAACAGGAGGACAATGCCACGCTCGAAGCTTTACTCCGCTCGTCGCTCCATAATCTGACCGATTTCAGCCGCATCATCGTATTGCGCACTGCATCGGACTTCGACAGACCGTACATAGGCGGCTCGGTCATCGACAACTTGCTTCACGAAAATCAGGGATACGAGCCTGCTCTGCGGAACATCTACCTGGCAGGAGTGAAGGTTGTCGAGGGTATTTTGAAAGAATGGACGAAGCGGTTCGAGGTGGGGATAAAGCCGTCAAATTATGTCGGGGACATCTTTGGCTCGCTTGGTGGTACCCCCGACTTTGGAACTGGCAGCACATTCGGGGGTGGTATAGCGGTAGCACGGAAGAGGAACGTCAAAAGAAGAAGAGTGAGAAGAGGGTGATTTACGAGGAGACGCCTGGCTTCACATATGCTTCACTTTGCACACCTGCACTAAACTTTGGGCGCAGTATCCTTGATGATGCCTTCTGATGCCTTCCATTTTCGCATGTATCGTACATCGCCGCACACAAATCCTAGAGCGGATTTTATAACTGCATCAATTTGTTTTCAATCATGCATGTCATCTAACACAATACGAATATGGTCAACGAACGTCGCGTCGTTCCTTCAGATGGAACGCATCATCCAGAGCTTATTTTTGATCCCGCAGCGCATTGTCCCATGCGTTATCAGCGACCAAACTGCGGTAGTAGACTACGGCATCGACCCATTCTTCTCCTTGACCATCTACGCATCGAAGCCGTCCTGCTCGGGGGATGAGTCCCGCGCGCGTGAAGCCCAACGAGTCCCAGATCCTGAAAAAACCAAGATAAGGAAATCCAGAGTCAATAGTTCAATACAGGGATAACTCACTTCATGCTGCCGATGTTGCTCGTATAAACGAGGTTGAACACGCTAGCCTTAAATCCAAGTTGGGGTGCATAATGAAGGTATGACTTGCCCAGGGTCTTCCCATAGCCAAACCGACGGTGAGCAGGAGGTATGACGAATCCGCCATTGCATATCTGACAGGATTGAGCTATGTCAGAAGGAACATTTCTGATACAAGAATAGAACGCGCACATGAGAGGATCGACCAGGGTAATTCGGTTTCACATAGTAGAATCCGACAACACACTCCTCCCAGCTCCTCCCCGCCTGAGCTTCAGCAACGCCTCCCTCGATAGGAGTAGCTTCTGAGCTCTCACCCTCATCGGTCGTGACTCCGATAGCGATGAACACGTCTCCCGCCCAAAAATACGCCTCGAACTGCTCGCGAGTATACTCACCTACGGGTGCTTCTTGCGGGTACGACGTGCCGCTGCGAACCTCATCGGAGAAGACACGGTAGGTCAACCCCTGTAGCCCCGGAAAGCTTGCAACACTTGCAGAAGTAAGATGATGCACAGTGAGGGATGTGAACGGCGATTGCGGTCGATTCGCTGCTGCAAGTGCTAGTTTCCAGACGGTCGATGAGAGAGGGCCGGATGGCCGTGATAGCAAAGAGATTGAGCCGTATGCAGACATAATTTCCACCTGTTATGAAAAGGAGGGTGTACTTAGGAAGCCCTCACGTTAGTAGCTTTACTTCCTAATAGTTCTTTTTTGCATTCGACGAGCTTTCGCTGCTCGAGTCCGACATTGATAGCATGGCCGCGGCGTAAGGTCGACTTCCCTTATTAGGAAGGCCTTTTCCACTTGTTGCTTTGTCATCCGAGTTCTCCCAGGCTAAACTCTCTTCGACTCGAGCCACGATCTGCCTCTATGCTACTAGTCTTTGCTTTTGCTGTGAACTTTTAAATCAGCGCGAGTATCCCTATGCGCTCATCCTTTCCTTCATTAGAGATAATACGCAATAGAATCCCTGGTATGCAACGTCAAACCAGGCCCGGTCGTCAACATAGAACCAGGACCGGTCGTCAACAGGGACTTGCACTTTGATTGAGTAGCATATTCAAGATTTCAATGCGAGTATTTTAGTATTGACGTCGGGCTCGGCATCCAATCATAGCCCAATCGAGACGGGTGCTCTGCGTCCTACGCTCTGTACGATTCTGTTCCCATGTCTTCGAGAGGCGCTTGTTTTGTCGAAGCTTCTTAGCATTATGTGACGGAGGCATGTGTGTTTTGAAGCAATGCCATACGGTATTCGTCCAGTAGGCCCCAGGTAAGTACGGGATCAGTTTTCCCCCGTGGTTGACTCTGAGAAGCCTTTCCATATAGGCCATTGGTTTCGAACTCGACATATGGTTGCAGTCTTCTCATGGGTGAAAAGCCCTGGGAGTGGTCCCTGCCTCCGGTCCTCTGACCGTTCCTGATTTTTGTCATCGTGTTATTTCTATGGTAGCTCCTCAACGTGCTGGGCAAGAGAATTCGATCATTCTACTCTCACATCCATGCATCTATCGGGGGAAGATCGCCTGAATATCATATCTCACTGATTTTGCGTGGGTTCTTTCGCAGGCGTCTCCGTGGACAGTCCCAGGCCGAGGCAGTATGCATCCCCCTTATCGGTTTATGGGCTAGTACATTGGTACCGTCATTCGATGGAGTACCAAGATATAGGACGAGACGGATCCAGCCCAATCCAATCTCTGGTGTCGATGCGCCGGGTAAGGGAAACCCAAAATCCATCGTATCGAATAGTATCCTTGTCGAGGCACCCAACAATCGGAGATAGCGGGTACAAGTCTCGTAAGCGCACCGGCTAAGATCATGAAAGCTTGCAGCTAACGAATGGGCACGATCATTATGACATTCTGATTTAGGTTTGCGTGTCGTCGAAAAGAGACAGAAACACACGGATGACGGTATGGACTATCATGAGCTCCACATGGTCTCTTCTCCTTTCCCTGGCTCGAAGAACCGGAAGGCTCTGTATTGCCGAGTGTTCATTCATGTTACTGTATCTAAAGATTCTGACTGTTGGGATAGGCGACAGTCGACTGGTCATTTCCCAAAGGTGTGAATCTTGTATTGGTGTTCATCTGCATCCTCACCGCACATAGTCCCGCTAGGGCATGCAGGGTCTTGCAATGTGGCTACTGGTCGATATCTCTCTATCGCTTCGACAATTCGACACATGTGTACGATTGCCGGTGGTAACCACGACGAAAAAACGGTCTGCGAAGGGTATTGATGTAGGTCTTCGTACTCATGCCTGTTGTGAAATAACTTCAGTATTGAGATTCGCCCATCCAGAAGTTCAGCCCAGAAAGCGTTAAAACTGTATGCGCTCCAAAATCCTCGCTTGTCGAGCAGGAGAATGGATTACTGTGTTTGCTCCGTGAATCTGCCACGATATACTCGGCTCAGGATAGCCCATGCCATGAAACTCATGCATCTACTTCTTTTGGCATTCTTTCTTCTTCAGCATGCTTTCCAAAACTTGCTACCCAATGAGAAAATATGCCCGCCGGTAAGTGACCTCGGTACCTCAGTATACCCTTGTCGTTGATGTAGCCCCGCCAGAGCTGCTCGGTGCCTTCATACCGTTGCGCTGGGTTGCTGTTCTTCATACTCTAGCGTCGGGAGATGTTTCGTCGTGTGGATCCGTGCTCTCATTCACACCGTGCCATGTCTTGAAGCATCAAGTCGTCGGTAAACTTTACCCGCCCATCGTGCTTCACGAATTCAAGTCTTGTCATTCGTCAATGCTCTGGTCATTACGAATTTACCTGTGCTAATTTATTGAGTCCTCTCAGCTTCAGAGGACAATAAAAGGGCTCTCTGCATGCCATTGAACCCCCAGTACTCAACGGGTATTCTTCGGTCCAATCACTTCGACGTCGACATGTCTTGGAAAGCCATCGCTGCTCTGACTACCCTTGTTGTCTCCGCCATCGCTGCGCCTTCAAGGCGCGTTTCTTGTGGCGATGGGAGGACGGCTAGCAATGCTGTGGTACAGTTCCATCGCCATTTATCATTCCACCACATTCCTCACGTCCACATCACAGTGCTGCACTTGGTTCAACGTCTTGGACGACATTCAAGAGAATCTGTAAGGCAGTGTTTAATTAATCGTTACTTCAGCTCTGACCAAATCTTAGTTTCGATGGTGGAGAGTGCGGTGAGTATCTGAACGAAAACAAATAGTATTACACATTTGTTTGACCGTTTGACTTCCCAGGCGAGGAGGTTCACGAGGTATGTGAAATTTTATTGTTGCCTACTTTCCCATCTGACCGATACTCTTCAGTCCCTGCGTGTAAGGTTCCATGACATCTAATATTCATCATAAATGAAACGTCATTGCTTCGCAGCTGACTTTCCACGATGCCATCGGCTTCTCCGAGAAGCTGACACGGGAAGGAAAATTCGGGTGGGTATTCATTTCGTGAATTTCTTTGTATATATCCTGATGTGCATCGGCGCAGTGGCGGAGGAGCTGGTAGATTTTCCTTATTACTATCATATTTCAACCCTCTGCTCACAGGCTACCTTTAAGATGGTTCCATCATGGCTTTCGCGGACATTGAAACAAATTTCCGTTAGTGATTTCCTACTGACTTTTGCCGCCTCCGGGGTATTGATTGCCTATCATTGCAGACGCTAACAATGGGGTGGACGAGATTGTTGAGGCCCAGCGTCCATTCGCATTGGCGCACAAAGTGTCCTTCGGTGACTTGTATGTCTGTATCTTCTCGCCCTTCTCACGACACTTATACTTCCCACCAATAGCATCCAATTTGCTGGAGCTGTGGGTGTCTCCAACTGTGCCGGTGGTCCACGCCTGCAGTTCCTGGCTGGTCGCTCCAACCACTCCCGTGTATCACCAGATCTCCTGGTTCCAGAACCCAGCGACTCCGCCGACACAATCTTCGCTCGGATGGCCGATGCAGGCTTCAGCATCACCGATACTGTGGACTTGCTGATCTCCCACACTGTCGCGGCTCAAGATCACGTTGACCCCACCATTCCGGTAGAATCTATCCATATAAGTCAACGAAATCAATCCTTACATTGTTACTAGGGAACACCCTTCGACTCAACCCCGAGCAGCTTCGACGCGCAGTTCTTTGTTGAGGTGAGTCAAATCATATCATCTGAATTAGGGATGTTCGAGCTGATGCGTCAACAGACCCTTCTCGCTGGTAACATTTTCCCTGGCAATGGTTCCAACGTTGGCGAAGTTCTTTCCCCCCTGGGCGGTGAATTCCGCCTCCAGTCAGACTTCGTAATTTCCAGGGACGCTCGGTATGAGCTCGTCGTTTTAGACCTTGAAACTGGCCTTACATGTCGCATGTTCTAGATCTGCTTGCGAATGGCAGTCCCTCATCTGTAAGCGGATGTTTTTCACGCCCCTCCGAGGCTTACTTACATAGTATTTTCACAGCCAACCACGAAAGAATGGTCTCCAAATTTGAGAGTGTAATGAGTCGTCTTGCCACTGTCGGACAGGTCAGTGCTTCCGGCCTTTGTATGACGATTGCTATACAGAAAAATCCACAGAACCCACGGTCCTTGGTTGACTGTTCCGAGGTCATTCCCGTCCCGAAAGCCGTCAAGCTTCCCGCTCCGACGCTCCCTGCTGGTAAAACTGTTAGGGATGTCCAGGCTGCTGTATGTGCCGATCTTTCAAGCTGCGACCAGTATCTGAATTTTTTGTGGAACTCTCAGTGCGCGGCTACCCCTTTCCCAAGGCTTCAAGCGGCCCCTGGTCAGTTTTCATGTCATTCACTGGCTACTTTTTGCGCTGATTTCTGTCGTCCGCATCATACAGGTCCAGCGACGACCATTCCCGCTGTGTGAGTAAAAATCATGTCATTTCTCCCGTTCTTGTGCTGACTTCGAGGCCATTAGTCCTCCCTCTTAGATTTTCAGATCGATCACATAGTTCTGAACTGCGGTAGACTAGGGGGGTTGAGTATCCCCTAGGTTCTTCATTTCATCGTTTGTATTGCAACGTCCTGTATGCGCATCTGATCAATTATCTTCACTGGTTCTCGATATCACCAACCAGGTCAGCAGGCATACCAATTCAGTCACATGAAACGCAATGTTTCCGTCAACTCCACTGTCACGGCATCCTTCACTTCTGTTCCAAACTAAGCTTTAAATGTACCTTTTTGCTTCGGTTAAGTTATCATCTGAACGTGAGCTCGATCTCAGAAGGTCATCCGGACCGATATAGAGGCAGACTGTGGTCGCCTCTCACTGCTTCGTATCATTACTGGACGTCTAATCTTGCACGATTATTCTTGAAGCAGCCAATTTTAGGGTCTTCCGATACATATTGGAGCAAGGCTCAGCAACCACAACACGTGCAGGTAGACGTGCGACTCCGTCGTGAGTCCATTCGTACATGGGGTACCCAAATTTGCTGTTGACTTCTATTTCAGAACCTCCTGCAGGCCACATTGCTCGTCATTCTGTCACGAGTCCCATCCATTTCAGATCAGCGTATCGTTCTTCCGGCATTCCGCGATGGTATATGAACTCTACTCCAAGGCTCTTTTACATCTCAGCTTCCTTTCAGCATCTTCCGCGATCTCCAATGTCCCATAAAGATGTCGACCACATTGACAAGAACCAAGTTTCCATTGATTCCATAGAACGAAAGGTTTCAAGCGTCCTGCCTGAAGATGTTCATGATGGCGAACTGCTCGGCCCTCTGAGGAAGTCTGCCGAAAAGAGATTGGTTCGTAAACTGGACATGCGACTGTTACCCACCATCGTCGTAATCTTCATTATGAACTATATTGATGTCAGTCTTCTATACTTTTGAAGCTGCATAATTAATTCCTGACACGCGGGATTATTTCACTAGCGCACGGCAGTAACTGCCGCTCGATTGAAAGGTCTAGAGCAGGATCTTCATCTTACAGGTTTTTGTTTATCTCGTATAATATTGGATTCAATCTCATAAATGAACTAGATATCCAATACAACACCATCCTCGCTGTACTGTATGCGTCGTATTGTCCTGCACAGATCCCATCCAATATGGTGAGTTCCTTACATGTCAATCAACTTCAATCATTGAGATACTCTCCAGATTTTGAATCGCATCACAAGGTTGATACATTCCTCTGCTCTCTCTGGGCCGTTCAGCACTCCTCACCTGATTTTCAGGCCTTCTTTCTACATTGGAACATGTGTCATCATATGGGGTTTGACTAGTACGCTCACAGGCGTACGTTACTCAACCTTCTAATGTGGTCAAGTCTCACATTCAAATAAATAGGTAACGCACAATTTCGCCGGCATCATCGCATGTCGCGTGTTCATTGGATTACCAGAAGTGAGCTCGATTATAGCTACTCGTCTGTCTGATGTGTATATGATTTACGCGCTCCAGGCCGCTTTCTATCCAGGCGCAATATATCTTCTATCAAGATGGTATACAAGAAAGGTCGGAGATAACCTGAACCTACTAGAGCTTCCGATAGTTGTACCTAATATCACAAATTCAGGAGCTGGCTTTTCGTTCTGCAATCCTATACGGCGGACTCCTGATATCGAATGCTTTCGGGAGTGTGAGTGATATCGCCGAATACCACTCAGATATTTAATCTCATTCATCTCTAGCTCATGGCAGCGGGTATCCTTTCCAATATGGAAGGTCGTTTGGGAATCAGGGCTTGGAGATGGTCCGTTGTATTCATGAATAATCACGCACAGGATTGATTAACCTTTCAAATCTTGCCTCATAGGTTATTCTACATTGAGGCATGACCCATAATACCCGCGTCGTAAGGGTGTGCGCAACTGACCCAAGCTCAGGGATCGATCACAATGTTCTTTGGGTTCTGGACAATGTGAGGCTTGACGTCTTGGTCCATACGCCTCGCACTGACCGACGGCACCTTTACTACGTAGGTACTTACTTCCCGACTATGTACGTCCTCTAATTTCGGTCCTGCACATCTATTCACTAGGTATTTCCATCAATAGCCAAACAATACCCGTTGGCTTTCTCCCGCTGAGCGCCGTCTAGCACAAGTACGACTTTCAGAGGATGCGGGTGAAGCAGATGAAGATACTGCGAGCGATTCGTACGTCCGTGCTACCTATCTCATTGTCCCGTTGGGTGAATCGAGAGCTCGTAGAGCATGGAGTGGTTTCATGTTGGCTATCAAGGATCCTAAAGTATCTATCATGGCGGTCATGACATGTTCGCAGCTCCTTGGCCTCAGCTTCATCAATTTCTTCCCGACGTAAGTGCTTTGTGTCGGCAGCTGTTTTCGTCGACATCACTAACAATGTACCACAGATTAACGTCGACTCTGGGGTTCAATACCACAATCAGTTTATTGCTTGCAGCGTGAGTCAATGATGATGTAGAATCCTGCATCAATACGTACTGTACCTTCTAGTCCTCCGTGGATTTTCGCTACCATCGTCTGCTGTATAAATGCGTGGCATGCCGGTACTACACCCTTCCTGTTCTCGAAAGTAGGACAATGCTGACTATATACTAGACAGAACTGGCGAGCGCTTCTTCCACATTGCAGGCTGGTGGTGGGCCGTCATACTGGGGTACATTATTGGTCTCACGACAATGTCTACCGGGGGCCGTTACGTCGCGATGTTTCTCATGGCAGCGGGATATGCGGGTGCGATTTGTTCTTGATCCCCGAAAGGCTTCTATTGAGGCATATGTGTAGGTTTTGCGCTCACAATGGTATGGGTATCCAACGCAATACCACGTCCACCTGCGAAACGGTCTGCCGCCATTGGCATCGTGAATGGCTTCGGAAACATCGGAAACCTGTACGTGGTGTTACTCTGAGGTCCTTTTTGATATCCCTGAGATCCCTTGTATAACACCAGAATCGGATCGTTCACTTGGAAAGCAGAATGGGGCCCTGAATATCACCCTTCAATGTTCATAAGTCTTGCAGCATTGGCCTTCAGTTCTCTGCTAGCCCTTGGTTCGTCCTCCGTTTTGTCGTCTTGTTGCATATGCAACATAACTTCAAACAAGCATGAACCACATTGATGTTCGTCCAATGCAGTCGTACGCCAGATGCTCGTCCATGAAAATACAAGATTGAAAGCGTCAGAACTTGTCGTCATTGGCGATGGAGACCGCGAGCGGATTGAAGATGCAGCACGACTGGAGGGGATCTCAGTGGCGGAGGCGATGGAGAGAAGAAAGGGTTCAGATATCTATATTGATTTGGTGTTGGAGGAGTCAAGCTTCAAGGCTAGTAACCAATGATTCAGTTTTCGATCCGTAATTGTATCCTCGTACGTACCTAAGATGTCATCGCATGTGAGTAAATGCCACGTTTCTGCAATTTGGGGCTCGCATTTACTTCGACAGCGTTTGACAGATAATCATTCCCTTGAATGAGTTTGATATATCGGTAGCTGCACACTCGTCTTGCACACTGGACACGCTGCTGCAGTGCCAGACTTCCAGCGTTTCGAGCGTGCCAGCACGGCGCCGGCTGGAGTTATCCAAGTGTGTCAAGATAAAGAAGGCAAGAGTGGGAGTCAAAACGACGAGCTGTACGCGGGAACAATTTTGCTTCTTCTATAAAAGACTGTGAACCTGATGTAGCTGTCATGGCCAGTGGCCGGATGCGTCGGGCTAATCTGGGTGTATTCGACTCAAGCCTATTCCGGTGCTGGGCGTATCTAGCACACTGAAGTCCCTCTGCACATTTATTCTTGAACCAGCCAATTTTAGGGTTTTCCGGAGGCTACATGTTGGAGCATCACAGCTCAGCAAGCACAACACGTGCAGGTAGACGTGCGACTCCGTCGTGAGTCCCTTCGTACATGATTGCCCAAATTAACTGTTGACTTCTATCTCAGAACCTCCTGCAGGCCACATTGCTCGTCATTCTGCCACGAGTCCCATCCATTTTCAGATCAGCGTATCGTTTTCCCGGCATTCCGTGATGATATATGAGCTCTACGGCAAGGTTCTTTACATCTCAGCTTCCTCTTAGCATCTCCCGCGATCTCCGATGTCTCACAAAGAAATCGACCATATCGACAAGAATCAAGTTTCCATCGAATCCGTAGAACGAAAGGTTTCAAGCGTCCTGCCTGAAGATGTTCGTGATGGCGAACTGCTCGGCCCTCTGAGGAAGTCTGCCGAAAAGAGATTGATTCATAAACTGGACATGCGACTGTTACCCACCATCGGCATGATTTCCATTATGAACTATATTGATGTCAGTCTTCTATACTTTTGAAGCTGCATAATTAGTTCCTCACACGCGAGATTCATTCAATAGCGCACGGCAGTAACTGCCGCTCGATTGAAAGGTCTAGAGCAGGACCTTCATCTTACAGGTTTTTGTTTATCTCGTATAATATTGGATTTAGATCTCACTAAATGAACTAGATATCCAATACAACACCATCCTCGCTGTACTGTATGCGTCGTATTGTCCTGCACAGATCCCATCCAATATGGTGAGTCCCTTGCAATCCAAATAACTTCAATTATTGAGATAATCTCCAGATCTTGAATCGCATCACAAGGTTGTAACATACATTCCTTCGCTCTCTCTGGGCCGCTCAGCACTTCTCACCTGATTCTCAGGCCTTCGTTCTACATTGGAACATGTGTCATCATATGGGGTTTGACCACTACGCTCACAGGCGTGCGTTGCTCAATCTTCCGAAGCGGTAAAGTCTCACATTCGAATAAATAGGTAACGCACAATTTCGCCGGCATCATCGCATGTCGCGTGTTCATTGGATTACCAGAAGTGAGCTCGATTATAGCTACTCGTCTGTCTGATGTGCATATGATTTACGCGCTCAAGGCCGCTCTCTATCCAGGTGCAATATACCTTCTATCGAGATGGTACACAAGAAAAGTGAGAGATAGCCGAAACCCACCAGAGCTTCCAGTAGATATGACTATCACCAAATTCAGGAGCTGGCTTTTCGTTCTGCAGCTCTATACGGCGGACTCCTGATATCGAATGCTTTTGGGAGTGTGGGTGATATCGCTGAATACCATTCAGATATTCCATCTCATCTATCTCTAGCTCATGGCCGCAGGTATTCTTTCCAATATGGAAGGTCGTTGGGAATCAGGGCTTGGAGATGGTCCGTCATATTCATGAATAATCACGCACAGTACCGATTAATTTTTCAAATTTTTCTCGTAGGTTTTTACATCGAGGCATGACCCATAATACCCGTGTCGTAAGGGTACGTGCAACTGACCCAAGTTTAGGGATCGATCACAATGTTCTTTGGGTTTTGGACAATGTGAGGCTTGACGTCTTGGTCCATACACCTTGCACTGACTGACGGCACCTCTACTACGTAGATACTTACTTCCCGACTATGTATGTCCTCTACGTTCGGCCCTACATGTCCATTCAGCATATGTCTCCCATGATAGCCAAACAATACCCGCTGGCTTTCTCCCGCTGAGCGCCGTCTAGCACAAGTACGACTTTCAGAGGATGCAGGGGAAGCAGACGAAGATACTGCAGGCGACTCGTGCGTACCTAGTATCCCATTGTCCTGTTCAAAGGTAAGTTAACGGCTCCGTAGAGCATGGAGTGGTTTGATGTTGGCTATCAAAGATCCTAAAGTATCTGTCATGGCGGTCATGACATGTTCGCAACTCCTTGGCCTCAGCTTCATCAATTTCTTCCCGACGTACGTGCTGTGATGTTGGCAGCGGTTTTCGTCGACATTACTAACGATGTACCACAGATTAACGTCTACTCTGGGGTTCAATACCACAATCAGTTTGTTACTTGCAGTGTGAGCTAATTGTGATATGGAATCATGAATCGATTCATAATGTACCCTCTAGTCCTCCGTGGATTTTCGCTACCATCGTCTGCTGTATAAATGCGTGGCATGCCGGTACTATATCATTCCTGTTCTCGAAAGTAGGACAATGCTGACTATATTCTAGACAGAACTGGCGAGCGCTTTTTCCACATTGCAGGCTGGTGGTGGGCCGTCATACTGGGGTACATTATTGGTCTCACAACCATATCTACCGGGGGCCGTTACGTTGCGCTGTTTCTCATGGCAGCGGGATATGCGGGTGGGATTTGCTCTCGATCACCAAAAAGCTTCTATTGAGACTTATGTATAGGTCTCGCGCTCTTAATGGTATGGGTGTCGAACACGATACCACGTCCACCTGCGAAACGGTCTGCCGCCATCGCCATCGTGAACGGCTTCGGAAACATCGGAACCCTGTACGTGCTATTATTTTGAGATGCCTGAGATTGTTTCCAGCTCCCTTGTGCAATGCCAGAATCAGATCGTTTACTTGGAAAGAAGAATGGGGCCCTGAGTATCACCCCTCGATGTTCATAAGTCTTGCAGCACTGGCCTGCAGTTCTCTGCTAGCCCTTGGTTCGTCCCGTTTTGTCGCCGTGTTGCATATGCAACAGAAATCCAAACAAGCATGAACTATATTGATATTCGTTCAATGCAGTTGTACGCCAGATGCTCGTCCATGAAAACGCAAGACTGAAAGCGTCAGAACTTGTCGTCATTGGCGATGGAGACCGCGAGCGGATTGAAGATGCAGCACGACTGGAGGGGATCTCAGTGGCGGAGGCGATGGAGAGGAAGAAAGGGTTCAGATATCTGTACTGATTTGGTGTTGGAAGAGTCCGAGTCAAGCTTCGAGGCTGATACCCGATGAATGAGTTTTCAATCTGTAATTGTATGCTCGTACGTACCTAAGATATCGTCGCATGTAAACGAATGCAGCGTTTCTGCAATTTGGGGCTCGCATTTACTTCGACAGCATTTGAGAGATGATCATGCCCTTGAATGGACACGCTACTGGAGTGCCAGACTTCCAGCGTTTCCAGCGTGCGAGCGCGGCTCCGGCCGGAGCCGTCTAAGCGCCGTATCGAAACAAGGAGGGAGAACCGAACGGACGAGCGGTGCGCGGGCCCCGGGGAGAATTTTGCTTCTTCTATAAGCACACTGAAGTCCCTCTGCACATTTATTTTTGAACCAGCCAATTTTAGAGTTTTCCGGAGGCTACATGTTGGAGTATTACGGCTCAGCAAGCACAACACGTGCAGGTAGACGTGCGACTCCGTCGTGAGTCCTTTTGTACCAGAATTTCCCAAATTAACTGTTGACTTCTATCTCAGAACCTCCTGCAGGCCACATTGCTCGTCATTCTGTCACGAGTCCCATCCACTCTCAGATCAATGTATCGGTCTCCCGGCATCCCGTGATGATATATGAACTCTACTCCAAGGCTCGATTACATCTCAGCTTCCTCTTAGCATCTCCCACAATCTCTGATGTCCCACAAAGACATCGACCATATCGACAAGACACAAGTTTCTATCGACTCTCTAGAACAAAAGGTTATGAGCGTCCTGTCTGAAGAGGGTTGCGATGGCGAGCTGCTCGGCCCTCTGAGGAAGTCTGCCGAAAAGAGATTGGTTCGTAAACTGGACATGCGACTGTTACCCACCATCGTCATGATTTCCATTATGAACTTTATAGATGTCAGCCTTATAACTTTCTGAAGCTGCATAATTAATTCCTGGCATGCGGGATTATTTCACTAGCGCACGGCAGTAACTGCCGCTCGATTGAAAGGTCTAGAGCAGGACCTTCATCTTACAGGTTTTTGTTCATCTCATATAACGGTGGATTTTATTTCACTATATGAACTAGACATTCAATACAACATAATCCTTGCTGTACTGTATGCGTCGTTTTGTACTGCACAGATCCCATCCAACATGGTGAGTTCCTTGCAATTCAAATAACTTCAGTCATCGAGATAGGCTCTAGATTTTGAATCGCATCACAAGGTTGATTCCTCTGCTCTCTCTGAGCCGTTCAGCACTCTCACCTGATTTTCAGGCCTTCTTTCTACATTGGAACATGTGTCATCATATGGGGTTTGACTAGTACGCTCACAGGCGTACGTTACTCAATCTTCTAATGTGGTCAAGTCTCACATTCAAATAATCAGGTAACGCACAATTTCGCCGGCATCATCGCATGTCGCGTGTTCATTGGATTACCAGAAGTGAGCTCAATTATAGCTACTCGTCTCTCTGATGTGCATATGACTTGCACGTTCAAGGCTGCATTCTATCCCGGCGCAATATATCTTCTATCAAGATGGTACACAAGAAAAGTAGAGATAACCGGAACCCATCAAAGCTTCCACTAGACGTGACTGATATCACAAATTCAGGAGCTGGCTTTTCGTTCTGCAATCCTATACGGCGGACTCCTGATATCGAATGCTTTTGGGAGTGTGGGTGATATCGCCCAATACCATTCAGATATTCAGTTTCATCTATCTCTAGCTCATGGCCGCAGGTATCCTTTCCAATATGGAAGGTCGTCTGGGAACCAGAGCTTGGAGATGGTCCGTCCTATTTATGAATACTCACGCATAGTCAATTACAAATCTTGCCTCATAGGTTGTTTTACATTGAGGCATGACCCATAATACCCGCGTCGTAAGGGTGTGCGCAACTGACCCAAGCTCAGGGATCGATCACAATGTTCTTTGGGTTCTGGACAATGTGAGGCTTGACGTCTTGGTCCATACACCTTGCACTGACTGACGGCATCTCTACTATGTAGGTACCTGCTTCCCGACTATGTACGTCCTCTCATTTCGGCATTGCACATCCATTCACCGGTTGTTTCCAACAATAGCCAACCAATACCCGTTGGCTTTCTCACGCTGAGCGCCGTCTAGCACAAGTACGACTTTCAGAGGATGCGGGGGAAGCAGACGAGGATACTGCGAGCGATTCGTGCGTACCTGGTATCCCACTATCCTGTCAGGTAAATTGATAGCTCTGTAGAGCATGGAGTGGTCTCATGTTGGCTATCAAAGATCCTAAAGTATCTATTATGGCGGTCATAAATTGTTCGCAGCTCGTTGGCCTCAGCTTCATCAATTTTTTTCCGACGTAAGCGCTTTGTGTTGGCAGCTGTTTCTCGTCGATATCACCAACAAATCAAACGATGTACCACAGATTAACATCCACTCTGGGGTTCAGTACCACAATCAGTTTATTGCTTGCAGCGTGAGCTAATGGTGATATGGACTCCTGAATCGATGCATAATGTACCTTCTAGTCCTCCGTGGATTTTCGCTACCATCATCTGCTGTATAAATGCGTGGCATGCTGGTTCGCCCTTCCTGCTCTCGAAAGCCGGACAACGCTGATTAGGTTTCTAGATAGAACTGGCGAACGCTTCTTCCACATTGCAGGCTGGTGGTGGGCCGTTATACTGGGGTACATTATCGGACTCACGACAATGTCTACCGGAGGCCGTTATGTTGCGATGTTTCTCATGGCAGCGGGATATGCGGGTGCGAATCGCTCTTGATCCCCGAAAGGCTTCTATTGAGGCTTATGTGTAGGTCTCGCGCTCTCAACGGCGTGGGTGTCCAACACGATACCGCGTCCACCTGCGAAACGATCTGCAGCCATCGGCATCGTATCTGGCTTCGGGAGCATAGGGAGTCTGTAAGTGCTGTCACTCTCAACGGCCTGCCTCAGTTGTTGATGACATTTTGCACCATGACAGGATCGGATCATTTACTTGGAAAGCAGAATGGAGCCCTGAGTATCACCCTTCGATGTTCATAAGTCTTGCAGCACTGGCCTTCAGTTCTCTGCTAGCCCTTGGTTCGTCCTCCGTTTTGTCGCCGTGTTGCATATGCAACAGAAATTCAAACAAGCATGAATTATATTGATATTTGTTTAATGCAGTTGTACGCCAGATGCTCGTCCATGAAAACGCAAGACTGAAAGCGTCAGAACTTGTCGTCATTGGCGATGGAGACCGCGAGCGGATTGAAGATGCAGCACGACTGGAGGGGATCTCAGTGGCGGAGGCGATGGAGAGGAAGAAAGGGTTCAGATATCTGTACTGATCTAGTGTTGGAGAAGTCAAGCTTCAAAACTAATTCCCGAGTTTTCGATCTGTAATTGTATCCTCGTGCGTACCTAAGATGTCGTCGTACGTGAGTGAATACCGCGTTTCTGCGATTTTGGGCTCGCATTTACTTCGACAGCGTTTGATAGACCATCGTTCACTCGGTTGAGGCTCATATTTAGGCCGTGGAAGTCAAATCAAGTATTTGCCTTTGCATTCGAGTGAGAGGGCATTACTGATACGGATCTGGGAGTGACTTCGGGCGCAATGTGGAGGCTGCAAGGCAGAGACAATAGGGCTAGGGAGATCAAACGAACTCGACTCAGTGACTTTTGATCATTAATGCTGCCGCGTTTCGGATTGAACAAGGTTCAAGGAATAGGTTGTACACACGTCAGTCAGTAAAAATACCTAAATCCTGACTTCCTCTTCATCGCCTCTTCAGTTGAGATCCCCCCAAGCCTTGCTGCCTCTTCAACCCGTTCACGGCCCCCATTGTCGAGAGCGCCAAGTTCTGTGACTTTCGTTTTTTTATTTTCACGGATAAGCATCAGGCGTATCTCTGCAGTGTGTTGAGGTCAATGTAGTCATGCGGAGACATTTCTTAAAACATACCAAGCGCAAGCAAAGAGCTGAAGGTCAGTGCTGCAATGCCTATCACCATCGAAGGGCGATACTCAGGACCCCACTCCGCTTTCCAAGTGAATGATCCGATCCTGTCATGGTATAAAATGCCATTAACAACTAAGGCAGGCCGTTGAGAGTGACAGCACTTACAGACTCCCTATGTTCCCGAACCCATTCACGATGCCGATGGCGGCAGACCGTTTCGCAGGTGGACGTGGTATTGCGTTGGCCACCCATACCATTGTGAGCGCAGCACTACACTAAGCGCCTCAATAGAAGCCTTTCGGGATCAAGAACAAATCGCACCCGCATACCCCGCTCCATGAGAAACATCGCCACGTAACGTCCCCCGGTAGACATTGTCGTGAGACCAATAATGTACCCCAGTATGACGGCCCACCACCAGCCTGCGATGTGAAAGAAGCGTTCACCAGTTCTGTCTAGATTTGAGACAATCGTATGTTGCGTCTATGGTGTAAAGACAGCTCAAAAAACCTACCCGCATGCCATGCGTTCACCCAGCAGAGGATGGTAGCGAAAATCCACGGGGTGCTAGGAAAACCTTGTAAGTATAAGTTTGAGGTTCTGTAGCGTTATTCACTCACGCTGCAAGCAACAGACTAATGGTAGTGTTGAACCCGAGTGTCGCTGTTAGCCTATCATACATCACGACCCTGAGGACAATATCAAAGCGGGTGACACGAAGTTCTTACGTCGGGAAGAAGTTAATAAAACTGCAGCCAAGGAGCTGCGAGCACGTCATTACCGCCATTATGGATACTTTGGGATCTTTTATAGCCAACACGAAACCGTTCCAGGCCCTACGGAGAGGAAATTTAGCCTATGAGGAACTTATATACGGTGGGATAGACGGACGAATCTACTGCAGTATCGTGGTCTGCTTCACCTACATCTTCTGAAAGCCGCACTTGTGCGAGGCGGCGTTCAGCTGACGAGAGCCAGCGGGTGTTATTGGGCTGTTAGATGTGAAGAACACGATGAGATGATGACGGTATGTCGTCGACAAGGAGCGTACATGGTCTGGAAGTAAGTACCTGTGCAAAAAAACTCGGTGTAAGTCTACTATGCCAATGATTGCAATTCCTCACATTGTCCAGAACCCTACAAGCATCGTGATTGCCCCCTAGTATCGTGTCAGCCACGCCTTTCACGACCTCAGGATATTGATTGACACAACGTGGCATACCTCGATGTAGAACAGCCTGCAAAATCAAAGATGCGGTGTATGCTCACGATGTATGAATATAGATGAAATGGGACAAACCATCTCCAAGATGTGATTCCAAGGCGACCTTCCATGCCTGAAAGTATGCCTGCAGCCATGAGCTAGGCGCAAATGAGACAAATAGTATATCTGTTTACAGTGATATGACTTACACTACCAAAAGCGTTTGATATAAGGAGACCGCTGTAAAGGATCGCCGAACGGAAAGCCAGCTCCTGAATTTGGGACATTAATCACAAACTGGTGAAGCGGAGAGTGGTGCGCCATCCTTCACTTTGTTCGTGTACCATCGCGATAGAAGATACATCGCTCCAGGATAGAAGGCAGCCTAGGACGCATAAATCGAGTGTACGTGAAGCGAATGGTTGTAATCTAACTCACTTCTGGTAATCCAATGAACACGCGACATACAAGGATTCCGGCAAAGTTGTGGGTCACCTATCGGCGTTGTGAGCTTTGAGATCCCACAGCCGCTGAGTGCGGCGACATTTAACAAACAAACGCCTGTGAGGGTACTGGTCAGGCCCCATATGATGACGCACGTTCCAATGTAGAGTGATGGCCTGTAATCTTGTATGAACAGTGCTAGACAATTCTTAGTGGGCCAAGAAAGATTTTGACCTCGCGATACGATTCAAGATCTAAGAGAAAAGATGCATCGGTCACTGAAAGCTATGGACTTCTAGAAGTACTCACGATGGTAGATGGGATTTGTGCGGGACAATATGACGCGTATAGTACTGCGAGGACTATATTGTATTGAATATCTGTGTCGTAGAGTTATTAGAAGCTTGATTTATAACAGCGAAATACAGAACCTGTTAGACCAAGGTCCTCCTCTAGACCCTTGAGCCGGGCTGCGGTGATTGCAGTACGCTAGACGGACGAAATCATCAATGCCAGAGTTCATACATCGAGTTGAAGACTAGAGAATGACCCACATCGATGTAATTCATGATGAAAATCACGACAATGATGGGCAGCAATCGCGTATCTACTTTACGCACTAATATTTCTCTGCAGTTTGTCTCCGATCTCCGAGCAATTCGCCATCGTCTCCTGGAAGTGCGCCGGAGACCTCTTGTTTCGTGGAATCGACGAAGGTTCCAGTTGGTTTCTTATCAACATGTTCGGTATCGCTGAGAGACATCGAGGTCAATGGGAGACGACGTAGGGGCAGCAGAGATCCCAGCGACTCACCTGGTCCAACACCCGACTTAACGCCGAAAGCTGAACGTTGAGCGCTGGAGATAAGAGCAAATGGGGATCAGGGAGAGGACTCGTGACTGTTCATTGAAATCTTCGGGAAGTTTGAGGATAGAAGTTACCGATTTCGTAGTGCGTGAAGCTTGTCGGAGCAGCCCCAGGTAAGCTGACTTCACAAGACACTGAAAGCGGTTTGGGCGACGATAGTACGGATCGATTCTGCAAACGCGCATCAAACAGATAAACACGTTGAATGCTACAGAGCGCCATGTCGTGCCGTGCAGCGGTTCTTCTATACAGATTTCCGCATGTACAAAGGAGCCAAACCCTGTGAACGCCCATACCTGCCCATACAAGTACATTATTTTGGGTGTCCGCCCAAGACCAGAAAATATGTCACTCAGCAAAGCCAGCCTCAAGGCTTATTCGGAGAGTCCAGAGCATTCTACAGAACAGGAATTTTGATTCAAAATTAATATGTAACAGCAGCGTAGAGAATTAATAGCGATGGTATATTAGAGATGGTAGGGATGTGAGGAACCACCGACCCGCCCACGCCCCCTCGTGTCGCAAAGCGACCAAGGCGTGCACATTGGGTACTGAGACGTCCATTTTGCTCGGGGCATGGCTTGACACTCGAACGGCCGCGTAGATAGAGCAGCCATGAGCAACATTTGGGGAAAATTAGAGCCATGTCGCCGCACGAAAAGAAAATGTTCCTGATCGTTGGATTTTATAGGCCGCCGTGGCCTTTAGGGCAGGCATCCCGTTGCGCGTAGAGCCTGGGGTTTCCGTGGAGATATCGGGCAAAATTCTCTACAAAAAAGGTAAGGAGAGCTGTTACAAATGGTACGCTGATAGGGAGAGATTCTTGTCCTTTTCCAAAATTTACACGGAATCTTGGGCTCTGCGCGCAGACTGCGACGTCTCTGATCAGCTCTGATCTCATCCACTGTTTTCCTGATCAACCAGCACGTCTTTGAGCGATATACTACAATCCAAGTTGTCACCTTCGATGACTCCCCAGTACAAGCGTTTAGCTGAACGCAATATTATTCGCCCACTATAGGCGCCGATGATTGGCACAGGTGAATCGCAGCTGCCAGTCAATGGTGTCACGAATTTATCCTTATTGATGTTTTTTTTTACTCGAAAAAGAAGGGAGAGAGATGCAGTAGATGATCGGATATACTTCGGATGTTGTGTTGTCTCAGAACTCCTTACACTCATGGTCTGTGTCCGCTTAGAGTGCCTTCGTACATGTATATGGTGAGTCTTTTCGTTCCATCTCCACGATACCCTTGAGTCCGCCGTTAGATGTGAGACTGTTAACGCAACATTGCCGCTGAATTATGAATCAGCACCAGTACTCGATAGACCTCCCTTTCCTCGTTCAAGTTGAGTTTAGACAGCTGTACCCGCAGGCCTTCACTTCTTTTCCGTGCAGCTCCTGAGTACTAAGTAGGCAATCTGCAAGCGCTAATGTTTCCCAGATGGCAAGCGGACGTAGATGGATCACCTGTCGTGAGTGTTCACTCTGCTGCAGGGTCACGGGATTGACCGCCAACTTCTAATCTAGAACTGGTCGCGAGATGTCCCCTCTACATTCGCAGACATCGTAGTACCGGGTTCAGCCTTTGTAAGCTTTATATGAATAATGCACGTCCTTGGAATTCTCGTTTCTCTTGGCGTCTCCCTCCAATCCCTGATGGCACTCGACGATGTTCAACCCTTCGATAACGCAGAGAATGGTACCTCCTTCGGTCCAAGAGAGCAGAAGGCATCACGCACACTACATAAGGATGGTGGCAATGATGCGCTGTTTGGCATTCAAAGGAAGTATGCGGAAAAGAAATTGGTGCGCAGGCTGGATATGCGACTCATGCCTGCCATGGTTGTAATTTTCCTCATGAATACCATTGATGTCAGTCTTTTTTGCTGATTTAAGCTTGACATCTGACATCCGAAAACTGGTATCACGCTCCTGTAGCGTACCGGAATCACTGCAGCTCGATTGAAAGGTCTAGAGCAAGACCTTGGTCTTACGGGTTCGTTTGTCTTGCTATCCTGCTGGATGTATCTGACTTTGCGCCCAAGATATACAATACAATATAATCCTCGCAGTATTGTATGCGTCATATTGTCCCGCACAAGTCCCGTCGAATATGGTGAGCTCCTTATCACGTTCAGCAGATACAGTCATCAAGACACTTCCTAGATTCTGAATCGTATCACAAGGCCAGTGTTGTGCTAAGTCGAAATCGTCCGGCGCTGTTCACACGATCTTTCAGGCCATCGCTCTATATTGGAATGTGCGTAATCGCCTGGGGCCTGACCAGTACCCTAACGGGCGTACGTCATCATCCGAATAGAATCATAGACAGTCGTCCTCACAGCTCAGAAAGGTGACCCATAATTTTGCTGGCATCCTTGCATGTCGCGTGTTCATCGGATTACCAGAGGTGAGTTTGAACTATAAAATTTATCAACCTCATCGAAACTAATTCACACGCTCAAGGCTGCCTTCTATCCAGGAGCTACTTACCTGCTATCGAGATGGTACACTAGAAAAGTGAAAATCATTCAAAAGGTCTTTTGCTTCAGCCAAACTGAAATCCAAACCTAGGAGTTGTGTCTACGTGCAGCAATCCTCGCGTGCGGCATCCTGCTATCAAGCGCTTTTGGGAGTGTGAGTTATATAGTCGCGAAGAAGTGAGCCATTCAGACTCAAATGATACCTAGCTCATGGCGGCAGGTGTTCTGTCCGGAATGGAGGGCTGCCTAGGGATCAGAGCTTGGAGATGGTTCGTTCTATCTCACCCCAACTCGCGCCGGGGCCGTTCGATTCACCTTTCATATGATTTATCAGGCTGTTCTATATTGAGGTATTGATGTTCATCGCGTAGCGCAATAACGTGCGGGTTTTAGGGACGCAACTGACAACAGACTAGGGAGCGATCACGATCTTCATAGGGCTCTGGACATTGTGAGTAATGCGACATAGTGATATATCGGACTTGCATTGACCAAGTTTTGTGAAGATACCTACTGCCAGACTACGTATGTTCCTCCATTCCGCCGTTGACATTGCATTGGTTGCTTACGGCTCACCTGCGTCTATGATAGCCGAACAATACTCGGTGGCTTTCACCCGCTGAGCGTCGCCTTGCACAAGTACGGCTTTCTGAAGATACGGGTGAAGCTGACGAGGACTCTGTCAATGACTCGTATGTTCGGCCTCCCAAGATTTGATCGATCTGAGACTTGGATCTATTGTTTCTAGAGCTTGGAGTGGCCTCGTGTCAGCGATCAGTGATCCCAAAGTCCCCGTCATGGCGGTGATGGCATGCTCGCAACTCCTTGGTCTCAGTTTCATCAATTTTTTCCCGACGTAAGCACACTGTCAAAGGCTATCTTAATCGATATCAAAGTTGATGATCGTAATGAAGGTTGACATCAACACTCGGATTCAACCCCATAATAAGCTTATTGCTCGCAGCGTTAGTGAGCGATGCTTAGAGGATCGTAAGCTGATGCTTACTGCGCTTCCTTAGTCCTCCGTGGATTTTCGCCACCACCGTCTGCTGTATGAACGCGTGGCATGCTGGTGCGCTTCTTTTGCGCTCTTGGAAAAGACGACGAATTGAAGCCAACCAAATTCCAGACAGAACCGGTGAACGTTTCTTCCACATTGCGAGTTGGTGGTGGGGAGTGATCATAGCCTATATCATTGCTCTCAATACCATGTCCATTGGGGGTCGTTATGTTGCACTTTTCATTATGGCGGCAGGAAATTCTGGTGAGACCCAGTTTGATCGGTATATGCCTATCGCTGCGCTCATGTGTTTTCCAGGTTATGCACTGACACTGGTTTGGGTATCTAACGCGATCCCTCGTCCACCAGCAAAACGATCAGCAGCTATCAGCATCGTGAGCAGCATCGGAAACATGGGTAATCTGTATGTAGTCTTTTCCGAAAATTCCGCATCGTTCTCACAAAAACAAAACAGGATCGGGTCATTTGCATGGAAGGCAGAATGGGCCCTGAGTACCATCCGTCGATGTTTATAGGCATCGCAGCACTGGCCTTCAGTACATTGCTTGCCCTTGGTGTGTCTCTCATAATTCTGTATGATCTATGCTGATACCTGTTCGTTACAGTGGTTCGTCAGATGCTCATCCATGAAAATGGGATATTGAAAGCGTTAGAGCTGAGTGCCCTTACCGAGGCAGACCGTGAGCGAGTTGAAGAAGCAGCAAGACTTGAAGGGATCTCAATTGAGGAAGCGACGGAAAGAAAAAAGGGGTTCAGATTTTTGTACTGACTTGAGCTAACGCTAGCAGGTTTTAGGTAATTATAATAGTTGAACGCTGAACGTTGAACACTTGTGTCATGACGAGATAAGGTTAGTTCCGGCCTTGGGCTTCGTCTGTTGTTGACGTCACTCTAACAAGGCTCGCAAGCGAACAATGACTTCGGAGGCGACCTCGGCCTTTTGCTATTAATTTAAAAAGTCTAGAAGGCATATCACAAACTTCAGCTATCTATATGTGTAGAGGGCGCATCAGAAGATTCAAGTGATGGTATGTCTATGTCCTTTCAGAGCTGAGACAACACGTGTAGGTAGATGGGCCACTCCACCGACGTTACAAGGCTAGCACTGCTAGAGCGCCGATGCTGCTTCTTCCATATACTCGCGGTATTGGCCATTGACTCCACTTTTAGAATTTCCTTGTCGACATGTCACGAGCTCCAGCCCCAAACCATTACATCGCACTATTGGTCTTTGGTCAGTACTATATCAACTTCATGTCACCCGTCCTTGGAATCTCTGCCTCCGCCTCTGATCCTCAATGTCACCCAACGATGATATCGAATGTATCGACAAGAAACGAGCTAATCCTTCCGTCGAAATCATTGAGCGGAAGGTATCGAGCCGACTGCCCGAAGACGATGGTGATAGCAGCTTGCTCGGACCTCTGAGGAAGTCCGCAGAAAAGAGGCTGGTTCGCAAGCTGGATTTACGGCTGTTGCCCATCATCATCGCCATTTACATCCTGAATTATATCGATGTGCGTTTTGCACCCATCATCTTGTTTAATGGAGATATCCACTGTCGATTTGATTTTTTAGCGTACTGCAGTCACTGCAGCTCGACTGAAAGGTTTAGAGCAAGACCTAGGTCTTACAGGTTCCTTATGTCACTGACATTGTATGTCGATTTTGGTTTGACTCTGCGACACAGATATCAAGTACAATGTTGTTCTCGCGGCGTTATATGCGACCTATTGTCCCGCACAAATTCCATCCAACATGGTGAGTTCTTTGCAGGGTCCGAGAGCTACACTCAACGAGACGCCTTCCAGATCCTGAATCGTATCACGAGGTCAGCACTTTTCTGATGATCAACCACTCGGCGCTGCTCACACGACCTTTTAGGCCATCCCTGTACATTGGAACGTGCGTCGTCGTATGGGGTTTGGCAAGTACTCTCACAGGCGTGCGTTATCCAAGCTGTACCCAGCGATAGTGGAGTCTCACAACTTCTATAGGCCACCCATAGCTTTGCCGGCATCGTTGCATGCCGTTTGTTCATAGGATTGCCTGAGGTGAGCTAGGCCATGACTGTTTGCCTAGCGTGCGTAGAGCTCATACGATTAAAGGCTGCTTTCTATCCGGGAGCGATATATCTCTTATCGAGATGGTACACAAGATATGTGAGGAATGTCTCGCTCACGATTCAGCGATAATATGACCGATATCCTCAATCCAGGAACTGGCTTTCCGCTCGGCAATCCTATACGGTGGCCTTCTTATATCGAACGCTTTTGGAAGTGTGGGTTGTATGCCGACAAAATACTGAGCTATTTATGCTGATTTGCGTTTAGCTCATAGCTGCAGGTATTCTTTCTGGTATGGACGGTCGCCTTGGAGTCAGAGCCTGGAGATGGTCCGTCCTACTTCCCATCAAGTGTACGCATCCTGATTATCCGCCTAATCTTCAACCGTGTTTTGCAGGTTATTTTACATCGAGGTGCGATACATCGTATATGAACTGCGATTTTTTGCAAAGAATAGCTAAGTCAAGTGCAGGGAGCAGTTACGATGTTTCTAGGATTCTGGACAATGTAAGCAGCTCACCTGAATGGTCTATTCGACATTTACTGATATTGCATACAGTTATTTGCTCCCAGACTATGTATGTTCTCCGCTCCTGACGTCGTATTGTATGTTCACCTTATCATGATAGCCGAACAATAGCCGCTGGCTCTCACCCGCTGAGCGGCGCCTCGCACAAGTGCGGCTTTCCGAAGATGCAGGCGAGGCGGACGAAGACACTACACATGATTCGTTCGTTCAATGCATTATCCCCTTCTAATTTACGGGCTGAACTGACCGTTCTGTAGGGCCTGGGGCGGTTTCGTGTTGGCCATCAAAGACCCCAAAGTATGTATCATGGTGGTCATGAACTGCTCACAGCTTCTTGTCTGAGTTTCTCCAATTTCTTTCCGACGTGAGCAATCTATACAAATATAGTTTTGATCCTCAACATTATCATATATATCAGATTAACGTCAACATTCGGGTTCAATGTCACAATTGGTTTGCTCCTGGCAGCGTGGGTGAAGCACGTTGTGGGACACGTAAACGTTTACTCATGGCATCTCCCAGTCCTCCGTGGATTTTTGCAACTATTGTGTGCTGTCTGAATGCATGGCATGCTGGTATGTCACTTTGATTGTTGTGGAAAAGATAAAGCACTTTGCAGCTAACCAAATCTCAGACAGAACTGGTGAACGCTTCTTCCACATCGCGGGTTGGTGGTGGTGTGCCGTACTAGGGTATATTATCGGCCTCAATACAATGTCCATTGGAGGTCGTTATATTGCACTCTTTCTCATGGCGGCGGGGAGTCTGGTATGACTCGTTGCTCTCATCCTTGTCTCATACTTATTGCTCATGCGTACGCTAGGCTTTGCGCTGACGGCGGTATGGGTCTCAAACACAGCTCCACGACCGCCAGCAAAGCGATCTGCGGCCATCGGCATTGTAAACGGCATTGGAAACATCGGAAATTTGTACGTTCCATTCTACGAAAAATACTATGATTTTAACGCCTTGAACATCATCAGGATTGGTACATTCATCTGGAAAGAAAAATGGGGCCCTGAGTACCACCCGTCAATGTTCATAAGCCTCGCAGCACTCCTTTTCAGTTCTTTACTTGCGTTGAGTACGTCACATATGCTATCGACCTCTCTGCAGGCAAATGCATTCATGCTGATCTATATTCGGTGCAGTTGTACGCCAGATGCTCGTTCGCGAGAATGCAAGATTGGCAGCGGCAGAGCTTGACGCCCTCAGTGATGCAGACCGCGAACGGGTGGAAGACGCAGCAAGGCTGGAGGGGGTCTCTATAGAGGTGGCAATGGAGAGAAAGAAAGGATTCAGGTATTTGTACTAGTTGGCTTGAGTTCGAGAAACCACAAGGGGATTAGTGAGCGTTCCTCACAATCTCGATCCGTGTTTATGCGTCGAAGACGATGCTCTCTGACCTGTAACATCCCGCCCATGTAATACTATTACGCAGGCTGACAAGAGTCGTATTTTCTCAAGCTTGCACCAAGTGTTTTCTGGCTAAAGTCTGGATGTGAGTGTGGCCATGAATTTCAGTGAGACTGTTTAGGGCCGGCCGCAGGAGAACAGAAATGGGTGACGTCACGACTCAGTACTCAGCGATCTCCACGCACACAGACGTCTTTGAGAATCTCAATTTCTTGCCATCAATGTACAACAAATTCTCACTGCTATATATCTGGCCCTTATGGAAGTATTCATATGCCCATTGGCGCTGAGCATCTAATGGCTGCTAACATCAATCATGTTGACGCTCACTCCAAGCCTAGACTGGCAATTGATGCAAGTCAGTTTTTGCCTCTGAACGTCCTTTTGATTGCGCTATACACTATACTGACGCAGGATCACCCGTAAGCTTCTTGATTTACACAATATTTTTCTCAAGCTATCATCCGACATTACACTTGCGCAGAAGGCGATTTGCGATCAAGTTACCAGATCCCCTATGATTAATCATAGCACCCATCATCATTGATAGAAACGCCTTCCCTCCCAGACTCTAGCCGCAGCAAAATAATACAGCGCATAGCGATTAGCTGGCTGATTCCAGCCTCCACTCTGATATCCCTCCACTCATTCGCTAGATCATTCTATGAAAGCGTGAGATACGGTTGATAAGCCTACCATCAGGTGTGGACCACTTTCGATATGGAGTTTGACAAGTCAATCAATAACTTCTACTTTCCCCGGTTTATCCGATGATCCCTCTTATCAACTACCACCACAATGTCTACTTCCTCCCCTGCGCGCCTCTATCTTTGCATCGATTGCGGTGGGACTAAAACTGCAGCTGTTATAGCCTCTCAATCTGGCGCGATCCTCTCCCGCGCACTCGCTGGTCCCTCTAATTTCACCTACATAGGTATCGAAGCCTTCCTGCACGAGATATCCACGGCTGTGGTCGCGGCCTTGAGAATTGCACTCTCCTTGCCTTCATCCGCAATCCCCCTCCCAACCTCTCTCCCGCTAAGCATAGCCAATCCATCGCTTTACACTTTTTCCGCAGCCTGGTTAGGAATATCCGGCGTCGATTCGCCCTCTGCGATCACACGCCTGACTCCTGAAGTCTCGACGCTCCTCGGTGTGCCGGCCGGGCCGCGCCTGACGATCACCAACGATGTGTTTCTACTCGGTGCACCCCTCACATTGCTCAAAGACGTGCATAGTGCTGTCGCGTGCATTGGTGGGACAGGCAGCATTATTGTCAGCTTCAAGAGGGGACGGACTAGGAAGGGAGGAGATACTGAGCTGCAGGAGGGTCCGTTAAGTGAGTTGGCGCGCGTTGGCGGGTGGGGATGGATTTTGGGTGATGAAGGCGGCGGATTCGACGTAGGACGTACAGCGATATGCACGCTTTTGAAGCTTCGCGATGCTGCATCCGCTGGCTATGTTCTTCCTGCAGCAATGCCAGGAAAGCAGACGCTCCAGGATCGCATATTCGAGCGGTTTGGGATCAATAACATCTTGGACGTTTTGGAGGCTATTTACATGCCCGATCCCGTGGTCGCTGCGGAGGAAGGCGACATCCCATCGAAGAAAGTGGATCTGCACAACTACGCTGCTTGTTCTCGGGAGAAGCGGCTCTCGGCTCTCTCTCCGCTAGTATTCGCGGCGGCCTTTGAAGATGACGATCCGATCGCGCTGCAAGTGTTGAAGGAGTGTGCGAGTAGACTGGCATCACAAATCGCCGTGGTACTGAATGATGGTGTCGGAAATCAGGTACGTTCTGCACCTCTACTGCTATCCAAACTTCGCTGTACTAAGGGTGATTATTTGGAGCAGGGTAGTCGAACAGTGCCTGCATCGGAAAGCATATTGTGTTTTGGCGGCTCACTCGTCAGCATTGAGTCCTATCGCAACTTGGTCCTGCGTGCGCTGAAGCAGAATGGCCATGTCTTCAGGCATGTTGAAGTCGTCGACGATGCCGCAGCGGCAGGGGCTCGTGGCCTAGTTGCTTCTTGGGAAGAAATATGAGCGGGAGTATGCGCCTAACGTTGTCCCTCATCATAGCTGCTGGAGGGCAGCGGGGTGATGAACGTCGACTGTGAATTGAGTGACCCGGTTGCAATGTTCGGTGGAGAGAGGCAGTGCGAGGGACAAATGGGTAGACTTGTTAGCTTCCGTGTGATATCACAATGTCCGCTGAAACGGAAGTATGTGTTATGGCATATTATTCTGTGCTTTCTATGCGTCTCATATCTCGACTGGAGACCTTGATTGCGTGACTGGAGATGAGCAACCCAATACTTTGCGAGCACAGATCGATCATAGCATAAGGCACTGCTAATGCGTAAAATTGGAGGATAGTGGTAGATGTTAGCAGATCACGATATTGCGTTGAGCCGAGATGCAGCATTGAAGACTGCAGGGAGATGCCGTAAATAAGTCACGAATAATCACATTCCTGTCACCTCGTGACCAAGTGACACATGGACGTCAGCCTTTGCAGAGCCTCTCATCCTCGTACCTCCTGTCCACAAGGCGGCTGTATCCTCCTTCCACCACATTGCACAGTTCCTACTGTTCAACACCCTTATTCTAATCATCTCATTCTCTTGTAATTCATACAACATGGGTGGCGCAGGTGCGGCCTCCTGCTTACAATGAGTATAGGAGAGACTGATGCCAACATCCCGTTGAAAACTGTGTCACTCGCTGGCCCCTCGCTGCGACGTATGTGCTGAAAATAGGATGGCTCTTTCTCTTTGCGGTGCTGATGGCTGCGGGGTTGTTGTTCACGATGGTTTTCTTCGTACGTGCCCTGTATCTTGCGTGCACACGATCTACCAACCTACTAACTGCCTGTGCGTGGCCCAGATCATCATGTTCTCTGATCTGGAATGCGACTATATCAATCCTATAGATCTTTGTAACAAGCTTAACCAAGTACGTGTCCTTCAGGCTCTCGTACGACTTTATTTGCACGTGTTCTGATGTTACTCATAAATGTAGTTCGTCCTCCCCGAAAACTCCGCACACGCATTCCTCACGCTATTATTCCTGCTCTCGGGGCAATGGATGGCCTTCCTTCTCAACGCACCTCTCCTCGCGTTCAACGCCAACAAGTGTGTTCCCAACGCGCCAATACCAGCGCTTATTCGAATTCTCAACTCTTCTAATGTTCTCGCGCTTTCTACCTTCTCTCATAGGATTCGAAACAAGAACCACATGTATGACGCGACGGAAATCTTTCGGACACTATCAGGTCATAAGAAAGAAAGCTTCATCAAGCTTGGGTTCTACCTCCTTTCTTTCTTTTACTACCTCTACCGGTGAGCAGCGTCTGCTTCATACTCAGAGTGACACATAGCTCATCGGGAACATCTTTCGCATTCTCAGGATGATTGTTGCGCTCATCTCGGAGAGCGAATGAACGATGCAAGGTGATCATGACGAGCAGCTCCTGACGATTGCACAGTGGTATGAATATAGGAAGGTATGGATGGGCAGGCATTCAAATCATCTTTCTTTCATGACTGTCATGAGGCGAAGTGTGCAAAGAGTGGGTGGATTGTCTGTTACATTTTTTTCTTTCGATTAGTCAACAACGATAGGACGGGACTGCAGGTAGCGCGGAGCTCTTGATCTCTAGATTTCTATATCTACTTGCTTGTTTTATATTACTCAAACTGGATGAGGAAGGCATGATATCCGCAGGATCATCTCTTCTTTGAGCGAAAACTGACACGAGGCCCTTGCATTCATGCTTCGTATATCGGTCTCTTATCTACGAGAAACCAAGGACCACTGAGCAATTGTCCAATGCAAAATCCGACACTGCGCGCAGGAGCACTGTTTTTAATGATGAGACGAATGTCCCTGCAGGGGTCACAGTTCTGTCACATTTATTTTGACAAAAGCGTGACATTGAAACCCCTTTCTTGAAGGATTTTCGCAGGATTTATACCAAAAATCTCAAGCTGCGATCAGTTTGCATCGCACCGTGACATTTGTGCAGTACAAAGAAGCTTGACCTCTACCGCAACATCTCTGGGCGAATACGCTGGTATGCTCATCGTTATAGCTGTAGATCAGAACTGATGGCGGGACTCGTCGTAGTGAGCGAGATGGTACTCAAAGATGGCCCGTCCAATAACTGGCTTGCCTTGCAGAAGGTATGTTGTCTAATGTGCTTCCAGACACGATATTGCGACGCATTTTCGCGAATAGAAATTCCAGTCATCAAGGCTACCAAAAAATGAGCATTCACACTCACGAAAACGCCGTAAAATATCTCAAGATCCCGTACTCCCTTCAGCTCCAACAGCTTCTACCTCCCAGTCGAGCGTCTCCAATCCGCCCGCATCTACTGCGCGGAAACCACATGCCGTCGATCCCGCTCTTCTCGCAGATGCGACAACGTTGAATGGAGAATGCCTCGGAGACATGCGGAAGCTCATCTACGGTCTGCTCTCCGCATCACCTGTCGAACTCTCACGCAGCAAGTATCTGGCACTGGATTGTGAGATGGTGGGCATCGGCCCAGGTGGAGGGGAATCTTCACTAGCCCGTGTTTCGATAGTCGACTATAACGGTGTCGTTGTACTCGATGAGTTCGTCAGGCAGCGGGAGCGCGTGACGGATTGGCGGACGGCGTTCAGTGGGGTGAGAGAGAGGGACATGATCAACGGTATGTTGTCATATGATCGTTCTACTCATTTACAATACCCTGTCTTTATATTCACTTGTTATCTTCCCGGTCTGTGTATGCAAGACTAATGGGTCTCTTACATTATAGCCAAACCTTTCGATGAAATCCAGGCACGCGTTGCTGACTTGCTCAAGGGCCGTATCCTTGTCGGACATGCCGTACATAATGATTTGAAGGTGTGCACCTATCTGCCTACACACATCCCAGCGATAGACCTCTTGTTGCTCTGTAGGTCCTACTCCTTTCTCACCCTCGAGCCGAGCAACGCGATACGCAACATCTCGCGCACAAAAATGGACAGTCACGCAGCCCGCATCCGGCCCTGCGCAACCTCGTGCGGGACATGGTTTCCGTGCAGATCCAGGGCGGGGAGCATAGCTCGGTCCGTCGTTTTATTAACTCGCTATGCGATATCCCGCCCATGTATCAAGTACCCTGGGTGAATAGGTCACCGATGCACGCGCGACAATGGCCGTATTTAGGCTGCACAGAAAACAGTGGGAACGGGCGTATTCGACAATGCCTATACGTGTGAATAATCGCAAATTCGCTCCGCGCGACGAGGTAAAAGGTAAAAGGCGCGCAGACACTATCGTGAGTCCAGAAGGAGAGACGGACGGCGAAGATGCTGATACCACCACACAAAACGGGCGGGTCAAGGTAGCGGCAAAAAGGAAGGCGGTGCACTCGGTAGGCAAGGGTGGACGTAAGGGTATCTCGTCGGGCCTTTCGACGATCACCACGAAACGATCAAAGGGGGGTGGCGGAGGCGGCGGAGGTGGAGGTGGAGGTGGAGATAAGTCGCAGTGGTGGAAAGAGCTTGGTGGAGGAGCTAAGGGGGCCCTCAGTTTGTCAAGATAATATTTGTTTCGGACCATACTGATATATATCTACCGAAGATCGTCTGTCATATATCCATCGACTCTCAACGAGAGAACTATCGCTGTTTCATGACCTGTATATCGTTCATATGGAAATACATGTAGCCTCCTGTATCACCGGACCATCTGATGCCCTCCTGTCTTCATTGAAATCCAATACGGCCACATCGAATGGAACGCATGCGGTCATCCGAGATACCTGTGCAAGCGTAGTAGCTGGGTCAAATCACCACTCACAGATCAAGACTCACATGTAAACTCTCGTACGCCCGCCATTATCTTTCGAAATCCTCTCGCAGACGATTCCCTCGACACAAAGGGGCTTCCAAATACACAACTGCATGCTGAGTGCTGAGCACTCACGGCGAAGGGATCTACGTCGGTCCCTCTGGGTTTTGTCTCTGTGTTCGCATCCGCGATGATATTGTGGACACACCGACCTTTCATTTTGCCTCAGCTGTTGATGTTCCGTGTGAATGGGCCAAGGATTTAAAAAAAAATCGAGCACTGCAATTAACTTCGGGCCAATATGCTAAAATGAATGATGATCCACGACAAGAGAGATGAGAGACGAGAGGAAACTGTAGCCATATATGTCTGGTAATACAAACAGTGATAGCTGTATAAATGAGCAATATATAGGGATGTGGAAGTCTATGAGCACAGAAACGCACTTCCAGTCATTGGAAAGAGAAAAAGATTCGAGACAAAATCAGAGAAGTAAAAAGAAAGAAAGAAAAATGCGTCAGTGGAAACTATCGAGGGAGCCTTGAGAAGAACATCGCCTCTGGTGGTAGCGGCCAATCCTGTCGCCTCACGTCATGATGGGCGTCGCTTCTGCTAGAGTCTGAGCTATGCCCATCGATACGATGATCGTGGTCAAAGCTGAGCATCTCTGCCACGTTCGAACGATCGAGCTCATCGTCACTATGTTCCACTTTGACTTTTACCTCCGGACTAGCCGTGCCCCGGTGCGAACCCGCGTCCCCTGATCGAGATGAGTCAAGCTTTCGCCGCTTCCCGTTGAAACTGAAGCCAACGACAGGGCTTGACGTGCGGTGTTCTGAGAAACCGTCCTCATCCTCGTATTCATCATCCTCGGCGATGGTGGCCGCTGCGTCCGAAGGCGGTGAGGGTGCGGCGGAGCGCTTGCGCTTAACCCCTGCTGGAGATGATTGGGGGACGTCCCGTAGTGACCTACTGGGACTCGAGCTGAAATGCACCGAGGGGAAGTTCGGCGGGGTATACTCCCCCTCTGAGCTACTCACCCGTCGAAGGGGTGGGGAGAGGGGGAAGTTGTCGGTCGATCCCGGGTAATATCCGAATGTGATATTCATGGGACTGTGAGATGGCGCACGCACAGAGTGCGGCGGCAGTGCGGCGGCAGGAGCTTGTGTCGGCAAGGTCGACACCTCAGGGATCTCTTCCGGATCTAGAGAGCTATGCCTGCGAGTGCAGAACAAGGGATCGGTCAGCTGCACATAGACCGAACAGAGATATAATTACCTGACTTCATACTGATCAGGCTCATCGTCATACTCTCCAAAGAAGAGCGCGCGCCTCGAAGGATCCCAGTCCTCCCGATCCGGTACCTCGTCGACGGCAGGAGTGCGCCGGCTCGGCGCCGCGTAGTCGTCCTGATCGGACTCGTTGCCGTTGCCGAAAATGGCAGTCTCTCGATCGGGAAGGGGATGCGCTGCACGTGCTCCTGCTGAAGATACCTGGTCGGAAGGACGGGGAATGTCGCGTGCGGCGTTTGCATCCTCCCTGTGAGCCTCTCGCCGACCATCTCCAACGACTTCTTGATCCACCTCGCCTTCGCCACAGTCGTTGATGAACTTCGTCAACCACTCCTGAAGGTCGAGCCTCTGTCGCCGCGCAATGAGCAACTGTTCACGACAGCGCTCTACCTCGACCGTCAGACGCGCTGCCTCCTGCATAACGCGCGGAAGGTGGTCGACGGCAGTCTGGTTCGAGTCTGCCATCTCCTGCATCATGCCCGTCAAGCGTCGCAGAGTAGCGACGTCGACGAACTTCTGGGATGCGCCACCTGCACTGGTCTTCGTGCCACCAACAGGGGGAAGAGGTTGAGGCGGAGCAAGGGGGGCAGAGGATGGTTGAGGAAGAGGGGCAGAAGCAAGTGGGGGGAGGGGAGCAGAGGGATGGGGGGAGAGAGAGAAGGGAGGAAGATTCACGCTCCGTAAGAAAGAGTCGACGGAGGAGGGTGAATACACTCTCGGAGGGAGATCAGGCGAGACGGGACAATACGGGGGCGAGTTGGGCGTGTATCCTCGCGACGACTGAGAGCCTGTGATGGAAGTACTGGTCAGAAGGAGGCAAGTGGCCGTCTTGTGATTGCACATACCCTTGTCGCCGTCACGCTCCTCAACCATGTTTGCGGCCCTGTTGTCGAGAGACTGGCGGAAGGTGGCCGGTGCTGGGGTCGGCGAACGGTAAAGATCGCGTTTTCTGCGCGGTGCAGAACCCAAGAAAGGGCTTTCCGCCATGCGAGGCGTCGAGGGCGCGGGACCTGGCACTCCATATGAGCAAGGCGACGGAAAGCATTATTTCAAAGAAGAACATACCTGTACTCTCCCCGGGAATGCGCGAACTTTCCCCTACCCCTTCACCTCCGAGTGACTGCTCGAAGTTGAGTGGCACAGGTGTACGCGGGCGCGAAGAGCCTCGCAAGCCGCGCAGGGACTCCAGGGATGGCTGGGGTGATAGGAAACCGACTGAACGTTCTCCGGCGTTCGAGAGTCTATGCGTCGTCGTCGTCGCCAACGCTGATACTGGGATCAGCACGTGTAGTGGATGATGATAGTCGAGGAAACCTACCATAGTCCGGCGCATGAATGGGACTCTGCTGCGCCACCACGGATCGACTACTCTGAGCCTGTTTTCGATCAGTCTTCGTCTGAGGACTGGTACGAGGGGGGCTTGTCAGGCGGATGGGGCGGATGGGTGTGCGCGCAGGAGTGGGAGATGTGTGGCGTGGTGGCACACCGGTATGGGGGTGAGAGAAGGCGGCGGAGGAAGTGGAGGCATGGTTCTCCTCGATGAGAGGAGGTTGAGGGATTAGGGTGTGGGCCGTGTGAGATACAGATGGGCCAGGCGCGTTGAGGGGAGTCGACGGACGGGTGGCCTTCTTGGATTTCGAAGGCATCTTCCTGTATGAGTGTCGCATTCGTGTCAAGGTGTCATCACAAAGCTGGTAGACGAAAGGCTCACGGTACGCCAGAGGGGTACTTATTGAGGAGGTTCTCGATGATGACCTCCGTCTTGCTGTTGGCTTTAATGCCATGCAGCTGGGTAGAGGTCAGAAGCTGAGATTGTTGAGAAGGTAAAGACAGACATGCCTTGGCAATCTTTTGGAGTTGGGGACGGGTGAGGCCACTGAGATGAGACGCGTCCATTGTTGCTTTAAGTCTGAAAGGGTTGGTGAAGGATAATGGATCGGCAGCGCAGATGAAAGTTGGGAAGAGGGAAAGATGAGCGTCCTGCAATAACTCAAGCCATTTAAGTACTCATAGAATTCAAGGTCAGACGTGCCACACATATCAAACCTCCGCAGAACAATGGTTCCGATCGCATGGGTGGCGCGTCCATGCGCGGGCGGAACAGCCACCCAGCCTGCGATGGCCAATGCAATCCGGGTGGCAAGGAGCACAACGTCCTAAAATGGGAATTGGAGAATCTCCAGCCTCCCGAGCCCCACAATAGGCGAAGCTCTGCGGCAAACATGAGTCAGTCCGGTAGTACAGTCTGTCCAGCTCGGTCGGCAAAGCTTCCAGAAGATGCGATGGCCAGTCGGTTAGTTATCGATTCTGACATACCGCATTTCAGTGGTCAGCACTCAACAGCAAGATATGACATGAACAAGCAGCTGGATGTTATGGATTGGCGTTGTTTTGTTTATCGATGAAAGAACAAAGCAGTCGGTGGAGTGTCGGTGGGATGGCTACCTTCACTGTACCAGCGATGCGCTGCGCTTCACATTCTTTTTGTTGGTGTCATGACATCTGGAGACAAATAAACATGCAGTCTTGTTAAGGAGTTATGTGAAGTGCCAAGAACAAGACCGCGGCGCGGATATTGTATGCACTTGCTTGCTACCGGCGGGGCGTCGGCAGCTGTCGGCAGGCGGTGGCGGCGGGCCGACACAAGTTGACTTCAGCCAAAAACATATCTGGACACATACGCCGTACGTGCTTCAGTGTCTGTTTCGTGGTGCATAAATTTGGATTGAATCCGCTAGGGTGAGGAACGGCGTGAACCAGCGGCCGCATCGCTCCAAGCAGCGAGCGACAATCGTCATCATTATTGTTACGCACGCTATGCGGCATCGCCAACTCCTACGCTCGTCATAACGCGGAGAGTCAGATCTGTGTCGCCCGCTTGCTGTCAAAGGCTACTAGTGCTAGCATATCCCCTTTGAATTAATTCGTCAATTGACGACTTTCCTAGGGTTCGGAATTGGATACGTCCGTCGGGACTTTCGGACAGTAGTATGAAGCGAGACCAGAGAGTTGCACAATGGTAGCAGATGGTAGAAAGGCAGCAGAGATGGATTCTGATGCATCTGATGGACTGTTTAGTTCGTCCGAATCTGTCCAGGTGGGATTTACCTTTCTGGAATGTTTGACATCTCTGTCATTCTCAGAGTGAGGATACTGGATGCCTCGATAGTATCTAAGTTTTAGATTCGAACATTGGCATGCTCCGCCAACCCTGCTGCGTGCAAGGGTCGTGCCCTTTCTGTCCACCAAACATCGACTGTTACCCGAAATGCTATTCTCTTCTTCCGTGCTATCGTACAAGTTCTTCTTCGAGGGCACCACGCCTCTCGGTAGCAGTGACTTATTCACGCAGACGAGCTCAGCAGCCATTTGATGGCCTCCTTTGTGTCCTGATCGAACTGCACGGAGGCTTTCAAGGTAGGGAAAACCGAGTGGAACGCATGCGGTACGCCAGGATACCTGTGGAAGTCTATTAGACTCGGTGTGACCTTCCTCGCTGAATGCACTCACACTCGCAGTTGTGTCTTGACGCCGTTCTCCTTGAGGATTTTCTCATAGAGAATGCCCTCGTCGCGCAAGGGATCCAAACCGCACACCTGTATGCTGGCTGGAGGCAGATTGGCGTGCGATGTCGCGTTGATGGGAGCGAAGTCGGGGTCGTTTATTACAGGCTTCAATTGATCTATATTATAGATGAATTAGGACGCGCTCGTTACGTATATTAGCACGAAAAAGGTGCCAACCTCTGAAGAAAGCCATTGCATGTGTGTCGAGCACTGGGGCATCTTTGTTCTGCTCCATTGACAATAGCTCGCCTTTGTACCTATCGAGAATGATCGACGTTGGAAATAAACGAGGCATATATGAATGAATTGACGACGACTTACTGATCCGGGATAGAATCAGGGTGCGTAAGAGCAGGATAGAGCAAGACCTGGCCTGTAATCTGACGGCCAACAAAGAACGGATCATCCCGTGCTTTGAGAGCAACAACAGCAGACAGATTCCCGCCGGCAGATTCACCCCCGACGAGGAAACCCTTTGAAAGATCCGCCGAAAGATAATCAATTTCCGTAGCAGCCTGCAGAAGGGGACATGGCGACATCAGTCTTGCAATATGAGGAAGCGAAGGAGATTCCAAAATACCCATTTGGCAGCAGCGTAGGAATCGTTGATCCCTATAGGGAACGGATGCTCTGGAGCAAGCCTGAGAATATATGTGGGTCGAAGTTGCTCATTTTGAGTGGGTTCAACTCATACCTATAGTCGACGTTCACAGTCGCAATTTGCAGTTCCACAGAGAGAATACGAAGTACGTAGTCGTCTAAATCTATATTGCCAACGGACCATCCTGTGGAGTCAAAGAAAGGTCAGGGTGATAGATGAACGCTTGAGCATTTGGAAATAAGTCTGTACCTCCTCCATGATACCAGACCAAGAGCGGAAATTTCTTGTCCTTCACGCCTGTCGGTGTGGGAACCACGGTTCGTACAGTGATCTCACCACCTTCGACTAGAACTTTGCGATCTTCCACGTGATATTCGGAGTCTGCAGGAACTCGTAAGCCGAGATCACGGTGTCTCATCGTCAGCAAGAAGCCATGCCTTTTGGGAGGAGTGGGCCAAGCGTTGCGACAAGACCAGGCAGAGCGAACGATGAGATGACCTCCCGCGCGGCAGTGATGTCAGTCATGGGAGGTGGGCGAGGCGCTTTCTCGAGCAGAGCAGCGAACTCAGGATCGATGTTGGAGAAATGAGCGTTCTGTGCCATAGTTGAGAAGGTCAATGGAGGTCGATATCTGGGAACATCGACCACCCTCGCTTTAAACCTGATAGCTTACCCACTAAATCAGGTCAGGTGGACATCGAACAGTCGCCTCCGACGCCGTCAGCGACTGGTTGGTCACTGCATATCAGTCAGCGATGGCGACCGCAGTTGTCGAGAGCCCATTTATATTCTTTGGATGATGTGAGAAGGGATGAGATATGAGAGAGCAGCTCCATGTTCTGCAAGGTTCTGCGGCTGGACTGCCGCACCGCCTGCCTCGTGCTTAAGTTACAAGTCGCCGGACGTTTAACGACTACATCTCGTTTCTGTCGGAGTCGTTACGGCCGGGCAAGCCGCGTAAGCTGTTTACCAACGGAAATCCATGTCGGAGTAGCGGAACGTGTACTCGCCGGCTGTGTCCGACCTCATCACTTATCACAGGTCAGCGGCCAACACAGCGTCCGCAGACTTGCTCTTGTCTACTTGCTCCTATGTGCACTTGCCATTGTCGCCGGCCTCTGCCTGGACTCTTCATAACATATCAGGATATATCATCACATATCCAATCAACCAATGCAAGAGACCTTGATCTTGGCCTTTTGGAATCTGGCAACATAAGCGTGGATCTACACGCGTTTCTTTCATATGCTGCAGTGAATGGCCCCAGCTGGATGCGCTTTGTATTCGAACCTTTGAGATTTACAAGTCACCTCGATTCTCTTTCCGCTCTGACCCGCATGGTTGGCCGTTCGATATGATAGTATAACTCTTTTGGATGAGCGTTTCGAAATATGGGGTCTTGTCTCATAAAAGTGCGTCTTTTTGCTTTCATCGTGACCACCATCGACAGTATCACGAAAAAAGCACCGAATTTCCATATAAATATGCGTGGTACGCAATCGACACCTTTTCCAAGACCCCACTAAACACATTGCCCTCATTGGCCCCCAATCAGATACTTACCGAAATCTGTGGAGAGGAACGCGTTGGATCCCTGTGGGATGCGTCCATATATCAAGGATGTGCAAATGGCGTGGGATTTCAGGCATGTACGTTGATTGAAAAGACCGCCCGTGGTCTCTATAAGTTCTGTTGTCCCAGCGAGTCTTCACTTTTCAATCTTGAATTCAAACGTTCAAGCGCCCACAGCCCAAGCAAGATAGGTAATACAAACAAGTCAGAAGACAGTCGTTGATTCGTCATGGGCGACTAAATTGAGGCTTGCAATCTCCGCTTCCGGCAGAGAACCCATCTTCTTAAGACGCCCGCCTATCGGCGATCAAGTGAGTTTTTGATTCATCCACTGTATTTCTGCAGGTGTTTGCACTTATAGGCTCATTACGAGGCATCTTGCGCTGATCAGCCTCCTTGTAAGACACGTACAAACTCGTCCTGATTCTTCGTTCTCTACAAGCCTGTTATCAAGAAACCATTGGACACTCTCGTGAAGGGCTTAACTCCGACAAAAGACCTACTCATCTCGAAGAGTTGTTGAATGCACCTGCTCATTCAGCATACAACTTCGGACCGGCGTAAATCCGAATGGTCCTCTACTTCGCATCCGGCGTCGAAGACGCACGACGCACCACCGCTATAGCTCGCCTATCTCCTAGGCGCGACATTATTCTTCGCTGATTAGAGTCTATCTGCCTTCTTCTTTGACTTCGTACAGCGTATAGCTTGAGAATCTATGCTCGATATATCAGGCTTCGCTTAGAGGCGATATCACTCAGATACATATATATGAGTGAAGTGAGTCTTCAAATCTGTATTCGCCCACACTTGTGATGTCGCAATACGCTCACCTCTCAGCCATCGATCCCGAGTTTGCTGAGATTGCGGATAGCCTAGGGCCCACGCCCGACGCCGAAGAGGATGCGGAGAATGATATTCACGCCATGCGCGTTTCGGGAGCGTTGTTGAATGCATGGTATCCCGGGTCTACTTTCCCCTCAGGTATGTACCAGTGTCGACCCTTGATAGCATATGCTCAGGTCTGCTGCTATAGCGGATAAGTACGATGCTAAAGATTACAAGGTGGCCGTCCAGGGAGGTGAGATCGTGGTGAGATCCGTCGTGCCGACGTCGCAGGTCGCAGGAGAGACGTTTCCGTTACTGGTTTGGTACCATGCAGGAGGTACGTACAGCTATTTTAGAACTTTCCTTCTTAAGTTTCGATAGCAAGGTACTGAGATGCTATCGTCCCTTGGCGCGTTGTAGGATGGTCGCTGGGAAATATTGACATGGATGACGCTAACTTAAGGCATATCTGTGTTGATCTGCGAATCTCCGTCATAAATGTTGACTACAGGTAGGCAGTAAGTGATACGCAGCTGCATGATCTCATGACAGTTGTACTAGACTCGCTCCAGAAAATCCTTTCCCAACGGGCTTCGACGATTGTTATGCTGCCCTCAAATGGGTTCGCAGCATTTATGATCTTCACTCAAAGACCATCTTTTCATCTGTCATTTTATACAGGCAGCAGAGCACGAGCGCGAATTTTCTGCTTCCCTTTCGAAAGGATTCATAGTTGCAGGGGCGTCAGCAGGTGGAAATCTGTCCGCCGCTGTGGCACTTCGCGCACGCGATGATCCGTTCTTCAAAGGTCGAAACCTTACTGGTCAAATCCTTCACTACCCTGCCTTGTGTCACCCCGATGTGTACCCAGAGAAGTCAGTATTCTTTCTTTCGTGCTTTGTCCGGTGAGATAACGAACGTGCAATCGATTGCTCGATTACAGATACACAGACGAGCTTCTATCAATGGACACTTTGAAGGGTGTACCGATCGTCTCAAAAAAGACTATGTTCTGGTGCTACGGTATTCATTGTCTGACCTTATACGGCTTTGTTTTCCATTCATTGATCTTTGTTGTCGCAGAACTTCTCAAGGCTCCGCCTGCAAATCCCTACTTCTCGCCCCTTCTTGCCCCCTCTCACGCGGGGTTGCCGCCAGCATGCCTTCAAATATGCGGCCTTGATCCGTTGCGTGATGAAAGCTTTCTCTTTGAGAAACTACTCAGGGAACAGGGTGTCAAGACGAAGTTGCACGTGTAAGCCATACTCTTCCATGTCTTTGAGATCATTGACTGATGAGCGCATATAGATACCCTGGCGTGCCACACGGTGTTAATGCTCTATGCTCACAAATCACCGCCGCGAAGCGGTTCGAAAGGGAGTTTAGAGAAGCCATCGTGTGGATTGTTGGCCTGTCTGCTCAGTAGTTGCTGGGAAAGTTATCATGTTGATTTTCAGGTGATGGACTCATAAAGGGTCTGTCAGGTACGATGTGATGCCAGACAATGCACGATGTAACAACGAAATATAGTTATTTGAAGAGTGCAGGCAAGCGTGGTCTGTGTGAGCACCTCCATGTACTAGTCGTATAGACAGATAATTTTCGCCGAAATGGGCTGATATTCAAAGAAAAAAGGCCATGCAAATACTTTACTATGAATAGGATTACAGTTGAACTTGAGGCCCGACATAGTACCTGAGCTTGTTATTGGCGGAGGGATTAGTCGGTTAATCCTAAGACAAGTCAAGAGGGGAAAAGACACTTACGATTCGGCGCCTTATTCTACCATACGCTTCACGAGAGGAACTCCGTGGTCCACTTGCTCGAAGATCTCCTGCGAGATCATTCCTTCATTCATCATGGCCTCAAGTAGATCCCGAGTCCACACGCGGCATCCGTTCACTGTTGATTTTGATACGAACGGTGTGTTCTGAGCTAGTTGTAGGATCCGGTCTCTTTGTAGGCGAGTGAAGGTGCCAAGGGGGAAGAACGAGTTGTTTCTCAATGCAGCTAGGGGAAATAGCTCTGCCACAGGATTCACGTCGTAGTGGTACCCAGCGCCGTCTTGCGTGAGTTGAATGATCTGGCGTACGCTTGTGCGGTTGCCGTTATACTGAAAGGTGCCGTTTGGCCAGGCGAGCAATACATGCCTCGCGCCGCCTTCGTATTGTTTGCCGGCTGCCTGGAGATAAACAGGTTTCTGGTCGTTGTTGTCGGGATGCCACATATACCGGTTCATCGCTATATCGCTATAAAGCAATCATCATGGGCAATCGTACCTTGAGTTCAATGGGAGAAAGGTATGAGATTGTAGACTCACTGTGAAGTTATTCAGATCGCTGGAGTGGGTGATGATAATCCTCTGAGAGTCCTCTGAGTTCCTTCCTTTTATCCTCCTCGAATATCCTAACGACACGTGGATCCGATAATTGTGATCAGTGGCAAGGTGGCCTTGAAGCTTGAATCCCCTTCGAACAATAGTAGTGGAGCGTCTTTTGATGGCTAAATTGGTAGCGCCGGTTCGCCAGTCCGATTCCTTCTAGAATGGAATGCGTGAAAAGCTGGGCTAATCTGATATGGCCTTTGACGGCCACCCACTTACAAACTTGGGTACGAGTACCGATGGCGATGTGGCGAGAAAGGCTCCGTTATGATGATGTTGAGGCCACACAGAACATGGCTGATACATCAAACGGCCAGATACTGTTGTGAATCAGGTGCGGTATGATAACAGCTAGATGTTCAGCGCCAGCGACGCAGCGTAGCGCCTCACAGTGCGTTGCAAGCAGCAAAAGTCAACCTCAAATAGTCGACTGGGGCAACAGTCGCGACAGCGAGACTCGGAGGTGTCGGAGTTGAAACATGGCCAACCTTGGTTTTTGTGGTGACACGTGAAATTAGCACTATCAGCGTGTGACGGTTTGCACTTGCAACAAAGCACACGCATATTCAAGATTTAAACAGTAAAATTAGAGATCAAGCAGAGAGAAATTACAACGGACAATGACACTGATGCGTAGTGATATGTGGTGTGTAATTTTGAAAGCTAGTACGAAGTACGAGGAAGCATAATATCTTGTCAATACTCTTACTGAAGAGGAGTACAGGACATTGCACGTACATGTGTGTGAAAGGTGACTATAATAGAAACCAAGAGCAGTTTATCAACATCCTATAAACAGCCTGGACCTCTTTCAGTCGGCTTTCACCCGGGAATACTATCTTGAGAACTTTGGACCAGCCCTGCGTTTCAAAATTAAAATCGTGCATTCGACAGTATTCCCAGAAGTCAGGCCAGAAGCCTGCATTTTGCCAGTCAATGATGCCGGTGATCTTGGAGCCGTCGACCATGATATTCTTTGGAAGCAGGTCGCCATGTGCGAAGCGAAAGCCACAGTTCAGAGGGATGCAAGCGAGTAATTCATCTATCTCCTGCTGCGGGCGACCGCATTGGGTCATCAGAAAATGAATGTAGTCACGAAATTCGGCCATAGTGGAAAACGCCTGCTTCGGTTGTAATGGAGGGGGCACGCACATCATATTGCGATACGGGCCTCCAGTCACGGAACCAAGAGTCTTCGGCTTGAGAACATGCATAGCGGACAAAATCGACTTGAGTTGCTCAGCGATGTCTTCATGTTGCTTGGTTGACATGGTGTCAATGACAGTATCAAGAGACACACCACGAACTTCTTCCACACAGAAGTACCAAACGCTAGGGACTCGGAAGAAATAAGCGTCAGGCGACGTATGGGCCCAATTTTCCCTGCGATAGAGAGAACCTGAATGATGGAGAATGCGTGGCACAGGAAGAGACATCTTGTCGCGAGCGAATCGAGTGCAAAGGACCTCTTCTGCTAGATCCCATCCGCCATACTTGATCAAGACACCATTCCCCAATCTGGCAACGACAGACCCTCCCATCGGACGAGAAATGATGTCACTAGATATCTTGCTCAAATCCTGAGGTGACTTTGGCAACTGAAAGTTGAGAGCTTTGTGGGTATCATTGGATGACGACATGATCCTGCACGAATAAGATGCAGATGGAGGAGAAAGGGACGGAAGAGAGGGCTCGCTTCTATGTGAGAATTTCGAGGCGATTGTCAGTGTGAGCAGAGTTCAGACTGCTATAAGAGATCGATGGGACTGCAGGCGGCTACTAGGCTCTAGCTGCACGCAACAATCTGCAACAATGGCAGTGGCACGATCACGTGGTAGCAGTTCTCCGGGACCTTCCGGGACAGTGTGGACGAGTGAAGAACATGTCTGTTCAGCTTTGAATGTCATGATCTGATGACCCGTTATAATTTGTCGATAATATTATGTGGACAGATACGCTGTGTTCGGCTATGTACAGGCGTCGCAGGTCAATCGTTCTGACTCTAGAGAGCCATATATGTTGATACACCGGCCACGGATGAAAAATTCCATCGATGACCTTAATACAATTTACAATTCACCCGGATATAGCATACAAGTATCGCGTAGGAATGTAAGGCAAAAAACCAACTCCAAAAGATGACTCGGTCTAGGCATGGTTCTGTCGATAAGTTCAGTGGGCTGTTTAGGCCTTTGAGCACTGAAAACTGTCAAATGGCTCAACGAGATGGCGTAATGATTCTACATTGATGAGATTAATTATGGAGCTGATAGAGATGGTCAAGACGCTACTTACCAAAAGCACCTTCAGTTCGCTTCGGCCATACGATTCACGAGAGGGACTCCTACAAAGACTTTGTCGAAATCTTCTTGCGTGATCAAGGACTCGTTCAACATAACCTGGAGGACGTCTAACATCCAGACACGACAGCCGTTCACCTTGGAATCCTGCCTAAATTTGGTGCCTTTGGCAATGGCGAGGACCCGGTCCCTTTTAGCGCGTGTAAAGTCGCCGAGTTCGAAGAACTCATTGTTGTTTTGAGAGGCCATAGATTGGAATTTTACAACAGGCTGGTCGTCGTAGTGATATCCTTGAGCATCTTGAGTAATCTGAATGATCTGGCGAGTGTATCTTGTAGCGCCCGCACTGGTGACATCGATCCCATTTGCCCAGGTCAGCAAGACGTGCCGCCCGCCGCCTTCGTACTTCAGACCAGCGGCCTGGAGGAAGACCCGCTTGGTTGACTGGTCGTCAGGAAAATACTTGTAGGCGTTCATGTCTAAGCAGTGTCGTCGTCATCAGCATCGGGACTTCATCTGGATCGAGTAAAGGCTTACTGCTAGAGGTAGATGTAAAAAGCAGATGTAAAAGTAGATGATAAGCTGGGAGGTGGATGGTGCTCCTAAGCCCTCCCTCTCGCTGCTTTATAGCTCAGCCAGGGATGGCCACATTCCGAACGATGCGGCTGGCGAGAGCGCGGCGCGATCATGGACAATAGCATGGGTGCACACGATGCGGAGCCTCTGCCACCGCACATCGGCTAACAAGGTCTTGTGGCAAACTCCTGCGGGAAGCAGGTCCCGGTCTCCGTGGCCTCACCCAGGAGACGATGGTGCACGCCACGAGGCGTGGCTGCCGACGGTGGGCAACGGACGGAGACTCTGTGACCCGCGTCAGCGTGGTCAACGTGTGATATGGATAGTCACATACATCGCAACATTCGAAGCGGCAAGCATGCACCACCATGATTACTGTTATGAGCAGGGAACGACTCTGATTTGATACTCACCGGAATCTCCAACGATTTGTGGAGCATGACCCAGTGGCATGAGAGAATTTGGGCAATGAAGCTGAGAGAAGGACATATATGCCTGAGTATTCGAGATCTTCGAGGTTGGATGTCTGCTCTGCCGCAAGATTCGCAACAATCACTATTGACACTTAGGATGAATTTAATTAAAGGTAAGTAGTGATCTCAGGCGCCGGCCAGCTGCCATTCGTTTGGATCCATGAAGACGAGTGCTGAGAACCTGAAAGGAATCGATCATGGCTTCTGAACAAAACTTACGACATGTCTTGCTCGCCATCGTATGTAGGCACACCACCCATGATAGAGCGGGTCAGCTCGCAAGTATGAGGTCGCTGATCTCTGCACCGGTACTCGGTCCTGCGTAATCTTTGTCGTAACAGAAGGGTTCTACACCCGCAATAACCGCACTCGACACAAAAGCACCCGCCAGGGCGCAGTCCCAGCGATGACGTCAGATGTGGGTGAACTCTGCGCCAGACACACCTGCAAGTCCTGTAGTCCACAGCTGACCTCCGTGCGTCGAGAAGAACAAATACAAGACCCTGCGAACGGCCGGCAATTTTATAATGAGGACCGTGTGAGCTGCTAGACAAACTCACCGCGCTCGACTCTGCTACTTACCTCTCGTCTACATATCCTTGCCTTCTCTCATCCAATTATACACGTAGCTGAAGGATGTCAATGTCGACACCAGCGGATCCGATCATACCTGTGAGGGAGCGCGATTTCCGCGTCGCCATCGTCGGCGGCGGGATATGCGGTTTGCTGTGCGCCATCGGGCTCACCAAGGGAGGCTTCGAGGTGGACATATTCGAGTCAGCGGTGAGTGTCGCGATTCAAGTGCCGTCGTTTGCATGCATTCCCACGTTTATCCCTCTGCGCGACAGTCGAAATACGGGGAGGTCGGCGCGGGCGTGGGCATCGGTGAGCGTGCCCGAGGCAGCAGACAATCTTCGAGAAGGCGCTGACGCGAACAAATCAACGCTGCGCGTGCGGCGACGCAGGCCCCAATGCCGTGCGAGTGCTGAAGGCCCTCGGCGTGCTCGACGAGGTCATCGCGCACTCGGACGATGTCGGGCCCACGATGCGGTCGTTCCGGTTTATTTATGGCACCGGGGAGAGTGAGACCATCTACACTGTGCGTATCCCTAGAGCATCGACCCCCTTGGAGTATGCACGCACTCACGAGAATGGGGTACCCAGTACCCGACAAGGGAAGGAGACCTTGGGCTCGGGATCCACCGGTAATGCCCCGCCTCGTTGCATCCCATGCTGACAAGGAGCGCCTGACCCGCTCCCGCCTTCCATTACCTATCAAGCGCCGCGCTCCTCGATGGGCTCATAGAGAAGCTCGACACCGCCCACGCGCACACGCACTTCGATAAGCGCTGCACCTCGATCGCCGATGGCGCCGACGAGCACAAGCACAGGTACACGCTCCACTTCGCCGACGGCACCACGCACGCGGCGGACGTCGTGCTCGGCGCGGACGGCATCCGCAGCACGGTGCGCCGCTTCGTTGTCGGAGACGCCGTGGCCGAGCGCGCGCTCGCGTATACGAACACGGTCGCGTACCGCGGGCTTATCGATGCGAAGCGTCTGGTGGAGCTCGGGGTGAAGACAGAGCTCACGCCGCTGCCGATATGCTGGATCGGCGAGTCGAAGGTGCGCCGGGTTGTCATATCCTTCTTGCCGACTGCAGGCCGGCCATGGTGAGAATGCTCGCTGACGTTTCCATTGAATGGCGGGCGGGTTGCGTCGCCGGATGCGGGGCCGACGTGGGTGTGATACGTACGGTGCTGTAACGGATGCAGCATATGATCACGTTTCCAATCAAGAACAACACGATGGTGCGTGCAGCGTCTTCGTACTGATCTGACCTCGAATTCGATCCGTCGGCCGTCTACCCGTCCACTCCTCGCAGATCAACGTTGTCGCCTTCGTCTCCGACCTCACGCGCCCCATCGGCAGCACCACGCTCCCGCCCGGCACGCCGTGGGTCACCCCCGTCCCACAGGAGGAGCTCCTCGCGCAGTACGCGGACTGGGGCGCAGACGCACAGCACATCCTGCGGTGCCTCGAGCAACCGAGCAAGTGGTCGATCCACGGCGTGTATCCGCAGCTGGAGCACTACGTGCGCGGGAGAGTCGCGGTGCTGGGAGATGCGGTGCGTGAATTGGCCGTCGCGCACGACAGATGAGGAAGCTGATTGTTCTTTCGTTGCTCGTCGGAAACGATGCCATCGACAGGCCCACGGGATGCTCCCGCATCTCGGCGCAGGCGTCGGGCAGGGCATTGAGGACGTCTATGTTCTCACGCGCCTGCTCAGCCATGCGCAGACGACCGTATCCAACGTAGAGGTGCGAGCCTGATCGCAATGTTCTTGTCGACGGCAGAGGACCCGGCAGACTAAACTTTGCGCACAGGCTGTGCTGAACGCATACAACACCGTTCGCGTGCCCCGCGCAACCTTCGTCTCGCGCGAGTCCAAGCGCGCGGGCGACATCTACGACGGGCATGGGAAGTCGGGAGTGTCCTCCGACGGCATCCGAGGGGACGTCGGGCTAATATGGGACGAGGTGTGGCATCATGATTTAGAAGCGGACGTGCAGAGCGCGGTGCGCTCGCTTCGAGCCCAAGGCGTGTTCAAGAAGGAGGAAGAGATGGAGAGGAAGAAGGCATCTGGGCTGTTAAAGCGTGTATGGGCTTGGTTCAAGTTGTAGATGATAGGGAGGTGCGAGAAACCCGTGTTATCAATGTCTATTAGCTAATTGTAAGGACATGAAGGACATGGGACGGACTCTCCTCGTGCAGCTGACCACACGAAGCAGTCAAAACGAGGATGAATAGACCAGAGACGCGCCCGACGAGACAATGCCAGACCATCTTCTTCCCAGATTTCGCTCAACGGAAAGAACTAGAAGCGTATACATCAGTAAACAAGTTGCAGGCACAAATGCAGACGGAGAATAATGAAATTTAAAAGAATCAGGGTTGTCAAGATCTGGAGCCCGCCCTCGAATGACCGTAATCAAACAAGGTATACTCCCTGAAGAAATTCAATAAAGCATTGAAGCATCATGCGTTCTGAAGATGGATGATCGAAGAGAAAAGCCAGTATAAGGTACTCACAGTAGTTCATCTCCCCCACCGACCAACGCACACTGGACACAGCACAAAGCCGCGCAAAAATGTGGAAAAAATACGAGACTGCGCCGTCCGAGAGTGAGCCCCATTGAGTTACCGGACACGCGCGCCTCGAAGATGCGCGCGCCGGCAATCGCATAACTATGTCTATGAGCAACGGGTGCCCGCGCCCCGAGGTCCGCTCATGTCTTCGCGTTTGATTGACCAAGGCTACGGGCGTGCAGAGCGGCCCGGTCCCAGCCCTACGTCCCCAACAGAGGGGACGGGGCAACGGGAGGACGACCCAGCGCACGGGCCCGCCGGATTAGAGACGGGTGCTTTCCAATGAGTGTGCGCGGGCTGGTGCGCTCTGCGTCTCCGGGGACTTTCCCCACAGCGGTGAGAGAGAGCGCGGGGCTCCTGTGCGTGTGCTGCGACGGCGATTCTTTGGACGGCGCAAGTTGAGAAAAAAGAACAGAAAAAATGCGCGGATTATGTAGGGCGGGCCACGTGACTTGTCGGATATTGCCGAACGCGGGACAATCCCGGGGGCACGGACCCGAGAGTTGCCTTGATTGCTTCCCCTCGACGCTCTGCACAGGCCTCTGCAGCCATCCCTCCACGCCATCGTCGACGGTCTGTACATATACAACCGCACATCATTCAGTGGGGTCTAATTTCCAGGTGTGCGTTGGGCATCAACTTGACATCCTTCTGATCCGCGTCTGCACAGCTTTCTCTGAGCACTTGACTCAATAGCTAACTCCATTCATTCAACAGCTCACCGACCGTATCTTCTTCCAGCACCTTGACAAGGCGCATACACCTGCTCTATTCTACCGTCATGTCGACACCGTCGAACGCGGGCAACGGCCAGCCGCAGCCGCAGCCTGCTCAGCCTGTCGCATACCCTCCATCGCTCGTCGATAAAATCCCTTCTGTTAAACTGTTTATTCCCCCGAAAGGTTCGTGTCCTATGCATGCATTCTTCCGAATAATTTCTCCCATTTCTCCGTCATCGCTCTTTGTCTGGCCTCTATACCCTCGATTTTATGTCGAGCTTCGTTTGTGCGCGTCGCTGTGCTGCTCGTCCGGAGTGTCGTAGGGCTGCTTTCTTTCGTGATTTCGTGTGAAACGACGTATCGTTCCGGGTGTCATGACCAGGGCATGGGGCTCAGGTGTCTGACATGGCGAGTCTAGTTCAGCATGCCGATGCCTGCTTGCGTCAGATTTTAGACAGCTGCCGATCGATGGGCTAGTGCTACCCCTATTCCTTTCTTTCTTCGTTACAAGTTCTGTGCTTGTGACACATGTAGCAAGGCTCGTGGAGACAGCTGCCAGCCATTGCTTCATGGCTAGTATGATCTCACATTGTACTATCTGCATACTGCGTCCCAAGATCTGCGGACATTTTTACCCTATATGCGCCTATATCTCACACTCTATCTCCCTATAGGCCCCTTCTCTCCCCACATATCCGAGCGCTGCTTCACCTATTCCTCCCAGACCGCGCGGGGGCGCACACTGGGTGAAGAGCCCTGGTCACGCACTGTCTGTATCCGCCGCGTCTTCAACCACGAGGTACGCAGACAGCTCGACCCTCGCTGGCGGCACCCGCTCGATCCTTTCAAGGCCGTTGTTCCAATCGACATCCCGCTTCCGCCCGAGTCGCGCACCCCCATCAGCGGGTTCCTTGCCGGCCCCACAGCGACATCTTCTACGTCGCCCAACTCGCCCTCCTCACCGCCCCCTTCGCGCGCCCCCTTATCCCCCTCGACGTCAATATCGACGTCGGCTCGGGACACGTCTGGCGCGGAGCCGCCGCACCAGAAATACTGGGAGCCGGGATACTACCTATGGCTCTCGCGCTCGCGGCATGCGACGCAGGAGCATATGGACTTGATGTCGCGGAGCCTAACGCAGCAAGCGGTATACGAACGCCAGAAGCAGGAGGCTAACGAGACGTGGGCGCGTGCAGCGAAGCGGGGACAGGCGGTGTGGTATTGGGCGGATTCACCAGAGGGTGCAGAGGGGCGGACGGATGGCCAGGTGCAGGGAGCTACTGGCACAGATGCGCTGGCACAGGTGCAGGCGGGCGGTGGGGCTGGAGAAGGGGTTCCGCTTCCGCCAATGCATACGGGCCCGCCGTTTCCTGACTTGTTGTACGTCCTCTTCCAAATCGATTCCGCTCGTTCGCTAAAAACACAAAACCTCCCGCCATTCTGACATTTCATTCCTTTTTTTCTGCATTGCACTGCGCTCAACCACACATCACACACGTCACGTCAAATCGCATCGCATCGCGCAGCGACAACCAAACGCTCCTAATTTCGCTGTCGCACCCGCCGCCCACGTTACACGTGCCGTCGCTCATCGCCAAGTACCTCGCGCCGACGCCGACGCTCCTCGCGCTCGTGCGCGATTCGGTCGTATCGGGGCGCCAGGCGCAGCTTGCGGACCGCCTTGCTGGGTCCGTGCGCCAGGGCGACCCGTGGACGCTTGCGGGGAATGTGGCCACGCGGATGTGGAAGCTGCTGTGGAAGGACGAAGAGGGTGGACAGGGGAAAGAGGGGGTATAGGCGCGTTGGCTTGAGGCCAAACAGGGGGTTGGGGTAGAGGCTAGAGCAGGGCGGTGAATGAAAGTGTCGTCTTGTCGCTCGTTTGATCCTGGTGTCGTGTTCCCCTTCCTCGTCTACGTCTTCGCATTACGCGCGCTTATAATATCTGTTTTGTCCGCACCGTTCTGCATATGTGGCATATCCTCCGCGTCCTGTATCAGAAGTTCCTCTTGTGTATGCTCCTGCTGGATCTTTGTTCATTCACTTGACTTATACGACGGGGCGCGGCGGAACTCGGGTCGCGGCTTTGTCGGGTTGGTAGGTTGCCGTGCAGTGTGAGAGCAGGTAAGTTCGCACGTTCGGGGGATTCGGTATGTGCGTGCATATGTCTGTTTTTTTCTTCTACTGACTACCCTTTGCTAGCAAGTAAGGCTACTTCAATAATGTGTATCTAGACTCAAGATTCAAAGAGCCTGGAAATATGAGATCGTTTTAGCATTCAAACGTCTTAAGACCGAGACAGCTCGGTTTATTTCTATAAAGCGAGCCTGTTCGGGCGGCGTCGGCCCTGCTACTGGCCAATACTAGCCTCTTTCTTTCACGCATAATCCCACATGTGCCTGCATGGGGCGAGAGAGAAGCAGACGGAGCTAACTTTGTGGCGTTCTCGATTCAATGCGGGTACGGAATCGCAGGGTTCTCGAGTTCGCAGGCGCGGCCGCTGGTCAAGAGGGCATCGTGTGAGTGGCCTATCAAATCACCCCTCTCTTGCTCCGTCAAGCAAACATCGTGCACTTTGGGCGACTGTCGACGACTCCAGCGTCGCGCGGAAGACAACGCACTAATAGCCCGCTTGTCGTGTTTAGTACTAGCGTTTACCCTCTCGTGCTTAAGCTGGAAAGATGTCCACACGCGCGCAGCTTGCGACCCCGCACCCCGACTTCGCACCGCTCATGGCGACTCTGCTGTCAAAGCCCCTTCCGTGGAATGTGAGCGCCGCGCGGGAGGTGTTCAAGACGACGTACATCGAGGGCATCAAGGCGCACTTTGGGCCAACGCTGCCAGCTGGTGCGGATCTACTTCGTGTGAACCCTTTGTGCGGTTTCGACCCTATTCTGATCTTGCATCTTATCTGTCTGCGTGTCTGTCATTGACCGGTGATACAGCTTCGGAGTATCGTGTTCAGGATCATCAAGTCCCTGTCGGCGGCCAAGCCAGAATTCTTGCGCGGTGCTTGGTTCCGACGCCTGCCAACGTGAGAGGGAAAATGTTCCCTTTGTTGGTTTGGTACCACGCTGGAGGTGCGAATATTTTTGTCTCTTGCTGTTTTTCATTCCGACGTGTGGGTCGTCAGGTTTCATCTCTGGCTATGCCGCTATGGATGATTACATTCTCAGGCACATCTGCGTGGAACTGCAGATCTCTATTCTCAATGTCGATTACAGGTAAGCCGCATCGTTGTGATTTCATCGGTCTTGAATAGCTCTTTGAGATGATACTCCTATAGACTCGCTCCCGAATTTCCATTCCCGACAGGGATCAATGACAGCTACGCGGCTCTTAAGTGGGTATGTGCTTTCATCTGCTCACTGTCTGATGCAGCGAGCATCTTACACTGACACCGTCTGCGGCTCAGGCGGCCCAGAATGTTGCGTTGCTTTCGGCAAACCTGTCGAAGGGGTTCATCGTGTCCGGTCTCTCGGCAGGCGGAACGATCGCCGCGGTGATGGCTTTGCGTGCCCGTGATGATCCTTTCTTCCGTTCGTGCCCCCTCACGGGACAGATCCTACATTCTCCAGCCACCATTCACCCCGCGGCATACCCTGACCGGCAAGTCAAAATCGCTATCTTTTACTAATCGCTATCTCTTACTGATCGCTGCAATATGGGCGTTCGTGCCTACGATTCAATCTACGGTCTCCCCGATTCGAACAGATACAAGACTGAGCTGCTGTCCACCGAAGAGTTTAAAGACGCGCCCATACTTCCAGGAAGGGCGTTAGCGTGGTTTTATGGTAGCTACTCCATCTGCATTTGGGCAGGACGCGCACCTCATCGCGCGCGTCGTGTCATAGGGCTGGTGAAAGCTCCTCCTGCGGATCCTGATTTCTCGCCTCTGCTGGCTTCTAAGCACGCCGGGCTTCCCCCGCTCTGGATGCAAGTTGCGGGAATGGACCCCTTGCGGGACGAAGCGCTGCTGTACGAGAAGGTTCTCAGGACGAGTGGCGTTCAGACCAAGCTACATGTGTAAGCGTCCCTGGCTGCTGTTTCCCCTGCTGAGAAGTAGCATGGACCGTGTGTATTGACGCCGTTTGACAGATACCCTGGCGTGCCACACGCGTTTGAGTTCGTGTTTCCGAAGTTGTCCATTTCGATTCAGTTCCGGAGCGATTTCAGGGATGGGATTAAGTGGCTGTTGGCGCTCTCTGCTTAGCGCTGTTCATTGTCTTGCTCTCACCCGGCGTTACACAAGGATATGCATGTACGTACTACAACCGATTCAGAACAAACTTCACTATGCTCCACTCCATCACACAGCCTTGTATGGGATATAGATCTAAAAGCGTATCAACCAAATTCGTCAGGTTGCGGTCGGCCTTTGGCCAGCTTTGAAAGGAAAGTGGAACTACTCAAAGCGAATTTACGACGTGATATCAGTTGTTGCCTGTTCGTTACTATGCGGTATACAATAGCTCGTCCGCTTACCAGGTTCGTCTCACGGGTGAAAATTTCATGCTGGTGGCCAGCTAAACCCCTAATGTCGTTGAAGGTTACTTCTGATTCCGCGCCCTCTTGCCTCGATGCAGCCTCGGAATGTACGATTCTTGGCTCCACAGTCAATGGTGCATCAACAACTCTAAGAGAGAGCGCTCCTCTGTAGATAAGAGTTTGATATAAATACCTGTGGACATTAGGCAACCTGCGCAACTGATCACCGTCCTCACACACCGTTATTTCCACCACCAAGGCGGACACTACTCTCAATGCCTAGACACACTCAACTCAGCATTCCCAACGCAGAGTTCGCGTCTCTGATTGCAGGACGACCATCTCAGTCTCTTCCAGAGGACCTCATTGCTGTTCGAGAGGTCTTCAAGACGGTCTATGCCAAGGGGATGCAGGAGCATTTTGGATCTACTCTTCCTCCCGGTAAGGCGCTTCCTATCAATCATCTATTCGCGCTCATGACTCTGTCAATTGCAGCATCGGAATACTCTGTTCAGGACTATAATGTTCCGGTCGGTGATGCCTCTGACGAGATTCTCGTACGGTGCTTGGTGCCTTCCTCCGTGAATAAACCGGGCAAGACTTTTCCTCTGTTAGTTTGGTACCATGGCGGAGGTCGCTTGATTTTATTATCAATATTCACATTTAAACTCTAATATACATTTCTTCTTCAGGCTGGGTGGCTGGGTACGCGGACATGGATGACTATCTACTCAGGCATATATGCGTGGAAATGCAAATCTCAGTAATGAACGTCGATTATCGGTAAGTAGCGTATTGTAGAGATATCTAGTGTCGCGGGATAGCTCGAACACATCATCCTATTCTTTTCCTGAAGACTAGCGCCCGAATTTCCATTTCCGACGGGAGTCAACGATAGTTACGCTGCTTTAAAATGGGTAAGTGCGTTTCTTTAGCGTTGTTCTAATGCTCTAGTCAACCAGCAAATGTTCCTTGACAGGCCGTGAGCAATACCGCCTTACTTTCCGTAAATCTTTCGAAAGGCTTCATCGTATCGGGCCTCTCTGCCGGCGGAAACATCGCGGCAGTCATTGCCATGCGCGCACGAGATGATCCATTCTTCAAGTCACAGCCTCTCACAGGACAAATTTTGCATTCTCCGGTTGTCGTTCACATGGACGCCTACCCTGATAAGTAAGGTTTTATTCTTGAGTCTTGACATCTTAAGATCTAATCAAAACCATGAAATAGGTACAAGGACGAGCTCAAATCAGCTGAAGAGTTCGCAGAGGCAGAGGTGCTTCGTGGTTCCTCATTTCCTTGGTTCTACGGTAATCGCTGCCCAAGTTTGTGCTCGTCCGATGCTCAATCGAAGCTCATTTTCACAGGTCTTCTCCGCGCGTCGGCCATGAATCCTGATATTTCACCTTTACTTGCCACAACACATGTAGGCCTGCCACCGCTGTGCATGCATGTCTCTGGAATGGATCCATTACGTGACGAGAATCTCCTATACACTCAAGTGCTCAAGGAGCAGGGCGTTCAAACAAAGCTGTTTGTGTGAGTTGCTGTCCGCTCAGATCATATCTCCTGCAATTACTCATTCAATCAATGATCAAGATATCCTGGTCTGCCACACGCTTTTGCGTTTTTCTTTCCAACTATGTCCGTTTCTGGACAGTTTTGGAATGATTTCAAGGAGTCCATCAGCTGGCTTTTACACATGCGTACCCATCACGAGCGTCTCGATAGAGTAGCCAGCCTGTGATCGTGTTTCGTACCGAGATACGATATAAAGTTCTGATGAAATTGGAAAGATACAGCTCTCATTAAAATCGACGACGACTCGTGAACGAAAAAATCGTCTCTTTGAGCAGGAAGTGGTGCAAACTGGTCCCAAAACAACCAGCAGGCGACGAACAATGAGGATGCAATGTCGTTCATGGTGCCGTATGCCTAGTATATCCTTGACGCCACGTTCAGCACCAGGCCACTCATCTCATTGGTGTACACGAGGCTTTTCTTCGAAGTATCGGGAATGTTAGTTTTATTCTATCACAGCAACCTTCTACTTCGAAGCTGTTCAGTTCGTAGGAAGCATTCTGAAGACTATCAAAGGACAGTAGGTATGAGATTCGAACTATCGGACAGATGTTCTACGAGGGGTATAAGTGAGCCTTTCCGTGGCTGTCAAATCATAACGATGCGATAGAGGAAATCAGAAGAAGGCATTAATGAGATCATGTCCGGCTAGGGGTTCTGAATAGGGATGTCCACTTGGAGGATGTAGGTGAGGGTGATCGTGAGCGATGTGGAGATTCGGCATTAGGATCTAGCCTGTCTTTCTCCTTATCCAGGGAAGGACGGGCTTTCTCATCCATGGGGTATTGTGGAGGGGGATCGACAACAGTCCGAGGTGCCGGTAGCGGCTTGGCAACACGGACAACAATGACCTCGAATCTATTTAGGTTTGAAACAACCTGTGTCCAGGCCATCGACCCTATCTGGACGTTGCTCATCATGGAGCCGGTGACCACGCGTACATTGAATGAGATCAGACTTCGGTCGACTAGTTGTAGCTCGGGGTAGACTGTCTGCGCGAAATCTAGGGCCTTCTGTGGGTGCATGGGATATCAATCATGGTGTGTGAGAAAGAAGCCCCATTTAAAAAATACCTCGTAGGTCTCCGCAGCGGAGACATATACCATATTGTCTTTGTAACAATAGGTCAGGACGTCTACAGGCATGATGTGCAAGGTCGAGAGTGCAAGAGGATGAGCCACTGAATAGGGGGTGCGGATGATTGATCTGAGAAGTGATTTGAGCGAGCAAACTATTTATATGGACGAGGGGCGCTTATTTTAGCGCGCCAAGCGCACTGCCAGGATGCCACATAGCTATTGCATGTGGCAGTGTCACAGAGAGACAATGCACAGCGTCGCACAGACATAGAATAGATGCCAACCAGTTCTAAGAATCCATGCTAGCAAGCACTGAGAACAGCCCTTGTGAAGGAACAGCAGAATACTCTCTCCTTGCGAGTTCAGGCTGTCCTGCTCTATTTGCCTTTCTTTCCTTCTTTCCACGCTTCCCTTTCTCAGCTCCGAACATATTCTCTAATCCTGTGACACAAGCGATCCACAGGTACTCGAATTCCTGATGAAGGTGCTCGGCTGTTTTCCCGTCTGCGAGTTTCCTGTGGAATATGTGCCCCGAGAATAATGGAGCAGGACTTGAGACGCGATTATGCAGCAGGAGGGTCTGTGAGAGCATCTCAATCGCATCTAATGCCATAGACACTTGAGCCATGAGTTGAATGCTACGGTTGAGAATGGCCAGAGGTTCGGCATGTTCACCGCTATCTTCTGGAGCGATGTCCGAGGATGATGGCCATGCAAAGGCAGCTAAATAGGCCATAGCTTCCCTCTGCGTCCATCGCTCTCGATCACGCTCCTTTCCAAACCCATGTGATTCAGCACGTCCATGAAGTCGTCGGACAACCCATCTCAAAGCTAAGACGGCCATCAATTGCATTGGAGGAAGCGCCTTGAGGGCTGGTGTTTCGGAGTGCAACAGTCGCAGGAAGAGAGCCAGACGCTCATCCTCAGACCATGATTGTATGGGTGAGTGACTTGAGAAATTATGTTCAGGGCTGAGGAATGGTGCAAGTGTGGCGATAGTGGGCACTGGTACGGTCTCCATTCCGAGTTTTGTACCTCGTCGGATGTATTCCGTGACTGATCTGGGCTGTGACGACACGAGCAGATGAATAGGTGTCGTCGGAATGGGGTCGGTATCGGAATTACCCCCCAGCTGCTGCAGTGCTCCGTGAAGTGGAGCCAGCGGATCTCCTTCATCCGAGTCTGTATCCTCTTCGACGACGTCAATCAGCTCATCGCTGTCATCCTCGCTCCCTTGATCCTTCTCGTCCTCGCTCCTTTCTTCCTGATTGTCAACGATTTGTTGAGGAAGCCCAATACCATCGTTGAGGATGGTATATACACATTCTCTAAGGGGTCGTCCGATGCTTCGCGCCGTCGGTTCGAGATCGGGGTCCTCTAAACATAATCGAGGCCACAAAGTTCCAGTACTGAACAGATCCATAATTCTAGGTGAGAGAGTTCCGCGTCGATATGCCGACGTATATCGAGACCGAATTTGCGCTCGGGATGGACTCTCTTCGATTTCCTCGGCCTCTTGCGGGGATAGATATAACACGAAAGGACACTGGTCTGGATCGTGAAGGGCACAGACATCCGACTGCCAGAGAGCTGGATTGCCGTCATGCTTGGGTATCGAATATTGCAAAGCTGCTTCAACGGTCTTTTCGACAATGGCCTCACGTTCCCCTGCCCCTATAGACGAAGAAGGGCTCAGGAGCAGTGCATCGACCGTCAGGCCGATCAAATCCACAACACTGTTGATTGGCCGCTTCAACCTCCGCTTCTGTGTAGTTCCAGATGCAGCTGCGATAATCGATTGCAGCGTGTTCGCCACACGCGTGATACGCTGTGAAACGGTCAGGCTGTGTTCGAAAAAGAGTCTGTGCGCAGAACGACGTTGATCGGCAGTGTAGTCATTGCCAACAAGTGCACCGAGGAGAGGAAGGAGGGTTATAGGAAGATGGAGGTGTGCAGCAAGGTCAGACGGCCGGTACACAGAACACGTCAAGCTAAGATCCGTGCCAAAATCAGGTGGTATGAGGCCCTGCCCGCTGTGGTACGTTCCATTGGATTTCTTGTTCCGTTTCGGCTTCCGAGTGACTGTAAATCCGCTATCGTCTTCTGGCTCCACTGAGGTCTCGGACGAGTCGCGCAATGCTGTCCAGATCACCTCATCCATAGGAATGTAGCCTTGATACCCGTCTGTGTTCAGGACAACGAAGTCGGAGTCGTGCCCAGTCACGTAACCACGTACTCGGCCGGCTAGTTCAACAGCGTAGGGATCCCCTTCCACATCCGCGAAATGAATCTCAACACCTCTGTGCGATAAAGTTTTCAGTGCATGGACACACACTGTATAACATAGAGGTGGTATTATTGCGTTCTCTCGGAGGAAGCGTGGCGTGGATCGAGAAGCCTCGGATGTCCTGAAAAAAGAAGGGAAGGCTGAATGATATTTTCCGACGCACGCGAGATGGCTGTTGCGAATTTAAGCGGGGGATATGGACCTAATGGCATGTGAGTCGATGGACGGGAACATCCATTGAGAGCAGACTATAGCGATCGAACTCACCATCGAACACGAAAAACGGTCTGACCCTTACATTTAACCACGCTTCTACAGTCTTCACCACCAGATCTGAAAATCGTGTGTATTCTCCACCGTAAACCCAAGGCAAACCGGACTGGTTGTATAATTCGTAGATGAAACTGTTGGTGAAGCAGACGTGAAGTCAGAACGAATAACTCGTCCAGAATGAGACTTACGACCACCCATCGACTACTAATGCGATCGGCACTGCAGTCGGCAGCTTCAGTGGTTTTGAAAGGGCACGCTGGTTTTCGCGGAGAAATGTCGTCAGGCCGTGAATTCCCATACCATAAGATTGTGCTCAATCAAGCGGATGACTTGTAGTACCTCAGTAGTAGCTCGTGGTAGTTGCCATGTGTCAGATCATGCTGCGGGGCAGAAAAAAAAACATGACAAGAGTGGGATTCGAACCCACGCCCGAAGACCAAAATGACGTAAGCCTGGATCTGGCGCCTTAGACCGCTCGGCCATCTTGCCATCCTAAAGTATAATTTTTTATAAATCATGATTATAATTGAACCTGTGCTGAAGTCAATATTGTCTGACTTATGCTGTAACTAAACTGACGATCTCCCCATATCGGGTCAATGAAGAACACATGGACAAAATTGGCATCAAAGCAAAAGGCAAAGCCGCTACGAAATACCCAGGATGAATGAGGACTAAATCACTTTCTCGCCTCCATGCTCGCTGTTTACTTTCGCATTTAGTGGCACTTCTAGTATATATTGTGTACATTGATTGTCTATTCCATTCGTGTATACTCGTACATCAATGGTCAGAATGTATAGGGTCATCAAAAATCATAACTTATCTCCGCATCTCTGCAAGCTCAAAATTGCTATGTGCATCTTCATCTGGTCCTGTACCACCCCTCACACCCTCAACATCGTTGAGCGAATCTATAACCCCAACATTTACTCTAAAGCGCCCGATACTGAGATTGGACCGAACAGCGTCCGTTGTTGAGCTCAGGAGGCGACTGTTAGCAGCCGAGCGGAGGTGTAAGAGGATGCGACATTCGAATATGCTGTGAAAGACACGGGTCATCCTTAGATGCGAAGTAAGAAAGGTTGAGCGACTGTTTCTGTGCTGAGATATTAGACAAAGGAACCACACTCACGTGTCGAGGAGATCAAGCAGTTCATCCTGCCAATACACGATGATGTCAGAGATTTGCAGTAATGAACCAAACTCGTATTCACATACAGGCGCCGTGAGGAATACAATGATGTTGCCAATAGTCAAAGCTGTAATTAAAACAACTATTTATCGGCTGTCCCACAGATAGGCTGACGAGGACTCACGAAAGATGGCAAGATAGAACAAGATACCTTGATGATGGTTCAGCATTAAAAGAGGCCGATATCAAACTCTCACTCACTGTCCTTGTAGAATGTAGCTAGGAGGGAGCTCATTCTGACTTGCCGCCCTGTGTGATTGTCATGCATATCAGAGAACAGTCATTCTCAATGTGCAGGGTTTCTACTCACATATACGAAAGCCCTTCCACAGAGTAAACCCTACAACAACTGGCAAGGATCGGCAGTGAGATACACGGCGGATTTGCCAAACATGCACAGAGGAAGATCAAACTCACATGTCTCGACAATAAACAAAGCCATGAAGCATATGAAGACGACAGGATTCACGACCGCCATGTAACACCCTGCAACCGTGGGGTTTGCTCGTCGCTCAACTATAAAACATAGCTAACATTCAGCTCAACGAACACCTCAAGAACTGCTCGACCTACAAACGATAGATTGGACGAAGACGGCCACGGCCCAGCTCGCAACCCCTGTTCCACTCTATAACAGGACACAAAATCAGTGTCGTCAGAACCGAGGATCAGGAAGTAAAATAATGACGCACCACCCAGAGGAACCCAAAAAAATAGAAGAACTTTCGAGAGCGGTCGTAAAGGGCATATGTACGTAGGATCAGAATGACTGTATGACCACTAGATTAGCGATATTTTACAGCAGTGCTAAGCTCGAAGGGACTCACGTTCTGAGATTGCGATGCCGACCATTGTCAAAACTGTAGTAACATCTTAGCTGTGTTGTGATGCGTGAACGTAGCAGCTAAACACTTACCACTCCCGATACTATACGTGATGTGGCACATCTACCAGCAGGTCAATTTTATCTTTAGCTTATTGATGCGTTGTAAACATGCTCACGTGTGGATCAGGATTCGGGGCAAGGTAATCTTGAGGAGCCATGAGGACATCACTCTTGATGGAAGCAGATTATCACGCACCATATACATCGATTACAGTGTCTAAGAAGGGTGAATACCGACTGATGAGATACAGAACCTTCGGAAACGTCCATTTGGTCGACCAGATCAGTTCCACCTAGAGGATAACTGTGTGAGGTCAGGTTTTTTCGAAGGGTGAAGAGGTCGTGCCTCTTGATCTAACAGAATGACCGTATCGTGGATCTAGCTCAAAGGTCAGTCTTCAATGTGACGTCGGGGCGACGCTCGGCTCACCAGAAGAGCAAGGCTTGCAACTGGTGATCATCACACATGAGCTGATGTAAGGGCCTGGAAAGGGGCGGTAAACTAAACATACGTTGAACATACTTTCATCGTATTAGAGCCTTGCAAAAGTCTCGCTGCGAAGTAAACATACCTTCACTGCTTGGAGTCGGTATGCAGACGTCTCAGTCGTGCCGGACATGCCTCTTGGCAGAAAAGAAGTCTCCGCTACACATTGCCGTTCCTGTTCATATAAAGCGAGCTCGTTCTATCAGATGCTCAACATAGCACGCCTTCTCATACTATATCAGCCCCTTCCATGGCTATGCTTGAATCAGTGTGGGTAAAACATGTCCATCTGATCACCTAGACCTCAGATAGTCTTGGCCACGTCACTGTACATCCTGGCGTAACACTCTGGATGCAGTGCTATAAGAGCCCGTTGGGTGAGCCATCACAAACCTTGCTTATTCTAGGCTATCAATGGTTGAAGATGGGCGGTGCACGCATGGAACGCAGGCCGATGACCGTAGGAAGGCACCAGAATGTACCCACCAGATTCTTGAGCAGCTCAATAAGTTCTTGTTTAGCGTATCAAAACGTGGAATGGGTCGATGTGTAGCGCCTCCATGTGTATAGAGTCCAAGCTACTGCATCCTGCTCGACTGGGAGGGAACGCATTGTGGTGTATGATCAAACTCTCTCGGACTCGGGGGCCTAAATACAGCAGTGAAACAATCAAAAGGGAAGTTTTCACAATGAAAATAACACTCAGCGCGGTGATTGTGCTGTGTTAAGGTGATAGTGGAAAAGCACTGGAAAGCGCCTCGATGGCATCAGAATCGTCTGTGGGAGCTCTATGTTTGGCTGGCGCAAACATGGACACCTATGGGTCTGAGCGGCATCCTATGCTTCACTTTGTCGCCCACCCAACTTCCTTCGACCATTCACTCACGAGTTGAAACAAGATATGTTTTGGAACTCTGACCGGTGGAACCCAGCAGGCAAGGTGCGATGATGACATGACCAAGCGGAAGAGAAAGTCACTGACTGCCAATTTTGGGAATACGGCGTACAACAGCATGTCTACATCACAGGAGGGAGCTCAGGCCTCGGACTTGCACTTGCAAAGTCTCTGGCGTCTCAAGGTGCACATGTCTCTATCGTCGCCCGGGACAAGGCAAAGCTGTCGACCGCAATCGCCGAGATAGAGGTGAGCCCATATATTTGGCCCGCTATCATGACGCAGCACATCTTATTTTGAGCCGCCAGAAATCGCGTCAGCGTCCAGAGCAGATCTTCCAATCCTTTTCTCATTCATTATTCACCGCCGACGAGTCCCGCGCAGCGCTGGAGGACGTCACCGCCAAACATGACGGTCTCTCGCCTGACGCAGTTTTTTTGTGTGCGGGAAATTCGACCCCAAAGTTCTTCGTGGAATATACCGATAATGAGCTGAAGGAAGGCATGGATTCGGGATACTGGGCACAGGCATGGACCGCACGCGTGAGTTCCTTTGTTTCGTCCTATTCCTGCTCTCTCGCAGGTCAGGCCAACTGGTATCGCTATCACATGCTGGGATCAAAATAGAAACTTCGAAAACTCATTAATTCGGATCACATAGGCCATCTCACGTCTCATGGTCCAACAGTCCCGCACGGGCAAGATCGTCTTCGTCTCCTCCACGTTGGGTCTTATGACGCTCCCTGGCTATGGCGCTTACCTCCCTGCAAAGCATGCTCTGCGTGGCCTCGCCGACATGCTCCGGGTCGAGCTGCTGCTGTATGGCATCGAAGTGCACATCTTCTTCCCGCCAACGATGCTCACGCCTGGGTACGAAGCCGAGAACCAGGTCAAGCCCCGCATAACGCGCGAGTTTGAGGAGGACGATACCCCCCTCACCCCTGAAGACGCCGCTGCGACTTTGCTCAAGGGTACGTCTCTAAGCCCCAGTGCCATCTGCTTCTTTTTACGTCGGTGTTTCTTGTCGTTGCGTCGGGCTGACGCACTCGCCTTCAATATTACTCGTGCTGCATCTCGCTCGCGGCTTGTTCTGACATAGGCGTCAAGCGTGGTGATTTCCAGATAACGGGAAACTTCATCACTGAGCTCTTCCGCGCGTCGAGCCGCGAGGCCTCGCCGCGGCGTAATTGGCTTGTCGACGGTCTGTTCGACTTTATATCCTACGTGCGCACCCTTCCTACTCTTCGCGACTGCCCTCGCCTGTTGTTCATCCGTGTGCTAATTTTGATGGTTCGGGACTTTTGTGTCGTTGTTGACGCGCGGATGGTTGGGCATGTAGATCGCGGTGCCGGTCTGGGCATCGTCAGTTGACCGCAAGGTGCGCGGCCACCGCGAGGAGCACCTTCGCTGGCTCGAAGAAAATTCGATCCTTAAGCCTCCGGTCCCTTGAGCGTTCTGAGCCCGCCGCGACATCAGATGTGTTTTGCCGAATTTTTGCACTCGTGTGCAGCTACCAGACTGTTTGTGCTTTATGTTTTGATCTGCATAGTGGGAGGACTCCGGTTTCCTGTTTTCTTGCTGAGACAGCTCATACCGCGATGCTGTACAAGCGTAGCTGATTGGTATAGCGCGATGGTTATAGATACCCAGTCACTGAAATATCGAGAGCTTTACGGGAATGACAAGCGCGGCTTGTGGATAATTTCTGGCGAAATCTGTAAAAGTTCGAGACCAGCTACTAGCGCTTCAAGCACGGACAAACAAATGCCGATAATTGGCGGGGGAGGCACGGGAGGGCGCGGGTCGATTCTTCACCACGCAGCGCCAGGTTCGTTTCATCGTTCTCCATTATACTGCTGAGCACTCGCTAGGCATGTTTTTGAGATCTGACATGAGGGATGCTGATGGCAAGGCATGCAGAATGTGTGTCACTCGCTCTTTTAACGAACCCATGATATTCATCATGACAGGCGGTAATCCTGTCCTCGGATTGGCTTTAGCAAAAGCCCTAGCAGCCCAGCGCTCAGGATAGACACATCTCCATCATTGCACGGAACAAGAAGAAATTGTGGCCGATGCGCTCGCCGATATCGAGGTACATTCACCTCGTCGACTCGGACGGCAAGTATCATAATACACACCGTCGTAATCCTCTCTCTTAGACCATTCAGGCCTCTTCGCACGCGCTCTCAACCGCAGATGGGTCCCGCGCTTTACTCCACGACGCAATGTCGAATCATGGTGTTCTTCCACTAGATGCAGAATTCCTCTGTGCCAGAACGCCGACGCCGAGGTTCAAGTACCGAAGCAGAGCTGAAGGAGGAGACGAAAATTTCTTACTGGGCTCGGCTCAAGTGTGGACAGCATGCGTAAGATGCTGCGCTTACGATGCGAGGCCCACCACGAGTCCGTTCGAATTCCCACTTCTCATCGACTTTCGTCTTCAATTCATTCCCCCAAATCGTGCCTATCTCATCCTTGTTCCGTCATACCGATAGGATCTGCGCCCGTCCAAAGTCAACATAGCCGACCCGCGCTCGCCGAGCGCAACGTGTACGAAAACGCGGAAAGCCACTTCTTGGGACTCGGAGGTGTTCTACAGATCATCGATCGCCACCCGCCGTGCCTATCGCGCTTGTTGTGACTTACTTGCTTAGAGAAGCCAGGGTCTCGGGCAACGCTCGAGTGCTCACGACTGGCTTCTGGCGCCGCCCTGGTCGGCGACTGAGCGCTGCTCGGGATCTTCGTCTGGTGTTCGACCTCGAGGACAAAAAGTCCCATGCCAGCGTGTTCACGCCCTCGATCGATGGCTCGACGTCAGGGCACTCACGCGGCCGTCCTCCGTACCAGGACTTGTTCCCGACTTCTCCCTTGTTCACGCCGTGGTTCCTCCTCGGTGCGCAGGGACGCTCCTCGCGTTCAACACGGCTGCTACGTCGAGTATCGGCCGCGATTTGCTGCTGCCCCCTGGCGGGTGCTTCGCGCATTCTGTCGCGCAACGTGTCCTATCACACCGCGTAGCATGACTTCCGCGCTGCGTCTTGCCCTGCGTTGCATCCTCTGCTTCGCGCGGTGTCCTCGTCGAGCCCTGGCGCTGCAAGTACGTACGTCCCTCTGAGCGCTTTCCCATCGCCCACTCGGACGTGCTCGCTTCGCGCAGCCTCACGCGCATCCGCGACGCGGATCTCCCGTGTCGAGCAGCCTCGTCCTTTCTCCGAACGCCCCCTTGCCTTCCTCGACGGCCGACCTCGCGCTCTCTCGCTGTCCCGCGCGCGCGACACGCAAACCAAGTCCCCGCGCTTGTCGCCGCTCGCACGGACACAGCGCGCACCCAAACAAGCACCTACCCACCTACCCACCATCTACCGCGCCTCCCCGCACCCCGCGAATGACCGCGATGATGAGGCCAGCGCCGGCGCCGGCGCCAGAGTCGCGGGCCCGAACTCAAACCTCGACCCACGCCGCGCGTCCAAATCGCCGCGCGTGGGGTCTCCGGCACCGCGCGATGCTCTGCATGCGCCACTGCACGCTACTGCACGCGCCCTGCAGCTCCAGGCTGGTTTTTGTTCTTGCGCACGCGTCGGGCGCGGGCGGGCTGTCAACGCGATATGCGCGACGTGGAATACACGGCGCGTCGTTGCGTCGCATCGCATCGCATCGTACGGGATTACATTGGAGTGGAGTGGAGTGCCGCGCACCGCGTCGCGCCGCTCGGGCGAACAGTGGGCGCGCGGAGGCTGGGCCAGCACGACCGCGCGCTCAGAGTCGGACCGGCCCCTGCGCGCGGCCACCGCCGGCCTCGCGAATCGCGCGCAGCGGCTCTTGCGACGACGACGTGCGCGTCTAAATTCACGCGGGGGATCGCCGCACGCCTGCGTCTGCGTCTGCGTCTGCATTGACGGGGGGAGGCTTAGGGCGCGTGGGAGGTGGCCGGGCGGATCGGGGTCAAGGCCGCGAGGCGCGAGCGCGGAGGTGTGTGCCGCGTACGAGATACTGCGATGCGGCGGTGCGGAGCCAGGGCGCTCTTGTTTTCGTCGCGGTTCGCACGGGCGCGTCTGTCCCTCGCTGCCCTCCGCGGGGCCCACGGGGGCGCGCGTGGGTACACCGCATATGGTACGCGTAGATAGACTGGGCGCTCGGCGCCGCCGATAGATGTATGTCTGTACAAGTGAGCTGTGTAAGGAGGCGCGTCTGTGGATCGTGGGCTATGAGGGCGCTAGGTGGCGGGTGTGGTGTGCCGGCGGCACAGGTGGGTTGCGGGGCGCGGGAGGAGGCGCTAGAACTGCGGTGGATGCATGAGAGTGCGGTATGTAGCTTAGCGAGGAGAAGTCAAGATCTCGTGAGGGTGAGAGCCGCGCTCGGCGAGTGGCAAGTCGGTGTCGAAGCGAGGGGATTCTGAGGTGAGACGTGGGCCAAAGAAGAAGACGCGGGGAGTGCGGTGAGGAGTCGGCGGGCCTGGGCCGAGGTGGGCGCCTGTTGATGGGCGGGAGGAGTGGAGAAGTGGTGGAGAGCGATGACGTGTGCGGAGCGGAGCGGGATGGTCTGGGCAAGGCACGACGACGTCATCAGGCCACCGCCGATAATCAGATCGCTGTCGCTGTCTCCCCGCCCAACCTCAAGCTCTCCTCCTCCCGTTCACTCGCCCACATACCCACTCCCACCGCCGTCCCGGGGTTGTCTTCGCTCTTAAGTCTCTCCCTCCCCGCGCCCTATTCCCTGCTCGCAGTCTCTTGCTCAATTATTACCCAATAACAATATCCATGGCCGCATCCCCACCACCCGATTCCCTTTCCCGCTTTTCCTCCGTCCCCCCAGACCTCCACCCCGCACGCTCGCCCTCGCCATCGCCCCCCTCCCTCCCCGCCCTCGCCCCTCTCTCGCCCTCACACACCGCCTTCCTCCACACCTCCACCTCCGTACCCCCCGCATCGATACCCCAATCCGCGTCCTCGCCTCCGGGCCCCGCCAACGACACCGACAATGACGCAGACGCAGAGGGCGACTCGGACCCCGACGCACCCGACACAAGCGACCGCGCCGCCTCGGCCGACCTGGACCTCGACGACGCAGACGTAAGTAACCAGATACACACCCCCTTCCCTCGGCGTTTCGCGCTCCCCCCGCGCTCCCCCCCGCCACCTATCCTTCCTCCGCGAGTGCTCACGTTCCCCACCCCCCTCCGCTCGCGCGACCTTCCCCCCCTCGCCACTCCTCCCGCCTCCCCCTCGCTCGTCCACCGCATGTCGCATGCGCGTCCCACGCCCGACCTTCCCTCGATCGACGCCCTCCTGGCTCCGCGCGCGCAGTCCCCAGACGGCGCGATCGACCTCGAAACGTTCCAGCAGATCCTCGACCTCGACGAGGACGACACCTTCGATTTTTCGCGCGGCATGGTCTCCGCCTACTTCACCCAGGCCGCCGCCACATTCACAAAGATGGACGACGCGCTGTGCGTGCCTTTCCTCCCGTCTATCTCGCCCCCTTCCCTGCGCCTCTCCACTCCCTCTTCTATTTTTCCTCTTTGCCTTTTTTTTGTTTCTCTCGCCGTGACTGACGCTCCCTCGTCCGCCCCCAGCGCCGCGCGCTCGCTCCCGGACCTCTCCTCCCTCGGACACTTCCTCAAAGGCTCCTCCGCCGCGCTCGGCGTCGCTCGCGTGCAGGCCTCGTGCACGCGCATCCAGCACCTCGGCACCAACGACGCCGGCGCGGACCCCGCCGACGCGCTCGCAGAGATCGCGCGCGTCCTGGCGCGCGTGAAGCGCGAGTACGCGGCCGCGGAGCGGTGGCTCCGCGCGTGGTTCGAGCGGAACGTGCCTGGTGGGATGGGGGAGGAGGAGTAGACGCGCGCGTGCGGGCGTGGGTGTATGCGCGGGAGGGGCTCGCTGGCTGCCCATCGGCGGGCCGCGGAGGAGGGCAGGCTCGCGGCGCCGGAAATCTCTCTCTGTGTGTGTATGTGTGCGTGTGTGTACACCGCGCCCTGAAGGGTTCGAATACCATGATATATACCCTCGCCCACAACTAGCATCGATCACCCGTATTTCACGACATCATACCTCTCGTCGGAGTCCTCCCACTCTCCACTTCTCTCCACCGACGAGCGCCCTCGCTTCCCCCCTCCCTTTTCCCCTGTCATCTCCCCCCTCGTCTACCTCTACTCTACCTCTTCGTTCGCGTTCGCGTTTTCGTTTTCGTTCTCCCCGAGTCCTGCCTTTGACGAATCAATCGAAATCCAGCCAGCCACTTACTACCTGCTACCTACTACCTGCTACCTCCCACTTGCTACCTGTTACATGCTCTCTCCCAGCTCCCAGCTCCTCCCTTCCACTACTACTACCACCGCTAAGTATCCAGTGTCCGGTCCCCGCAATCGTGCTCGCCTCCCAGGCCTTCCTGCTCGTCTCGCATCTTTTTTCGTTTTTCTCTGTTTATTTTTTCCCCTGTTTTTCTCTCTGTATATGATATCGGTGCACGCCAACGCCACGGATCTTCGATGGCCCTGCGAGGGTTTGTGGACCGTGGTTGGACGTGAGGCGTGCGCGCGTGATGCGTGAGGTGTTGTACATGCAGGTCCTCGTCTCGCACGCAGACCGCGCACAGCGATTCGCGCCGTTGACAGGGCCGAGTTTGTCCCAAAACGCAGTCCTCCCCCTGTCGTTTTTGGGGCGCCCGCGTCTCGCGCACGCAGCCGTTCGTTGCCGCGCAGCATACAATGGCAGACAATGGCGCCGGCGGACGTGCGCCGGCACACTCCCACATCTTCCCAAGCTATATCGTGAATCTGCTTCGAAATTCTTGAATGCACAGGCCAGCGTGTGCGGCGGATGTACACCGCTCAGGCAACGCTGGAGTCATACAGCGGAAGCGTGTTTCTGCGCGAGGTGTATGCGGGCACTTGGGAAGCGTATTCGGGCGACACGAGGTCGAGCATCGCGGGACCGGCGAGGTGCGGCCGGGTGAGAAACCAATCTCGCAGCCAGCGCGGTCTCTCTTCCCAGCGCGAGTTCCAGCGGGGATCGCGCGGGGACGCCGCGGGCAGGGGAGACACCTCGTCTTCCGCCTCGCGCTCTGCGTCCAAGAGTGGTTCGAAAGTGGAAGTTCGATAGGCCCAACGAGGCGGGCTGCTGCGAGAGGGGCGAGTTGACCGTGGAGCTCTGCTGTTGCTCGGCACGATGGTGATGGTCGTCGACGACGACGACGAGGCGCCGCGCCGGCTCGCGATAGAGCGAGATGACGCGCAGCTGGTGGAACATGACCGGGCCGCCGTACTCGGAGTCCGTGCGGCAGTGTGCCGCCCACGCGCTTCGACGGGGGATTTTCCGGCGCAGTCTGTTCCATGTGTCTTTTCCGATGCGCGTGCTCACTGCGCGATGGGGTGCTCGCGGTGAGATGGGGGGGTGAGAGGCGAGGCTGCGGCAGGATCGCTCACGAGGGCATGCACCGACGAGTCCGCCCCCGAACGTCAGCTCCAACCCGAGGATGCGGAAGACGTCCTTGGCCGTGTCTAGGATCCATCGGCGGCCGCTGTCAACAGTCATAGAGGGAGTCGGCTTGTATCAGACTGTCGTTTCAGCATAGAAACGGTAGAGCAGAGCTGCACGAACGTGACCCGTAGATATATAGACAGATAGTGGAGCTTGATGAGGACTCCCTTGCAGGTGTGTCCGTGTATGAACTTCCTGGCGACGGATCCGATCCTCAGAAACCGGTGTCGGAGAGCCGTCGAACACCGTAGCTCACCAAGCGATATACGCGCTCAGAACCTCTTCCATGGCCAGCTCGGGCAAGTCTTCGCTCACGCACTGCTCGAGAAGCTTTGCGGTCTCGGATTGACTGAGCATGTTTAAAGCCTCATCGCGGCAGGTATTTGGGCGGAAGAATGTGATCGTAGTCGTTATGGTGCTCGAAGCTATCGAAACCCGGACTTTCTGAGGTCCTGGTCTTAGGGGTACCGGTCCCTGCCGAAGTTGAGACATCGGCAAAGAGAACCTTCCGTTCAGCCGTGATAAGTACGGGGAGATGTTCTCGTGAACCTCGACTGAAGCTCTGCGTCTACTAGTACTTGTATGTCGTGTCATAAAATTTCACCTCCTGAGCCAACTTGTGACAATCTCACCACAATCGCCCCGGGTAAATTTCGCAATTTTATAACGATGATTGAGGCCATAAAATGCACGCTAACCTTCGCTCTCGATGGTTGAAAATAGCCACTGCTAGAGCCCTTCGAGACATTGACACACTCGAAAGGAGACTGCAAACGCATAGGGAGCGCTGTATCAGTATCGAACCCTGAATTCGAGAGATTCTTCACCCGAGTCTAGCCCCCTTTCATGTAAATTGTTGGAAAGCTGAAGATAAACAAGATAGAGGTAAGTCCAGGGCCAACAGCACCTCGGCCAAGGCTACATCATGAGAAATCCAAGACCGAAGAGAGGTCCTTGCTTTGCGCTATGAAAGAATGACCAATCATACTCGAGACCCTGAGCGCCGTAGACATCATAGCTCCTGTATGGAAACACGCTGGAGTTAATTTGTTGCACATTTGACTAAATGTTCTATAAGCATAGCAAAGACAATGAATCAGTGGGCAGAACAGCTGGTCGCGACAGTCATGCTTTGAAGCTGCCAGGAAAAAGAACGATAAAATATTATCATAGTCCGATGCCGTACATGGTGGCGCCTTTCAAGAATGTGGCGCGGAGTCGAAGTCACTTCGGGCCCCGATTCGGCGTCTCCCGCCACACACATCAAGAACTGGCCGCTTAAGGCGGCTCCACTTCTGTTCCAGCACCAGTTACTTTCGATACGCCCACCATCTGCATCATGACCCTTAGCGTCAACTCGTGAGCTTAGATGCTCTAGCTGTATAAAGCGCGCTACCACCGGGAAATCTCACAAATATGTATGACTTCTTGCACGTTCACATTACTCGCTGTCTAAGTTACTTCCGTCTAGTAAGCATAGGGGAAGGTTGGATTCAGAGATGCACACGAGGCTCCATGGAGCTTGCTCAAAATAGCACTTTGGAAATGCTGTACGACATTTATTCCGTGTAATATGATCAGGCAAGTTGCCGCAGGCTCAAGCGCTCCTAAATAAAAGCAAATGACGTTCGTCTGGTTCTCACTGATATCGCTTTCAGCTACCATGGCATTGGTCGATTCTCTCGTTCATTCTCACATGGTTCGAAGTGATGTCCCACCTTTGATACCTGCAGTTGGTCTGGCCTGTCTGGTCTTGCTCGGACTCATTTATCGCCGCCGTCAATCAAAGCAAACCTTGAAGCGTCTTCCCGGCCCTCCAGGATACCCCTTTATCGGAAATTTACTTCAGCTAGTCAGGGCAGAGCGTCCCCATCTACTGTTCCCAGAATGGAACCGGAAATATGGTGCGCTGCAGCCAGCAATTGTAACGCGACGACGCATTAATGGATATTTCGACAGGGGACATTGTTCAATTCTCCATTTTGGGTTTTCAAAGCATCGTCATCAATAAATTCTCAATCGCCGTTGACCTTCTGGAGAAGCGAGGTGCAATCTACTCTGACCGCCCCTCCATGGTTCTTGTGACCGAGATGTAAGATAAGCTAACCATGCCTCTACCATATTCACTCTCTAACTAGCTTCTCCGCCTTAAGACTGGGATGGGACACAGCTATGCCAGTCATGCGATACGGAGCACAGTTCCGGAAGCACAGACGACTTTCACAGGCGCTGTTGAACCCCAACGCGTCCCGTGGCTATGCGCGCTTGCATGAGGAACTTGCCAATCGCTTAATCGCTGCGCTGACTGCGCACCCGGAACAATTTAACGACCACACTCTCATGCGAGTCGTTCGTTATATCTCCCTATCTACGCTGACTGATTCTCTCCGCGCACATAGCTACGCCGCCTCGACAATTTTCAAATTGACGTACGACGTAGACGTTACATCTGAAGACCACCACTTGATCCGCTTGGGTGAGTGGCAAACCCGTGCTATTGTCACCTTCTGAAGTTTGTGTATGTAGCAAATCGCGCCGTCAAGAAATCGGCAGAGGCATTCCAGGCCTCAGGTGCTATCGTGGACGTGTTCCCCTCCTTAAAGTACGCAGTATCTCGTTTTAGCGGTGATAGGATCTTCATATGCTGTTTCGTAGGTGGTTTTATACGTCCTACCCAGACAAAGCTCCTTTTTCTGGCTTCAAGACGACGGCAGTAGATCTCCGGCAGGAGGTGGACAAAGCGAATGGAATCCCCTATGATATGGCGAAAGAAAGGATCGTAAGCACTATCACACGGTTATCTCATTTATATAAATTTACATGACGAAGAGAAATGGCACTGCCCAACCTTCTCTCGTCAGCGATGCAATCAACAACTCAGGCGGAATCCAGGGTATATCGGCCGAGGATGAAGTAGATATTCGCGGCCTGGCTGGTATTCTTTACGGAGGTGCATACCACTTCTACTCCTCCCTGACTACAAGATCCTTATCCGAGCTGTCGTCCTCCAATAGCCGGACAAGAAACAGTGAGTGTCGATATCCGATCATAGGCGTGCTTTTATTCAGCAGTCTACCAGACAATGGCGACTCTGAATTCCTTTATCTTGGCCATGATCCACAACCCTGAAGTGCAGCGCAAGGCGCAAGCTGCGATTGATGCCGTTGTTCCGCGCGGCCGCCTTCCGAATCTCAATGATCGACCAGACATTCCTTACCTGGAGGCTTTTATCAAAGAACTCTATAGGTGAGAATCTTTCATCAGTAATCCGTTTACTACTGACTACTGTTGTACTGACTTGTTACATCAGATGGGCATCTCCGCTTGTGATCGCGCTTCCTCACGCCGTGATTCAGGACGACTTCTACGGCGACTATTTCATCCCTAAAGGAACCAGTATCATCGCGAGCACAATGTGCGCTAATTTACACCATGCATTTTCGACGGCTCTCACTAATCACATCTACAAGTGGTATGCTCAACGCGTGTCCTCGTCCTGCGGACTTTGTGCCCGAGCGCTTCATTGACGGTACCGATCTCGGCGACGTTCCAGCAGACCCACGAGAGGTTGCGTTTGGGTTTGGGAGACGAAGATGCCCTGGTATTCACGTTGCCGACAACTCCATATGGACCGCGGTCTCTCAAATGCTTGCATCATTTGACTTTCTACCTGAACTTGTCGACGGAAAGGAATGCCTCCCGCCTGTGAAGTTCGGCAAAGAGATAATAAGGTACGATTGAGGGACATGTCTGTTTGTATTGCAGAGACTTGGATGCTGATGTGAAAATCTTAGGCACCCAGAACCTTTTCGGTGCCGCATCCAGCCCAGAGACGACCACCAGCGCCTTGTTGCCGTCTAGAAATCTGCCGGTATGGGCTGGGGAAGGTCAGTTGTTGACAGCCAAAGTCGGCCATCGATTTAGGTGGGCAGGTAAGTTGAACGAAATTCTTCTTAGATTGTGTACTAGAAGAAAATTGTATGATTATTCTCGTCGGTAGAATGATTCTTGTTGATGGCATATATGTAATTGTATCCCTCTTTCAGATTGGACTCGAGGCAATCGTGAACATGTAGGAGTACGGTGCTCGTTTCTACTGGACTACGTATTCCTATGAGGGGATAACAGCATTCCGGTTCGTACAAAGCTGGGCGAGAACGACCCGGACGTGATGGGTCTGGTAACACAATCCAATGGGACAATATATTGTTTATCATCGAGTACATGCGTACTGTACAGTCGTAAGCAGTAGACTATAGCGAGCGATGGCTGCAGTGAGTCTGTTTGCACACGCATGTATTCCTCAGTAGTAACTAATAAGATCAACCTAGGCCGTGTGTTATTTTACAGATTGTCGCCTTATCGTAAAAATTCTGCCATTCTAGACGAGAATCATATCATCGTCGAACTCTTGCCCAGTCAAGGTGACATCCCCGCCCTCACCTTCAGTGTCCGCCTCAATTTCCGCTAGACTGGGCCACGGTCGATCCCAATCTAACCACTCATTCGGAGGGGACAGTGGAAGGTCGTGAGGTGAGCTGAGTATGCACGTCTGCGCATCTCGGGCATGTACATGTTGCGTGTCTTGGAAGATGGGTAAACTCTCGGTTGACTCGCCTGGATGCCTGGGGCTTTGTGGAAGTATGTGCAGAGGCAGGTAGGCGGGGGAGACCACGATCAGAAGATGTAACGATGTTAGCATGAGAGTTTGAGAAATAGACGTATTCGCTTTGTAGACTCGCATGCAGCGAGGCGTGTGATGTACTACGCGAGGCATACGAGTCCCGTTGCGAGTCGTGACGGCGCACAGGAGAGCACGCGAGCGATGCAGCTAGGCATGCAGTGTTCTGTGCTTTCATGGTCGGAACGAGACGAGGCGTGCTGCCGAGACGAAGTCGAGCGATCCAGATCGGGATGCATTTTGAATCATCATCGGTGCGCGACATCAATGATTTGCTGCAGTATAATGCGACGCATAGGAGCAAGGCGCTTTGAGGCACAGTCGGGGACGAGCGGTCGTAAGGGTGGCAGGGGGTTGGCTGAGGAGCTAGCACCGGACATTGCCCCCAAATATCCCCAGGGGATATCCATGGTATATTGGGAATACCACGAATATACCGCGAATATCCCTCGTAGGGAATATCCCTAATATCCCCCAGTCGCAACACGTTGAGGGATGACTCATCCACCTCCACGGCCACGTGATGTATGCGCGTCGTCGAAATTTCTTTCAAGTCGTCCTCCTTCTATCGACTCCTATTGCATGTAACCTCTCCACCTCCACCAGCACCATTGCACCGTCCATCGACACCTCGAGCACCAACAAACAGATACACATACAGCTTCCCTTCCAACACAATGACAAGGAGGACACATGCGACCCGAGCTCGAGAGAAACCGGCCAAATCTAGACAGCAGGACACGAGGAACAAATTCGACGCGCAATACCGACACCAAGATAATGCATGGACGGGCCTTGGCAAGTTTTTTTTTCCTCTCCAAACGTGTCCCCTTGGATCCTCTGTTCCCCTTCTGATGTTGAAATGTTATTTCTTAAGATGGGCCTCAAAAAAACAGGATATATGTGTCCGACGATGCGTCGAACACCAGTGCTGGGGGGGCGGAAGGGGGAGGGGAAGGGGTGGGGGCGGGGGCGACAGGAGACGTGTGTACGGATCCCGATTGCTGGTGGCAGGGTGTTGGGCTCGGAAACAGGGGCTCGCGCTCGTCGTATGATATTCTTTTTGGTGCATATATTCGCTCATTATCGTCGCTCGTCGCCAGTCTCTCATTGACATTTCTCTTTGCAGGCATCCTCGTCACAGGCTAAGGCACACGGTGAGCAGCCCTTGTCTATCCTCCCGGGCCCTCCCACCAACCCCTATCATCCACGCTGCCCAGATTCATCCTCGCCGACACCGACCGCCTGCACTCCAAATAACAGACATGTCCGACCGCATCTACCAGCTGGAGGACGCCCTCGTGCTCTCGCACTTTCACGTCACCCGCGAGCAGCACCCGCTCTTGCGCCATGACCTCATGAAGATCAAGTCGATTAAGTCCTCCATCTTGCGGCCGGAGGCGACGCGGTGCAAGACTTGGATCGTCCAGAGGCCAAAAAAAACATGTGAGGAGGCCGAGAGCACGACACTCGATATTCTTGGGACGCTCGCGCTGCATGACGATGGCGGCTCGACGTTCTATGGCCGATCGGCAGGGTGCGTCGTTGATGCTCTCACAGCTACCCCTTTCCTCAAGTAAGTGCTGACCGTGCGACCTCATCGTTATGCAGTCGCTGCTCCTGGTAAGTGCAGATTTCCCTCCTCTGTCCACTTGCTCTCAATGCCAACTTTGAACAGGGTGAGAATGAATTACCGGAAAGCCCCAACCATGGCCCCTCACGGCCATCCACGGCCGTCACCAGCGCGGGCTCGCCCTCCAACCTCCCCTACACAATCCAGGAGATCTCCCACGCGTTCTCAGACGCGTCGATTTGCCTCCCTCAATACGCCCTCGAAGCCTATCTCCCACCCTGGCCCCGCGCCTCGGAACTCTGCGCTTATTACCTCGAACAGGCGCCCTGGTTCTTCGGCGCCGTCAAGCCCAGGCAGCTGTACGAAGAGCTCCTCGGGCTGCCTGGTACGTGCTCTTCTTTCTCGTTGGGTTGTGACCCTTGTACTGATAGATACCATCTCGCGGTGTGTGTTTTGAGCTAAGGAGGAATAGGCGGGGTGAGGGCGGTGGGGTGCCCTGTTTGCCCGGCGCCTTCTAGGCAGAATGTTTTGTGGATTGTCGTGTTTCACCTTTGGGATCCTTGTATAGCCTCCAATGGCTTTATTGTATTTTACTGATATTTAAATATACTTCATGTGTATCTATATGGCGCTTTCAAAGCGGTAAATGATCAATATTGAGCTCTAATAAACCAACAATATACTGTGAATATACCGTGGATATACCGTGGATATACCCTGCCTCGAATATCCCCTGGGGATATTCGAGGGATTTTGTGACTTTACCTCAGATATACCACGAATGTACCGAGGGGGGGTCTGGGGATATTCGTGGTATATTCGTGGTATATTCCTAATATACCACGGATATCCCCAGGGGATATTTGAGGCAATGTCCGGTGTAGCGAGTGAAGCTGAAGGCTCGTTGTCTCCTCACACTTCGGACTTTCACTCCGTATTGCCACTATACAGGCCGCTCTCTGTTGAAAAAGAGCTCCCTTATTCCCCTATTCACCGACGACCATCCAAAGGCGAAGAGCCAGAATTCTCGACAATTATCAGCAACCTCATCCTCCATCTGTCTGAAATATCCGCTTCCCCATTAGACCCAGATGATGTCGATAAATCAACGATGCGGTACTCGGTGCTCGACAATTTTGGGAAAACCCTTCTTCATTCTCCCTTCTTGAAACTCCTTTGCGAAAATCGTCACCCCTTGAATTCCGCACGCAGTGAGAGGGCCAAGAGGTTGAAGCGGCGTCTGACGAAAGTGTGTCAATACTTTGGCGGCGTCACACAGCTCGTCAAGATGGCAAAAAATGGTTCCCGGATGGGCGGATCCCGTATCGCTGGGTCGGCGATACCTTCGTTGGCTCGGGAGAGGGTCAGGTTTATCTCTGCGAGGACTACGTGGAGGCCGTGCAGCGTGCGTGTGATGCTGCAACCCCTCCGTCCCCAGAGGCTTTGCAGGAACTCGCGATGAGCTTTCCCGGGGTGCGTAGCAATTGGGAACATCAGCGGCCCATCAACACGTGCATCCACGCCGAGATCCGTATCATTCTGCATTTCAGCAAGCCATTGTCGTCGCCGTCGTCGCATACACACCTTCGCCGGCCCCTTGATGGATCGGACCAGCATGCTATTGGGCGTAGCAAGCGGAGCTGTTTCTGCTGCACCCTTTGGATAGACGCATATAACGAGCAGTTTGGGACGGGATGGATAACGAATGGATGTCACAGCAGGCCATGCGCGACCTGGGCGCTTCCAGGCGACGCTGCAACACACGGGGCTGGTGTCGATAAGGCTGTGATACGCCAGGTTCAAGCACGTCTGGCGAATACACTCTCGTGGCTGTACCCAGATTCGAAGAGGATCTATCACGAACTGGTTTCGAGTGGCGATGAAAGTTCGGGCTCGGAGGAGTCTTTGGAAGAGTACGACAAGTCGATCCTGACCTGAAGCAAGTAGACAGTGCACTGATATTATTTTCACCTTGGTAGTGTAGTCTGTTTGTTCTCCGGTGGGGTTGCACAAGAGTGTTTTCAAGCAGTATTGCAGTGTACAGTACTTGTCATATGGGCACCGATGCGTTCCAACGCGCTTTCTTTTCGAGAGTCCATGTAGTGAGAAGAGAATCTGCACGCGCATTTTGTCGAAAAATCGTGAGTCTTTCTTCTGCCATCGTGAACTCTGTTAGGGGGAAGGAGCACCGTGTCGGGGAAGAATAGGTATCCTAGAATGACTGAGTAGAATGTTGGGTTCCTGTCAAACTAAGAGACGCTCGTCACTCAGTTCTCAGATTTGAAAGAACATCTAAAACCATACATGTACACATCCTCTTGTGTTCTACCGTCTGGCGTTACGATGATGATAGTTTGAGCTTCCTTGGCGCAGGGGCGCACATTCGAGAAATTCTTACGGACTGCAGGACTAAAACCTATTTTGGTTATGTCACGCTTGAGTGACATAATCCGCTGGACGCTGGTGAACAGCCTGGTTGAAGCTCGACCAGCACAAGCACAACGACTTACTCTGCCAACATGGTTTTCGGTCTTACTATCGGTACAGAGCGGGCAACCGCTTTGCAGGTGCGTACCATCGAGGTATCTTTGTTACATGGCTGGGCTGACGCGCCAAATAGAATTCTATTCAGGATGAGCTTATGAAACGAGGTTACAGTCCTGATGCTGGTGTGTTTTATGCGAAGATGTCCTGGTTCCATGGCTCATGAGGTTTTATAGATCCTGTCATGGCGGAATACATCACTATAATGATCATAAACAACAAGACAGCTGGTGTGTGTAATGTCGAGAGCACCAGAAAAGCAGCTGACGACTCGTCTTTTAGCCCAGATATCAGTTGAACTCGAGGACTGTGAGTGGCCGTTACTTCTTCATCTCTATCATTCACTATATCTTATTTCGCAATAGTGATAGGTGCAGACTTCGGTGAGGCACGATATGCATTGAGCGACGACCAGTCATTAATCCTGTTTGTTTGTAGAACGAAGCTTCACAGATTGGCTGTTTTCAGAAGCAGCCAAGGGCGCACCAAAAGACGCGGCATCTGATCTTGAGCCCTCCCACGAACCGGTACCCTCTCTTCCTTCCGAAACTCCCACTCGCGAAGCTGCCCCCCACATCCCCGCCGAACCACTCCGAAGAAACCCACCAAGTGGCCCTCGTAATGGCGCTCCTCTGTATCAGCAAGCGATCTCTCAAGCTATCCCCTCTCATTCTCCGACAGCGCAGAAACGCTCTGCGTCCGCTCGTTCACCTTCGCCAGGACCAAACAAGATACGACGTACCGATGTTCCTGTGGGGCCGAGGGCGATGCTGCGGGATGGGCAGCTTGGGCATGGGCACGGTGGCCCCAGAAGTTTGTTGGAGAGGGTCGGGGGTCCAGCAGGAGGCAGAGCGAATAGGGATGACATCCAGCAGCGGATCGACAGTATCACCAATGCCTCTGCCGATCCAAATATGCAAGCTGCGCTTGCTGCGGGTTTCCTGCCACAAAATGGTATGGACATGAATGCGATGGCTGCTCAAATGGGTATGGGAGGGTCTGCGAATCCTATGATGTTGCAGGAGATGATGATGAACCAAATGGCGCTCATGGCACAGATGGCAACGAGCTTGGGGATGCTCAATCCCGCGCAGGGTCAGTTCGGCGGTGGATTCCCCATGCAAGGAGGAATGCCAGATATGGGGATGTTCAACGGTATGCAAGGGTTTCAGGGTCCGGGACAGCCGCAACAGATGGTCGGTGGTGGTGGCGAGAGAAATCGTGGATCCGGAAGAGGAGGAAGAGGGTTTGGCCGTGGAAGAGGACAACCATCTTCGTCGCATACTGGGCGCTCGGAAGCCATTACGAATACCGAGAAAGCATCCACAGCTTCTCAGCATGTGGTCAATGCAGAGCCTTCAAAGCCAATACCCCCAAACACAACTGAAGCGCCGGTGGTCGCTGCTCCAGTCCCTACCACGCCTCAACCCCCTCGACCTGCATTCGCGATCCCTGACCGTCCACAGTCTCCAACGCTGTGTAAATACGCGTTGAAGTGTACAAACGCCCATTGTCGATGGTCTCATCCGTCGCCAGTCGCTACTGCAGAGAGTGGTATGGTGTTAAGCAATGAGGCCTGTGAAGCGGGGAAAAACTGCAAGGATAAAGATTGCATCAAGGCGCACGTCAGCCCTGCTGCCGTCAATCCACAAGCAGGTGCGTTTCTCACTAATCTTTTGCTGGATGTCATGTAAATTGAGATTTCATACGCAGTTGTAGAACAGGCAAAACCTCCTCTCGCTGCGCCTACTTCTGGAGCTGTTGCTTGCCGATATGGAGCTGCATGCACCCGCCAAGGGTGTACCTTCCAGCATCCGGTCAACAAGGGCACCCACCTTGCTACGCCGTGTCGGTTTGGATCTGGCTGCACTCGTGCTTCGTGTCCATTCCAACACCCCGAAGGACGAGTACTTCCAACAGCATTCCATCGAGGGCTTTCGACAACCGCTCCCATCGTGAACGTGTCCACGCCTCAGACAGGAACCATGGGAGGCGCGAGTCACCATCGCAGCGTGACCTTCAACAAGCCTGGGAGCAAGGAAGCGCTGGAGCAAAAGGTGAAGGAGATCGAAGAGAAGAAAATTCAGGCCGAAGCGGCGGTCAAGCAAGCGGAGGCCGCTGCTGGGGGGAAGAAGGATGATTCGAAGCCGGTGGCGATCGCTGCATAGATTCAAGTAGGCGATCGATGGTCGGGAGGTGCAATCTCTAACGGGTGCAAAACAGCACCTCGTGTTCGGAATGTGGGTATGTATATAAACCGAGCGTTCGGACGTTATGTGCTGTAAATTAGGCTTATATTGCTGTCATATCCTCTCCGCATGTTATGACTTTGTCTTGTTGTCTTCAAGAAGCTACCTACTTATCATATCTTTCTGACGGCGTGTCGACGATGTCGAATACATGTCTTGTGTTGTCGGCTGGGCCCTCAAAGATTGGGCTCGCCTTCAATTCCTCTCCGGGTGCTTTGATTGCGACATCAAGTGGTGACTGCGGTGTCCAACCACATAAGATATTCCAGATTGCCGAGTCGCAGCCTTTGGAAGAGTCGGAGACTGAAGGCTATGGCGGGCCGCTGCCTCCGCAACATGAGCAAGACAACACGACAAACTGGGACGCTCCACTTGGATGTCTTGTGCATTGAGGATACCCATCTTTTGTACTTCATCTCTTTGAATTCCTGTTGCCCGCCGACCGCCGTTGAATGCGGGAGGCAGCGGGAGCTGCGGCACACCTTTGTCGCGTGGCGGCGAGATTTTGAAATTCCACCTGGAGAGCCACCGCCTCCAACTCGCCACTCTACGCGTTGACACGCCACACACGCGATTGGAGCCATTGTTCTGCTGTGGTTCATAGGTGTGTGGCACGGCTGACCTTGAATTCCGTGACTATTTAGTTGGCTTGGTCGCGCTCTCCTTCCTCCTTCACTTTCACCTGCACTCTCAACTCGTATCCACCTCCCACCATCCTCACTCGTCCCTCCACACTGCAGCACAATGGATGCCACTGCCCTCCACCAACTTACTTATCCCAAGCTCCAAAAGCTTGCACAGGTATTCCCCTCTCCAGCATTTCGATCATTACTGCCGCTGACCTCTACATATCAGTCCCATGGCGTCAAAGCCAACAGAAAGAAGGTCACCATAATCCAAGACCTCCTCGACAGGTACCCAGATGGCGTACCGTAAGTCTTTCATTTATGGGTCGTGAAATGTCTCCTCTGACGCGAGCGGGACGCGTATGTAGCAGCGCGCCCTCACAAACGAGGAGGACCACGCGCCCCCGCGAACCCATTCTCGCTCCCCTTCCCTCCCAAAACGTCGCAGGTCCCTCTGTTCCCAGGGGCGTGATGCCACCACCTTCCCCCGCAACTGGCTCCCGTCATGCTTCTCGTCCCGCTGCTGGGCCACAATCTCCCAGACGCGAGGTTGCTTCCCCGATGTCTGATATTCCCTCTCCATTGTCTCGGCCGGACGCTACCCCTGTCATGCCACCGCGCTTCCGCACTGGTGTCGGCCGTAGCCGCTCTGCCACTCATGACTCGCCCATTCCTCAGGCGAACGCTGGTATGTTCCTCTCGAATGATATTCGCACCACCTCGCTGACTGAGAGCTAGGTCCGATGCCACAAGCCCCCTTTCCCGCCGGTGGCTCCTCATTCGAGCCACATCCAGCGCCAGCACCGCACGGCGACGGGATCATGCCGGCGAACGCAGAACGCGAGAGCGATCGGGGTACGTACATCCGAAAAGAGTATACTTCCTCTTTCATTTCTCACCATGGAGGATATTTCCTACACAGGTATGCGCTCACCAATGCGTCGGCCGAGGTCGACGCACCGTGATACCCGCTCGCCGGTGTACCGCCCTGCGACGCCGCCACCATTCGCCCACGGACCAGCCCAATTTTCACAGTCGCGCTACCACCTCCCTCCTCAGCCGCAACCCGCCCCACAGCCATACGTCCAGCCGTACCCCCAGTCCCAGTGGTACCCCAATCCAAACCCGTATTCCTCGCTCTACCCCCCAAGCCAGCCTCCCCCCGTCCATCAATCGTACGCAGGCCCTCACTACCCTCACCTGCCTCCCCTTCACCTGCCGCCCTACTCCGGGGCCCTCCCCCAATGGAGTCACGACTCCAATGGATACCCGCCTCCCCAGACCTACCCCCTAATTCAGCCGGTTCCTCTGTCGTTCGGCATGGGGAGCCGCACAGGCAGGGGGGAGAATGTCGCGGACACGGCGGCTATGCGGCAGCTGACGGAGACGATGCAATATGTGGCCGAGTTGAACCAGGCCACAGCCAACATGCTGCCGGGGATCGCGCAGGCTGCAGATCACCTAAATGACCAGGTGACGCGCTACCGGGATCAAGTGCGCGCGGAGGGGGTGCACAGAATGCGCTTGCAGGAGATGCTGACGCGCTTTGTGCGCAACTCTGGCAGCGGCGAGGTGGGGCAGGCGGCCGGCGAAGACAGCTGGCGACGGGGGCACGGCGAAGGCGCACAGGTGGCAGCGGAGCACCGGGTCGTGGAAGAGAGGCCCGTCGAGGAGACGGACAATCGCGCGTCGAGGCAAGCCGCTTCTCCAGGACTGGTCAGAGCGGGTCAAGAGATCCTGGATTCCCTGGACCTCCAGGCAGCATCGTTGCCGCCAGCGCCAGCATCTCCTAGAGGCGTGGAGGCGGAAGCCATCGCGGTGTCCGAGGCGGGCGCTGTCGCGCCCCATGCTCCCACCGACGATGAGGCGGGCATGTCTCGCGAGGACAACCGCGAGTCGGCTATGGGCCGTGAGGACGCTCGTGAGGCGAGCCCGCCCCGGGAGGACAACCGCGAGTCGGCCATGGCTCGTGAGGACAACCGTGAGTCGACCATGGCCCCTGAGGACAGCCGCGAGTCGGCCATGGCCCCCGAGGACAATCGTGAGGCGAGTCCGCCCCGCGAGAACGATGGACCGGAACACGACGACTCGCAGGTCCATCCAGGCTCGCCGAACTCTGTCGACGAGGAGGAGGCCGGAGGGCCAATGCCCATATCTCCCAAGCCTTGGTCGCGCTTTGACCAAGTGTACTCGGACACGAACAAGGGCTCGAGGTGAGTCCCTGCCTAGACCGGTCCCGTCACGAGCTAATGCGCGACGTCGGTCCGCTTGAAGCAATGACAGCTGGAGCAATAGCCCACCCCAGTTCCCTGTGTCCTTCCCCGCCTCACCCTCACCCTCTGCCCTTGAGGATCTCACTCAGGAACAGGAGGCCACCCCAGGGCGAGAGCCAACCCCGGAGCGGGAGGCGACTCCGTCTGCCCGCTCTGGCTCGAGTCCCCGCGGGTTGAAGCGCAAGCGCTCCCAATCCTCCTTCCAATCCGACTTCTCCTCTTCCCCCCCGCGCTCCCCCTCGCTCTCGCCGCCCTCGGACATGCTCACCCCGCCCTCGGTGACAGGCGCCACCATCTACGACGGGAAGCCCGAGCCTGGGGACGAAGAGGACCTGGGCTCCGCCTCGTCTGGGTCCGTCGACCGGTTCGGCACCTTCAAGCGGCGACGGCTCGTGGGCTCCGTGGGCTCGGAGCCCGACAACGACCGCAGTTGGATGTGGGGCGTGGCCGAGATGCGGAGGCTCGTCTCCTTTCAGCATGTCGACGAGGACATCCCCCGCGGGTACGACAGCGGCGACGAGAGGCTGAGCAGCGCTGGGGAGAGCACGGACACTGAAGAGATCTTTGGCCTCGGGGAGTCCAGCGACGACGAGGGCTACTGATCGAGGCGTCGTGGTGCGGGTGGCCCGCGAATTTGTTTTCTATTTGCTATCTTGCTTTCGTGGAGGTTTTCTTTTCTCTCTTGGTTCGTTTTTCTTTTCTCGATGACTGGAAGCCGCGTTTCTGCCGCTAATGGACTTCTGCATCACGCTGATATTTATTCGTCATTTATACCGTTGTATATCGCGCACTCATGTATCATTATCTCTTTCTTCTCCGCATTTGTAGCAGTCTCCCATCTACGATACTCCTGACCGTAATTCATCCGACGGGGGGGATTCGAGCATGCCGTCGAGAAAAATGACACCAGTGGGATTTGAACCCACGCCTCCTTACGGAGATGAGAAACCTACTGCTCGTAGGCAAGCTTTCACTTGGTCACACGCCATAGACCGCTCGGCCATAGTGCCTTGATAGACATTGATCCACATGTGGAATCATCCTTGTCATGATATTTTGGATGGTCACCCTTTGTCACCAGACATTTAACTAGTTATCACGACACCCTGGCAGAAGCAAAGTCGAGGATACGGAGGCACATGCTTCCAGCAGCCTGTCCTCGCCGTTTGCACTCACTGGCCAGCGGCAACAAAACACAAAAAGATGACACCAGTGGGATTCGAACCCACGCCTCCTTACGGAGATGAGAAACCCGCTGTGCAGGTAAGCATTTCACTTGAGTCACACGCCATAGACCGCTCGGCCATAGTGCCTTGCAGAGACATCTTCATGCCTAAATCATAATCGCATATCGTTGTGTCTACACAATTGTCGTTCATAACGCGCGCGGAAAAATGTCCGGCACTCGACGCCCGCGGGCCTTCCACACACGGAATGGCCCTTACCCCACGAACGAAAACGCGCAGGGGCACGGCGCGGCCCAGGTAGGTGCAGAGAACGCGAAAACAGATCCGGCACGTGCGTGTGGCACACAACGGCCCATGGCGGAGGCGGTGGCAATGGCCATCGGGCCAGCGGCAACAGCAACAAAAGACAAGGCGAGGCGAGGAGGGCACACGGTGGCACGCGGACTCCGAAACGGGGCCACCTTGTTCGTGCGCGCGCTATAAAGTGCGCGCGTACGGGTGCGCGAGCGCGAGCCCACTGTCTCTTCTATTGGACCGACCTGCTTGTGTTGTCAGATTGGACTGAGACTGCCACCACACCGCGCGACATCTCACGACACCGCAACACGACGCCGTCTAGCCACCTCCTCCGCCAGCACCCCACCGATCCGCGAACCCCATCATCACCGAAGAAAGCGCAGATGGACGCACAAGAGCTGCATCAGTTGTCCCGCACCGAGATACAGAAACTGGCCAAGGTCCGTGTCCATTGTCCGTGTTCGTTGTCCATTGTCCGCGTCTGTCCACTGCCCGTCCGTGGCACGCGGTCCCGCCCACTCCCGTGCTCGCCTCCGCTCACCCGCGCGCCGAAACCAACAGGTCCACGGCGTCAAAGCCAACCTCAAAAGCGCGAGCATCATCGCACAGCTCGTCGCGCTGCTCCCTGCCGGCGTGCCACGGTACGTCCCCGTCCCGCCCCCGTCCCCGTCCCCACCACAACGCGTGCCACCGCCCAAATCCCCATTCCCATTCCCATTCCCAATCCCAATCCCATCCCCAGCTTAAGCTCACACCTCACACTCGAACTCGAACTCACAGGCTACCACGCGCGCCGTCGCCCACCGCGTCCGAGACAGGTCGGGGGCCCGCCGAGCAGAACCAGAGTCAGAACCAGAACCAGAACCAGAATTCAAAGAAGAGTCGCGCGGGGCGCACACCGGGCGTGGCCACGCGACGCAGCGCGCGCCTACGGTCGCAGCCGCGGCCCATCATCGACGATGACCCAGAACCGGCAGAGACCCGTCCAACCGCGCCGCGAAAAACGCCGGCGCCGCGCACGAAAAACCCAAAGGCGATGATCAAGCAGGAGTCGCGGTCTGACATCGCATTCGAGCTCGCCGCACAACGAGGGGCTTCGCCACCCGCGCGCGGGGTCCACTGGGCGCCGACGCCCGGCGCGCGCGTCGCCGAATGGCGCGAGCGGCTCTACGCCGGGCGCGGGCCCTCGCCCTCGCCCTCGCCCGAACCGATCCCGGACCCGGACGCGGCGCCGCTGGACCCGACGACCGAGACGCGCGTGACGCGGGCGCAGGCGGACTTCGTGGCGGGCGAGCTGGGGGAGATGCGCGCGGCGGGGGCAGTGGCGCGGCGGGTGCGGGAGGTGAGCGCGGTAGTGGCGGGGATCGCGACGGTGGTGCGGGAGGTGCGGGAGGATGGGGACGTCGGGGTTCGTGTGAGGGTGGGGATGCGCGGGGTGTTGGAGGCGGCGTTGGAGGCGCAGGCGAGGGAGCGGAGGGAGGGGCTGAGAGGGGCGCGGGGGGAGGGACAAGGGCAGGCGCGCGTGCAGGAGGAGAGGCAAGCAGGCGCGCGGGGGCAGGGGTCGTCGAAGCGCAAACGCGGCATCGAGGAGGACGAAGACGAGACGAAGACGAGGCGGCATACCGCAACGCCCGCACACGTGCACACGCCGGGGAGCTGCAGGCCTCGTCTCCCTCCGGTAGCGTAGAGGGGCGGGGACAAGGCTCGAAGCGTAAATGCGACATCGACGAGGACGAGGATGAAGACGAGGCGGCATACCGCAACGCCCGCACACGTGCACACGCCGGGGAGCTGTGGGCCCCGTCTCCCTCCAGTAGCGCAGAGGGGCGGGAACAAGGCTCGAAGCGTAAACGCGACATCGACGAGGACGCGGACGAAGACGCGGACGACGCGGCGTACCGCTCACGCGCACACGCCGGGGAGCTGTGGGCCTCCTCTCCCTCCGGCAGCGTAGAGGTATAGACCGCCCGCTCGTGCCCATGTTTGCGTGGATATTTCTCTATTATTATCAATATTTATGTACTCGTTCTATCCGGGAGCCGCCGTCTGTTGGCGGGGAGGCGCGCGGGGCGTCTTTCAATCAAAGCGTGCGAGCGCGTCGCGGCGACGCAGAACGAAGACCAGGGATGACCTGTCCGTTTGCGCGTCGAAGATACAGCAGTGTGAATCGCGGTGATCCGGCGAGAGTGAGTGGTGCGTTTTGTGCGCGGCGCTGTTGCTTCTCGAGCGGTGGGGCTGCAGGCACACGAGGCGGGAGGTAGGCGGACGGGGCTCGGAACGTGAGCGCGCCGGCGACGAGCGGGGGGACGAGGCGGCGTGCCGTACCGTACCGTAGCGCGCGCGCGCGCAGGCCAGGGAGGGACGGGCCCCGTCTCCGTCTGGCGGCGTAGTATGAGTGTAGGATGCCCGCGCCCGCGCTCGCGATTATCGATATTTAAGTACGTTTCGTTCGTTCCGGGCCCGTTTCTCAGCGGGGAGGCGCGCAGGGAGTTTTCGAAGCGAGAGGGTGCGTTGCGCGGCGCGGGGCCGAGCGGGCGAGGGAGGTTGCGCCGTCGAGGCTTGCGAGCGTCTAGGCTGGGAACATACGGCGAACGAACGAACGAACGAACGAACGCGCGGAATAAAGAGCGTGTTTCCTGTCCGTGTGTCAGGCGGAGACAGATAGCGTGAAGCCTAGATGTTGGTGTGCATCAGGTATTCGCGAGCATGTGCGCGCCGAGGGCGAGCGGTGGGGCTATGGGCGGGGGAGCGGAGGTGGGAGAGGAGAGGGGAAGGGAGGGAAGGCGGGCAGGCGGGCTCGGAGCGTAAGCACGGCGTCGACGAAACGTGAAGACGAAGACGAGGCGGCATACCGCGCCGCCCGCTCACGCGCACACGCCGGCGAGCTATGGGCCTCGTCTCCCTCCTCGAGGCTGCAGCGCATAAGTGTAGACAGCCCGCACCAGTGCCCGTGCCCATGTTTGCGTGGAGATTTCTCTGTTATTATCGATATTTATGTACTCGTTCTATCCGGGAGCCGCCGTCTGTTGGCAGGGAGGTGCGCGGGGGGGAGTCTTTCGCTCAAAGAGTGCGAGCGAGCGCGTCGCGTCGCGGAGAGGCAGAATAAAGACCGGACGACCTGTCCATCCATCCGTCCGTCCGTCCGTCCATCCGTTCGCGCGTCGATGCTACACAAGCGTTATATCAAATCCCGCCCGGAAGCCAGACTCCGAGCACAAGCAGCGCGTTCGAGCTCGCCGTCCGTCCGTTCGTGAACGGTGTACAGTGGTGTACAGTGGTGTACAGTACGCTGCATGCATGCGAGCCTGCCTGTGTCCTCTAAGGTCGTGAGGCCTGCGACTCGGCTGCAGGCGCGGGGGCGCGGGGAGGGAAAGGGGGGCGTGCGGTGTAGTGTGTATGCGCCGGGAGCTGTGGGCCTCGTCTCCGTCCGTCCGGTAGTGTAGAGGTGGTGTAGAGGTGGTGTAGAGGCGGTGTGAGACGCTCGTGCGCGTGGTTGCGTGGGGTTTTCCTTGGACCGTATTTATGTCGTACGTTCGTTCTGGGTGTCTCTTAGCGGAGGATGGGATGGGTTGGGATGGGGTGGATTGGGAGGTGTCTATGCGCGGGTATTGGAGCGGGACGGACGCGTACGAGTACGAGTACGGCGCGCCGGAGCCAAGCCCAACATACTGCACACGGGGACGGAATGCGTGGGGAATCAAGACTGGATGACTGGGTGGTCCGTTTGTGTGTTGATTGAAGATGGTGGATGGGTGTCGAGGGATGAGATGGGAGGTGCGTGCGGGTTGTGAGCGGTGGGGGCTGCGGGCACGGGAGGCAGGAGGGCCAGGTAGGGCTCGGAGGAGAGCGCGGAGCCGGCGATGAGCGGGAAGAGGGGCGGCGTGCCGTGTACATGCCAGAGCCAGGGAGCTGCGAACCCCGTCTCCCTCCGACAGCATACTAGCAGAAGCGCAGGATGCCCGCGGTTGCGCGGGGATTTCTCCGCCATTAACAATATCTTTATGTACGTTTTTGTTTGTTACGGGACTCGTGAGTTGGCAGGGTGGATGGGCTGAGATTGGGTCGGAGGGTTCGTGGGGGCGGGAGATTGGGTGGACGTGGGGCCTGGAGGAGGAGACGGATGGTGTTGGACGGCGGAACGAAGACCAAGGGCGGGTTTGGTGTGCGTTTGTTCGTTCGTTCGTTCGGTTGTCAAGGATGGTGGGGACGACGGAATGTTAGGTGAGGGTTGCGTGTTTGGGGGCGTGTTTGAGGGGTATACTGGCGTGGGAGCGTTGGAGGGCGCGAAGACAGGCAGGCGTGGGGAGAGGGGGAGGGAGGATGGCTGCAGACTTGGGAGGCTGGTCCCAAAGTTTCTTTGTCACTGTCGATATCCGACTATCTGTGCGGGTACGGATAGTCACTGGGAGCGAGCGAGGACGTGCACCGGGGAAACCAGAGCGAGCAAAGCGCAGAGGTCTGGGTGCGTGACGGGTTTGCACATGCGAGGCGCGTGCTGATGGTCGGCGGCGGACTCTGGTAGCCCCGGGGTCGTCGGATGCCGTCACCTCGCCCGCGCGTGACGCGACGCCCTTCGCTGTCCGCCCTCCGCCGACGGCTGATGGCGCGCGCACGCTTACGTGAGCGGATACGTAAGGACGAGCAAAAAAGCGCAAACGAGTCACGGGCGAGAGTTTGCTCAAAGGACGAACGAACGAACGACGCACCGTCTCCGTCCCCCATGGCGCTCCTCGCGTCCATCCGCCTCTCCCTCCGCCTCCGCCCCCCGCCGTACGCACACCCGCACGTGCACGCGCCCTCCACGCCGCCCCACCTCGCCGCGCCGTCGCCGCGCCCTCCGTCGGCGACTTCTCGCCCGACGCCGACGCGCGCGTGCTCAACTCGCCCTCCGCCCTCGCCCGCGCCCTCTCCTCCGCGTCCTCCCCAAGCTCCCACGCGCGGCCGTCTCCAAGGTCCTCGTCGTCGGCTCCGGCGGGCTCTCCATCGGCCAGGCAGGCGAGTTCGACTACTCCGGCTCCCAGGCGATGAAGGCCCTCCGCGAGGAGGGCGTCCGCGCCGTCCTCGTCAACCCCAACATCGCAACCTGGCAGACGTCCCACCACCTCGCGCACGACGTCTACTTCCTCCCCGTCACCGTCGACTACGTCGCCCACGTCCTCGAGAAGGAGCGCCCCGACGGCATATTGCTCACCTTTGGAGGCCAGAGCGCGCTCAATGTCGGCATCGAGCTCGACCGCATGGGCGTCCTCGACAGGCTCGGCGTCAGGGTCCTCGGCACCCCCATCCGCACCCTCGAGGTCTCCGAGGACAGGGACCTCTTCGTCCAGGCCCTCAAAGGTACTTACTCCCCTCGCCCTCGCCTCTCCCTTCGCTCGCGCTCACCCGTTCTGCCGCGCCCAGAAATCGACATCCCCGCAGCGACCTCCACCGCCGTCTCCTCCGTCCCCGACGCCCTCGCCGCCGCCGCCACCATCGGCTACCCCGTCATCATGCGCTCCGCCTTCACCCTCGGCGGCCTCGGCTCAGGCTTTGCCCACAACGAGGACGAGATGCGAGACTTGGCCGCGCGCGGGCTTAGCTTGTCGCCCCAGGTGCGTGAGGCGCGCGCGCTCCCTGCGCAGACGCTGATCGTCTGGTCGCTTTGTAGGTCTTGGTTGAGAGGAGTATGAAGGGGTGGAAAGAGGTCGAGTACGAGGTCGTCCGCGACGGCGCTGACGTGCGTTTCCCTCCCTCTCCGCGTCCCTGCCCGCGCTGACGCTGACTCGACGCTGGCGCTGGCGCGGCGCGCAGAACACGATCATCTGCTGCAATATGGAGAACTTCGACCCGCTCGGGACGCACACCGGCGACTCTATCGTCGTCGCGCCGTCCCAGACGCTCACGGACGACGAGTACCACATGCTGCGCTCCGCCGCGCTCAAGGTGCGTGCCTCGCTCTCCTCTGCGTCCGCGTCCGCGTCTGCGTCTGCGTCTTCGTGTGTGGGCTCTGATCTGACGTCCTGCGTCCGCGCTCGTTCGCGCGTTCCCGACAGGTCATTCGCCACCTCGGCGTCGTCGGCGAGTGCAACATCCAGTACGCGCTCAACCCGGCCAGCCGCGAGTACTGCGTGATCGAGGTCAACGCCCGGTGCGCATCGCTTCTTCTTCTCCTCTCCCTCCTCCCGCTTCTCCATCCTCCTCCTCGGCCCACCACCTCTCTTTTTCTTTCTTTCTCTATTTCGCTGTCGAGCTAACTCTAACTCTACCCTCGTCCCGTGCACTCGCTGCGACAGTCTGAGTCGGTCTAGGTGCGTGTCTGCGACCCGCCCTTTTTCGTCCGTTGCTCACTCCCTTCCCCAGCGCCCTCGCCTCCAAAGCCACGGGCTACCCGCTCGCCTACACCGCCGCCAAGCTCGCGCTCGGCTACACCCTCCCCGAGCTCCCCAACGCCGTCACCAAAACCACCACCGCATGCTTCGAGCCCGCGCTCGACTACATCGTCACCAAAATCCCCAAATGGGACCTCGCGAAGTTCTCCGCCCAAGTCGACCGGCGCGTCGGCTCGGCGATGAAGAGCGTCGGCGAGGTGATGGCCATCGGGCGCACGTTCGAGGAGAGCGTGATGAAGGCGGTGAGGATGGTCGATCCGCGGTGGGTCGGGTTCGAGGTCGTGCCGGAGCGCGGGGGCGTGGGAGGGGAGGAGCTGGAGGAGAGGCTGCGGAATCCGACGGATATGAGGCTGTTTGATATTGCGCAGGCTATGTATGTCGAGGGGTGGTCTGTGGAGCGCGTGCACGAGCTCACGAAGATCGACAAGGTGCGTCCGCGTCCGCGTTCGCCTCTGCTCTGTCGTCGGCGGCGGGCTGACGCACGGCTCGTGCGCGGCGCGCAGTGGTTCCTGTACAAGCTCGAGAACATCGTCAAGATGCATCGCGCGCTGAGCGCCGCGGGCTCGCTTGAGGCGCTCGATGAGGAGCTGCTTGGGCGCGCGAAGCGCATGGGCTTCTCGGATGCGCACATCGCGTCGCTGATCTCCGGGCCGACGACGACGACGACGACGACGACTACTTCCACGACGGCGACCACGACGGCGACACCGCCGCCCGTCCCCATCACCGAAGTGGCGGTGCGCGCGCACCGCAAGGCGCTCGGGCTGACGCCGTTCGTGAAGCGGATCGACACGCTCGCGGCCGAGTTCCCCGCGCACACGAACTACCTCTACACCACCTACAACGCGTCCACGCACGACGTCGCCTTCGACGCGCACGGCGCGATGGTGCTCGGGAGCGGCGTATACCGCATCGGGAGCAGCGTCGAGTTCGACTGGTGCGCGGTCACCTGCGCGCGCACGCTGAGGGAGATGGGCGTCAGGACGGTGATGGTGAACTATAATCCCGAGACGGTGTCGACGGATTTCGACGAGGCGGATAGGATGTATTTCGAGGAGCTGGGGTGGGAGCGCGTGATGGATATTTATGAGCTGGAGGGGGCGCAGGGGGTCGTGGTGAGCGTCGGCGGTGAGTGCTTCGCGCGCGCGCGCGCCTCTCTCTCTCTCACACACACTTTTTTCTGACGTGCGTCTGTGTGCGCGCGCGCAGGCCAGCTCCCGCAGAATATCGCGCTCCGGCTGAAGCAGAGCGGCGTGAACGTGCTCGGGACGGACCCGGAGATGATCGACGCGGCGGAGGACCGGCATAAGTTCTCGTCCGTGCTGGACGCGATCGGCGTCGACCAGCCCGCGTGGACGGAGGTCACGAGCGTCGACGCCGCCAAGGCGTTCGCCGCGCGCGTCGGGTGCGTATCCGCCGCCCGCGAGACATCCTTGATGCTGACGACCTCTTCCGGCCGCGGCGCGCAGGTACCCGGTGCTCATCCGGCCGTCGTACGTGCTCTCGGGCGCGGCGATGAACGTCGTGCACGAGGCGCGCGCGCTCGAGCACAACCTCTCCGCCGCCGCGTCCGTGTCGCCGCTGCACCCGGTCGTGGTGAGCAAGTTCATCGCGGGCGCGCAGGAGCTCGACGTGGACGCGGTCGCGCACGCGGGCGCGCTGCTCGTGCACGCCGTCTCGGAGCACGTCGAGCACGCGGGCGTGCACTCGGGCGACGCGACGCTCGTGCTGCCGCCCGTGGCGCTTGGGCCGCGCGAGCTCGCGCGCGTGAAGGGCATCGCGGAGAAGGTCGCGAAGGCGTTCGCGATCTCGGGGCCGTTCAACATGCAGATCATCCGCCAGGTGCGCGCGGGCGCATCTGGAGACGCGGCCGCGGGGCAGGAGTCCGAGGGCCAGGAAGGAGAAGAGGAGTCGGCGCTGAAGGTGATCGAGTGCAACCTGCGCGCGTCGCGGTCGTTCCCGTTCGTGTCGAAGGTGCTGGGGCACAATTTTATCGAGACGGCGACGCGGGCGATCGTGGGGCGGGAGGTGCCCGCGCCGGTGGACGTGATGGCGGAGGCGCGGGATTATACGGCGATCAAGGTCGCGCAGTTTTCGTGGACGCGGCTCGGGGGCGCGGATCCGTTCTTGGGCGTCGGTGCGTGATCCTGTTCCGCGTCGTGCGTCGTGTGCTGACCCGTGTCTTGTGTGCGATCGTGTGCGTGCGCGTCGGGCAGAGATGGCGAGCACGGGCGAGGTCGCGAGCTTCGGCAAGGACGTGCACGAGGCGTACTGGGCCGCGCTGCTGAGCACGACGGGCTTCAAGGTGCCCGCGGCGCGCTCGGGCGTGCTCCTCGGCGGGGACACCGCCGCGCCGGAGATGGCGGCGATTGCGCGGACGCTCGCGGGGCTCGGGTTCCGGCTGTACTGCGCGACGCCGGCCGTGGAGGAATTTTTGAACGCGCTGCCGTACGTGATCGCGAAGCGGATCGTGTTCCCGACGAAGGATAAGCGGAAGCTGAGGATGGTGTTTGATGAGCATGATGTGCAGTGCGTGATTAACCTCGCGAGTGGGAGGGCGGCGGATGTGACGGACGAGGATTATGTTGCGCGACGGTGAGTGTTGTTTTGCTTTTCTGCCTCGCTTCCTTCCTTTCGTTCCTCTTGCGGCGCGCGCCGCGCGCCTTTGTCGTGTCCGCTCCCACTCCCGTCTCGGTGGTTGGTTTTTTCTTTCTCTCTGCTTTTTTCTCTTTCTTTCTTTCTCTTGGGAACCGCGCGCTGACGTTCCCTTCGGCTTTCCCCGCACGCAGGAACGCGGTCGACTTTGGGCTGCCGCTGCTCAACAACGCGCGCACGGCGCTGCTGTTCGTCGAGAGCCTCGCGAAGAAGATCGAGGAGGGCGGGCTGCGCGGGTACACCGAGGGCAAGATCCCGTCCGAGGTGCGCTCGTGGCGCGAGTTCGTCGGCCGCCGCGCGTGAAGCGTGTCGCGGCGAAAAACGCGAGGCGGGAAGAGAACGCCCGTGATGCGGAACGCGAAATGTGGAGCGCGGAAAATACAGCGTACGACGCACAAAAGCAGACACGTCCGGGAGGGCGCCGCGCGCGCCCGGACGTGCATTGCACGCGCGCATGCGAGCTGGCAAGCGCGCCTGAACGATGTCTGTACGGCTTGCGGCGAGCACGCCCATACATACGTGTTTATAATCTATTTTTTTTGGTGTCTGGAAGAGAGTGCTCGTTCGCGCGCGGTGTTGTTGTGCGTCGGCTGGGATCTGGGTTTGACGATTCGGGCTTCGAGGACTGTCAGGTCGATTGCGTGTGGTAGGCACGATCAACGATGGCGACTGTCTTTTGCTCGTGAGGCAAAAGAAAAGATCTTCTCTGGTCCTCTGGCCTCCTCTGGGAGATTTGGCACGGTAGGTAGGTACCAGGAGGTAGCAGGTAGGCTAGGGCTGGTCAGGGTCGGCTAGGGACAGCGTCGGATCCGTTGGCTGATCGGCGATGCCGTCGAGATCTGTTGAAATTTGGAAGCTGCGAAGGACCATGGGGGACCATTCCAGCGCCAAGTGCTTCAGCTAATAGCTCTGTCTCCTTCGCGAACCTCAGAAGCTTTCAGATCGGGCGTCTGGAGACACACGGATGCCAATGAGACCACCGAGGCTCAGAACTGGCTCAGATCAGAACGTGCGGTCCCCTCAGGCGGGTCCGACGCACTAAGTAGGCGTCGTTCTCCTTACTTACTAGGGCGCCCCGGGTTTAGACGCAGACGCCATGATGTCGATGAAGCACCGGTGAGAGTTTGAGCGCTTCGGCTGTCTGACAGGTACAAGGCAGGAGCATAGGAAAAGCGACAGGCCGCCGTATTCCGCTACCACAAGCAAGTAGGTGGTGGATGGGTTTCTCGGGGTGCTCCATACCATGCGGTTCCGCGGTAGACAGACAGGCGTGGTCTCTGTTGATTGCGATCGCATCGGTGGTGTGAGGCCGTGGCTCCATGATGAAATGCAGGATCTGCACCGAAAGACCCTGGGGACCTGATCCGACTGCTCGTTCCCGGTGATTCTAGTGCCAGAATCTGATTCGATTGTAACCGCTCCAACTGGATCTGTAGAAAGGCTGCGGACAGGCACTTGAGTATAAAGGTCAAACGTGTATCGAGCCACTCGCGAGACACATGCGTGCGTGGAGGTGCTAACGCAGCGCTGGAGAGTGCGACGCATCAGATCCAATGGCCGCGAAGGCGTACTTGGCTCTCCGATGCGGCTCGCCATCGAATATCAGACTGGCAAGCTGAGTGGCAAATTGCTGCCCACCATCAGAAATGCTACAATTCTGGAGATATGCTTATCAACCCGCTCCCAGCAAACCACCAGACCTAGCTTCGCGTCCTGACACCACATGAGCCCAAGCCATGCATTCACAGATCATTCGCAGGCCCTGCGATCTGTGGAAGGAACCATTCAATGGTGTGAAGACTGAGACTATGACACGCGCAGACCCATTCACTCGTGAAATGAAGCCTATTCGTCTTTATTGCATATGTGGCGCACCGTAAACAGATCCACGATGACAGGAATCCACGACAGTCGGCATCTTCGGGTACCAGATGTACGGTCCCTAGGAATGAAGATATAGATTCTCCTGGCCTTGGCAAGGCAATCTCGCGCAGTGACTCTGCATCGGTACTATGGCATTGCTGCATTCAGCCGCAGGAATCCAGGGGAATCCGCAGCCCAGTGGCTCACCTGTTTGACTGCCGATGGAGACAGGTTCATCGTGGGAGTGATGTACCATGGTGTGGGACTTGAGAATCACCAAACTCGAACACTTGAACGACAACGGGATTGAATTATCCAGCAACTACATGCCATGCATCTGCCTCTGGTTTAATGTCAGATGGTCAGTACAATGGAAGCTGTTGACGTACTTTCGCCCGGATCGCGATTCACGCAGTAGCATTTGTAGGCTGTTGAAATCCTGTCATGATCTGACGTCTACATCCCTGCAGTAGCACAGTAAGTGAGTAGTAAGTGTACATCCTGATGACGGGAGAATGAAAATCGTCGATTATTATCTTACGCTGGAAACTAGTGGAAACTTCGGTATGTTGTATGAGTCTTGATACAACTAAGCCTTCGGTATGTTGTATGAGTCTTGATACAACTAAGCGCGCATATGATGTCAGCGAGGAGCAGACACGCCATGTCATGAAAAATGCCTGCCAGATGAACACATGCAACAAAAGTCAGAGTACCCATCTTCACCGCGGAGCACGGTCACCAAAGGAAGTTCCCCTATCGGTCAGTCTAAACGCTCTGATGGAAGGTTTTAGTGTTCTAGAGACTGCATGCAAACAAACGCCGGGATTACTCGTGCGGTACCCAGATGAACCCTTTAAACGGATCCTCTGAATGAATGAAGAGAATTCGTCGTTCAAATAACGAATCGACATGCATCCAAGATAGCTCGGCGGGTGATTTAGATTCAAGCGTTCATGCTCTCGGTGTCCTGAGACGTTATAATGTGGTTGATATACCCGGCCCGCGATCGCTAGACGATGGACAGTTGTAGATATCCCATCAGCAAGACTGATGTCATAGAACCGGAAGTTCAAATGGTTCACCGAAATACGGTGTAAAGAATCTCTGATCCACGGATTCTGCCATCAGTCCCGAACAAGGGTCTCGATTTTGACGAGCACATGCGCTTATAGAACGTCATTGGGCATATGTAGAGCGGGAAGAAGCCTCGGATCTTGTGAGAGAGCTGGTTGGTGGACAGAACCTCGTTCCTAGAGAGGCGGCTCGGATCTTAATTGGTGGTGTCTTACACACGGCGGTCGTGAACATGAGAACCCGATTCGAATTACGCGCTGGAACGATTTGGATATTTTGGTCCAGGGTGACCCTGAGTGGAACGATGAACTATTGTAACGACACAATGAAAAATCAATTAATAGACGAACCTTTGGAGCGGTGTGTGTACCAGCGGCCATCTGCCGGAAAGGAACATCCGGACGGTTTCACGGCAGTCACCCACCGATAATCGAAAGCTGATTTGTTCCAACCGCTGGGTAAGTGCCTATGTGCTCGATATTATAATTTCAAGCCCCTAACGTGTACAGAATGAGAAGCTATGAGAAGAGTGGGTCCTGGTATAGAGCGATAAGACTAGCCCGCCTTTCATGAAAGAATGTAATTCAACAAGGTCAAGGTCCTCTCTAGACAGAAAGTATAACCAGGAAAAGGGGACGTTGAGAAATGTGAGACGGCGTAGTGTTCTGATGATTTCGTCGTATCAGAAAAAGACGCACTTTGTGGGATCGAGGCAGTTGCAAGTTCGGATGAAGGCCCACCTGGACACTCAGCGCTCAGCCCTCACATACCATGATACGGTTACACACGCGGATTTTTTTTTTGGTCGTGACATGAGCAACCGGATGCTTTGTCTCCGCTATAGGCGTCCCCTGAAGCCTGAAGTTGGCGCGGCCGGATGAGGTCGCACGCTGCTATCTGGTGAATAAAGATGGCGCGACCAGTCCTGGTAACTTTCAAAAGGAAATCAAAGAAAATTGAACATCCTCGCATCGCATAGATATCTCTTGTTGGATGAATGTCCGTGCGTTGACAAGATGATGAAAAGTTGGAAGTGGAACATTGACGAGGAACGGTGGCAAGCACTGGCAAACAGTAGCACACAACGCGCCTCTCGAGTTTCGTCGCGCTCTTGAGTCTCTCTTGAGCTTGACTCTCTGCCACCGCCACGACATTCCAATTCTCACTCACCGCTCAGCAGGATTCATAAGATTACTCGAATGAGTGAGAAAAAGCAGTCCGAAGACGTGGTACCCAATTGGAATCATACTCTTATGCATGGTCTCCAAGTTGTGCGGCTGACATTCCGCTGAACTCATTTCTCTCCAAGGTCTGATTTTCCTTTCATTGAAGGTCGGACAGTGCGCCGACGCGATCTCAATGATGAAATAAATATAGTACAAACCTTCCCTGGTCCAAGACGACGGCACCAAACCGGTACGGACTTGGCTCTTTCGCTATGCGATACCTTCCGCCTCATCGAATCTTATAATTCCAAGTGGATATGGGTACAAGGATCTCAAGCTCTTCCAAAGGACTCCGGAGAAGAAACTGCCATTAAAGAAGCTATCAATTTGCGTGTGTATCTTCGCTCTCAAGACTCCCACCACATTGACGTCTCAGGCTACGTGATGTGTAGTGAAAGAAGTCACGGAGAGGGTCGAGAAAATCAAGGTAATTAGCTCAAAACTATCCACGAACGACCTCAACTCATCATGCTTGCGCATAGAATGATAGCACAATCCCAACTCGTTCGAACAAGAAAACCGGGGCAAAGAGCAAGAAAGAACTTCGGGAAGCAGTGAGTTAGGCATCTCTCATCTGCCAGAAACCATGACAACGGAAATACATACATAGGAACAAGCAAAAGCCACTGAACGTTTGACAGAGATATCAACCCAGAATGGTTATGTCTCAGGGAAATGGTGATGTTTCATCTCGGCGCTGATCAATGATCCTGCTGCGACTTATATGTACTGAAGAGGCAAACTACAGGCTCATCTTCGCTCCTCCTGAGAAAGTCGATACTATATGGTCCACAATCGCCAGTATGTCATTCTAACTTGGCATTTCCGTAAGCGAAAATAACGGCAGTAACGCGTGGATGTAGCATCACTTGTATCTGGACCACTATCTTCTACTTCTGCATCCTTGGCGAAAGTGGCGACCTGCCCCAAAAGCGAGACGCCAAACTATCAACACCTTTTGTGCATCTACCTTCCAAATGTGTACGATAAAGCTGCGGTCACAGAGGTACGAGCGTCCCTTGGATCCGTCAATCTTGGGCTAAGTGATACCTACGTGGGACAAAGGTCATGCGTGTCCTCCTCCGCAATCACGGTATGAACGTTCTAGGTGTCAAAGCAAACCTGTACACAGCCATCGGTAATCCGTGGAAATTCGTGCGCATATTCGGACTTATTGATTCCCTTTGAGTAGGCTTAGACAGCAAACATCCAAGTGGAATACATTCAACAGTGAGTACATCAAGGCCTCGTGCTCTAGTAAGCAAGGCTCTTATCAGTTGTCATGTAGGTCTGGAAGCCTAATGGCCTCATTGAAGCTTCTGAAGCAAAGGTACGTCCTAATCATTATCCGCTGGGACGTTCTAATTATAAGCTTGTCTTCAGGCCCTCAAAGACGCGTATTTTGCCGAACTTGAGACCAATAAAGCGGTTGCCAAGACTGGCGTACATGATCCTTCGCCGTCTGCCGAAGAAGTTGCTAAACCAAAGCCGTATAAGGATGAAGAGAAACAAGAAAAAGTCAAGACAGAAGCAAAATCAAAACCAAAATTGAAGTTGAAAAAGCAAGCGGATAGCGATCCTTTTGCGTCTGATGACGAGAACGACGACGGTGCTAAGGTTCAAAAGCCAGCTAGAAGAACAAAGGCCACCACGAAGCGCGTGGCATCCGCAAGCGAAGATGAAGACGGTGAAGGTCACACAGGGCGCAAGACCAAGCGGGTGCGCTCTAAGTAACCTGATTCTGCCCAGGCTCAGTCCGGGTTCTTTGGAGCTTGCCGCATGCTGATAGTGTTATGTTATCTGTGATGTTTCTGTTATCGCCGGCGAGACCCTGGTATGATGCGACCGCTGGTATGCGCCACCACTTCTGGGTATGATTTTATCGCTCCGCTTCTGATTCCCCATACACCTAATAATATGCGCACATAACTCCTTTGCTTTATCCCTTCCGTACAGTGAGTGTTGTGTGACTCACGGTCAGCATTTATGGAGCTACCAAATTCTTGCAGGGCTGCTTCACAGCCCTGCACATTATGCACAAATTTTGCGGAAGTTCCGGCAGTCATCTCGGAATGTCTTTCCGTTGCTCAATACTGACGAATCTAGCGTTATAGAGCTCTGCTCAACGGACTGGGTAACCTCCCGACTGGTAACCCCTTCCCCTTTTCGATTCCGCTCTTTACAAAAGGGCACGACGTTCACAGATGTTGTCCGTCTGAAGGCCAGTCAATTCGCCGGAACAGGCTGCGGCTCTACCCCTGAGGCTGAGAACATCCATGCGGTCAACATAGGTCGACGGGCAATGAACTGATCACGAAAGAAGTGTACTTCCCCATGGTGTACCCATCACCTGCTCGAACCTTCGGGGTATGGAAGCGTCCCATTTGCATAAAGTGTGCCCCGAGTCGGCTAAAAGCACCGTTAGGCATATGCACTGAATGGACGGACGTGCAATCCTCCGTCCACGCCGTTCTGTTCGAGAGATGACAAGTTCTCTCGTAATGTACATTCTCACTCTCAGAGCCTCCAGCTTCAACTGAGACGAACCTGATCGCCGCCCAGTCGCCGCCCCCGATGAAGACTGAAACTAGGGTTAGGGGCTAACATCACCGAGCACCAGAGATGAGATGTTGGACTGATGATGATCATTACATGCAGATTGGCAGACCTGGATCCACGATGTCAATATGTCGAAGGTTGACAGATGTATGTGAGTTAAGCGGATCATTGACTTCAAGACCATGCGCATCAGGTCCATCAACGATTTGGGCATCGCTGTTGTCAGACTCATGGAGAAAGAGAGCTCCTTGCACGTTACGTGTGAGCTTCTGTTGCCTCCTTGTTGATCAGAAAATCTTACAGGATCTTGGCATCAGCTTCTTCCTACGACCTGTCAGCTGTGATTCATTAGATATGAGTGGGTACACAGCCGCCCATAAAGTAAGTGACGTACAGGGGGTGTCCGGGTCCGGAGATGGACAACCGGCCATCGAATGAGATACAAATAGCACTGCTTGAGTGTGGGTTTTTCAGATGTTGTACCTACACATTTTGTTGATGAATGCATCATGAAACGGATGTGGAGGACATTGAGTGGACGAGCAAACATTAGTCGAATGAAGACCGCGATCACAAAGGTGGCGCTCAGAGTGGGAAAACGCCTGATGATTTTCATGAAAACGTATGCGCTATCAAGGTTCGTTCACCATAGTTTAGTGATAATACACCATTGCATAGCGCTGAAATGCTAACAATAGCGAGAAGAGGTCAGCGCCGGCCACGAGGCCGCGATATAGAAGATCAGAAGCACTATGTTGGGCGAGAGCATCCATGCGTAAATCATCGATATCAGCCCTGTCCAGTCGTGAAAGCCTCTTGCAATATCACCGGTTACGAGATGAGACTATTATCTCTCTGTGAAGGTGAAACTCGGCTCCAGACGCACTTTTACGACAAGCGCCGTAACTTGAGTATCTTACTCATCTTGACGTCGGTCCAGTGTCAATGCGAGTGGCGCAGAAACGCTTATTTTTCAATGACGAGACAGTGACTGCGAGGGATCTACGATGCGGCGTGGCGTTTCGTAGACACACCAGTACACATGCTTTGGACAGGAGTTGAATGGACTGGTCATAAGTTACCATGGGATTGCGCTGCGTGCACAGGTGCTGTAATGCGATAAAATGGTGATCACGGCTATTTCCGGAGGCATGTATTGATGCTGGAAATTTTGGTTCCCAATGTTTCACAGGAGCAGTTGTTTGCCGATGGGACTGCAGCGCGAGTGTTGGGCCCTGAACTCGACAGGCAGTGAATGATACGAGTCAAAGCAAATCAGCAGCGGCGTTCGAGCTCGTTCGAGGCATTCGAGGACAAGAGACTTGTCGATTATCAAATCAGCGAAATCGTAACGGTCAAGTTTCCACGGTAGAGCTTCCAATTGCACACCGCCAAGTTAAACCCTGTGAAATATGTATAGTCCTTTTAGCGTTGAGGTCACTACAGCAACCTTACCTGAAGTTGCTCCTTCACGGTGGGTTCGGAGGACGGTCATTGGACGGCCGGATCTCCAGGTCATATCCGGACGGATCTGAAGCTGAACGATTGGCTCTGCCGAGCAAAATGGACTTGATCAGACGCTGGAGTCAACCGCTCTCCAGGGCGCAGCTGTGCTCGATTTAGTTTCCTGATTGAAGTCCAATTCCCGTCGGGTTTGCGTATCCACACACATGGAGACATATAAATGGGCTCGCCATTCGACAACACCCACATCCCCCTGCCGCTTCCATTCCACCCTCGCTCAGGATGACCATTCTTTCTACCGAGCCACGCACTGCCGCTGCACACCGCGCCGATGGGATCCACAAGTCACCAGCTACCGTCGCCGCACTGAAGGCCCTCGTCCATGACGTCCCCAACGCCGTTCATACCGAGCATAGGGGGGACCGCCCCTCTTCCGACTTGATCACACGGTTCATCCAGTCTTTCACCGAGCTTGAAGGCTATAGGTACGTGACGGGGCATTGATCGGCATGACGTCGACCCCACCCCCACTATGCGTCTGCAACGACTGCTTGTCCCTAACGTATCGTGCCTTCCCCCAGAAATGGCAAGGTAGTCACTCTGGATGGGCAGTCGCTGTCTATCCCCGCAGTTGCAGCTGCCGCTCGATACAACGCTTCCGTCGCTCTCAGTGATACCCCTACCATCCGGGAACGTATTGCAAAATCACGCAATCTGGTTGTTAGCAAGGTCGATGGTGGGAAAAGTGTCTACGGTGTGAGCACAGGGTTTGGTGGGAGCGGTAGGTTATTTTGATCGTCATCTTTGGATCAATTTGCTCATGAGATGTGTAGCGGACACCAGAACGGCCGATACGCTTGCTCTCGGCAGTGCCCTCCTACAGCACCAGCATTCGGGCATACTCCCCTCCTCAACGTCGAGCCCGCTTCCCGCGCTTCCTCTTCTAGACCCCTTAGCATCTACCAGCATGCCCGAGTCTTGGGTACGAGGCGCTATTCTTGTGCGCGCCAATTCCTTGATTCGTGGTCACTCCGGTGTTAGATGGGAGCTTGTGGAGAAGATGATAGAGCTTTTGCGTTCCAACATCACTCCACTCGTGCCGCTCCGCGGCAGCATTTCGGCTTCGGGAGGTGAGCCGATCATCAACTCTATCTGCTCTCAAATCTCACTGTTTGTTTGCGGCCAGATCTCTCCCCTCTTTCGTACATTGCGGGTACACTTATAGGTAACCCTTCAATCCGAGTCTTTGATGGGCCCTCGGTCTTCGGAGCTCGCCAGATTGTTTCTTCGCGCGATGCACTTGCCAAACACAATATTGCCCCTATCCCTCTGGCAGCTAAGGAGCACCTCGGTGTCTTGAATGGAACCGCTTTTTCCGCATCCGTTGCCGCACTTGCTTTGAACGATGCCGCTCACCTCGCGATGTTGGCCCAAGTCTGCACAGCTATGGGAACCGAGGCTCTCCTTGGCGAACGCGGCAACTACCACTACTTCATTCACGAGGTCGCTCGTCCTCATCCGGGGCAGGTCTGTATATTTCAAGGTTACATACATATACGTCAACTAATCGAAGTACTCAGGTGGAAGCAGCTCGGACAATCTGGGATCTTCTGGAGGGCAGCCAGTTTGCTCACGCCGAAGAAAAGGAGGTGACAATTGAGGAGGATGACGGCGAGCTACGTCAGGATCGGTACCCTTTGCGTACCGCACCTCAATTCCTAGGCCCTCAAATTGAGGACATCATTTCGGCTCTCAACACCGTCACTTTGGAATGCAACTCCAGTACGTTCCATCTGGCAACTTCGTCCTTCCCCATACTCACTACATATCAGCTACGGACAACCCGCTGTTTGACGGAGAGACGGGAGATGTTCATCACGGTGGCAATTTCCAGGCCATGGCGGTGACGAATGCCATGGAAAAGACCCGCCTCGCTCTTCATCACATCGGAAAGCTTCTCTTTGCTCAATCGACAGAGCTCATCAACCCAACGATGAATCGCGGTCTTCCGCCTTCGCTCGCTGCCAGCGATCCTTCCTTGAACTACCATACTAAGGGCCTGGACATTGCCGTCGCAGCCTATGTCGGGGAGCTCGGCTACCTTGCTAGTCCTGTATCGACTCACATTCAGTCCGCGGAGATGCATAATCAGGCTGTCAAGTAAGGTCTTCATCATACACTGTCACGCTGAAGGACTAAATGGTTTCGTTTAGCTCCTTGGCTTTGATATCGGCCCGTGCCACCATCAACTCACTTGAAGTACTCTCATTGCTGACCTCGACATATATCTATTTGATTTGTCAAGGTAAGTTTGTGAATCATCGGTTTCTTCCTTCCTCTCTAAACTCTATCCTCAGCGCTCGACCTGAGGGCCATGCAATTCGAGTTCCGTCGCGGTCTTGCCGAGATTGTAGATGAGGAGCTGCGCACTCACTTTGGTGCGAGCCTCACGCCTTCAGATGCTTCATCCATCCTGCGCAAAGTGTCGTCAATCATGTTCAAGACTCTTGATCATACAAGCACGATGGATGCTGTTCCGCGCATGGCCGCTGTCAGCTCTGCCTCCTCGTCCGTTTTGGTCGAATATTTCACATCATCTGCTGCCGCCGTCGATATCACTGCTCTCTCTGCCCTCCCTGCCTTCCGCGGAGCCGTGTCCAGCCGCGCTGTTGAATTGCTCAACACCCTCCGCACCGATTATCTGACAGGTGCCCGTGGGCCAGCGCCGGCAAGTGCGTACCTCAACAAGACGAGGCCAATATACGAGTTTGTCAGAGTGACACTCGGCATTGGCATGCATGGAAAAGAGAATCTCGACTTATTCTCAGAGGGACTGGGCGTCCAAGACGTGACGATTGGTCAAAATGTCTCCCTGATCCACGAGGCGATCCGGGATGGCAAAATGCAGGGTGTCGTTGTCGGGCTGTTTGCTTAATTACTTACATTATTCCATTTTTCGTTCCGTCTGTTCCATTCCATTCCATCACATGCTTTTCTGTACCTGCATATCTAGATCCACATTCCATAGAACACTTTGATTGTTAGAAAGAGGATTCCACTGCTGTCGTCTTATTAATCAATGTTTTATTAGTAGGGTAGTCATTATCCATCCGATTATACGCATCATATCGCACCTTGAAATGCGCCTGAATGGCTGATGCGTGGTAAATGAACCAACATAGCAATTGAGTCAACGTTCATTTTGAGTGCGTGCGAGGATACATATAATGTTGCGAACTGTCCGGCCCGAAGCTAGAAAGGTGAAGGACTTTTTCGAACTTTCGCAGCAACAGCAATCAGGGTATGCTCGGATTTGTCGGCATATCTTGAAGGTAGTCAGAACACGATCTTCAGCATATGACATACTGCATATATACCTATTTGACAAGTCGCAAGTAAGTCATGGATGATGCTTGGTCGGACACTCGTTTGCTGCCTCATCATCCCTGGGAGACGGAGGTCCCATATTGGCGAGTCCCATCCTATGGGCTATCGGCGATCCGAGTCTCGATCAATAAAGTCGACGGGAGTAAGGCGGACAGCTAGGAATGGTCACGTATTGAGAGAAACCCAAATCGAGAGAAGGCTGATCCTAAAGGACCTTGGAATCCCGCTCTTTAGTTTCAATTCCTGTATTCGAGGATGTTGATCAGCTCTTACGATGTGGGCGCAAAAGATTGCTTCCTCCAGTGTTTCTTGAGGGTGTGCGAGGATATACGTTCCCTGAAGATCGTATTCCATTCAATCCTTCGCCTATACGACTCAAGGGAGATGGAGGATGGAGGAGCAAATCAAGCCGATAAGATAATCGTGATTAGAAGTCCGCGACGTTGTTAAGTTGACTCGTCTCGAAATGTTGCCCAGACTCAACTCATCGCGGCTATGGACGGAATGACTCGGGTGCAACTGATTCTCTCAATTCCTGATCACCGGCCTCACACTCAACTGCTCCATCTTTTGAAGAATAATGGTCAACAAGGATGACAAGATACTCATTGTTGGAGCGGGCTGCTTTGGCATTTCCACGGCATATCATCTGCTCAAGCGAGGATTCACAGATATCACAGCTATTGATCGCTCGGAAGTCCTCCCCGCGCCCGATGCCGCGAGCACCGATATCAATAAGAGTGAGTACGTCGTCCTGCCTGATGCACTTGCATTGCTCATTCGACCTCGTGATAAATCAAGTCGTCCGGACATCTTACTCCGATCGTTTCTACACTCAGCTAGCCCATGATTCGATTCAAAGCTGGAAGGATATAGAAGAGTGGGGTGATACCTACCATGAGTGCGTGTTTCTTAGTATATTCCAAGTCATATTAATTGAAGGCCAAGCATCTGATCGCTGGCGACCCACCTGTTTAGATCCGGAGTAGTTGTTCTGGGATCGAACGAAGCATACGCATCAGACTCTTTCGCAAATGATGTAGCGATAGGCGCACGTGTTTTGAAGTTGGACGATCGTAAAGCCATCCAGTCGGCTTTTCCGTCTGAGGTAAATATCGGGGCCATGGAGGGTATGAAAGGGTTCCTCAACCGGGATGGGGGGTGGGCTTTCGCTGCACAAGGCATCACCAAGATGACAGAACGTGTTCTGTCTATGGGAGGCAAGGTCATCGGAGGGAAAGATGCAAAGGGGCTCTCGAAGGTAGACGGACGTACAACTGGTGTCAAGTGCAGTGACGGGACGACCATAAATGCTGATTTGGTCGTCATCGCTTCGGGTTCTTGGACAGCATCCTCCTTCACTGAACTTGACCTCGAAACTAGCTGTCTTGCTACTGGGTAAGCTTTCGCGGCTTTGTATTCTTTATACGCCGGATGGATTGTTTCTTCGTAGACAGAGTGTTGCGACTATCGGCTTGACTCCGGATGAAGCTGATAGGTACCGGCAATGCCCTGTGATTCTCGACTTTGCGACAGGTTTCTACATGTTTCCGGTGCGTAAGAGATTTCATCTTGCTTGCTACAGTTCTAAATTGCTTGCAAATTTAGCCCAACAGCGAGAATATCATGAAGATGGCCATCCATGCTGTGGGACACACGAACTATGCATCCAACGATACATCGAAAAACGTATCAACTCCGCGGACAATCCTCTCTCATGATAAGGAGGGTTTGTTGATACCCAAAGCGACCGCGAAACTCCTTCGCAAGCAAATGAGCGAAATATACCCAGAGCTTGCACAGAAGCCATTTTCGAGTACTCGATTGTGCTGGTAAGATCATAAGACAACGTCGCATCCAGGTCATTAAACCCTAACTTTTCTTCTGATAGGTACACGGACTCACCTGATGGAGACTGGGTGATAGGATACTACCCCTCAGACGCTGGCTTGGTACTAGCCACTGCAGGCAGCGGACATGCTTACAAGGTGCGTCAGCTACAATGCGCCGTTACCGATGTAATATCTGATCATTTGCAATCATTTGCGTAGTTCCTTCCGGTGTTGGGAAGACTAGTCGCCGACTCCATCCAAGGAATACTTGACGAGTCTATCGCACAGAAATTCTCGCCGAATCGCACCTATGCCAAACATGACCCGTCTCGTAGCCGTGCTGACATCACCGATCTAGCTTCAGAGCAGCTATGTACTGCGGAAGACTTGTTGCCGCAATAGCTTCACACCGAGTCGTACGAGAAGAATGAGAACCATGTCTTCTGAACTGCCAGCCTGGTAGTGATCGGTATGGTCGATTTCCACAGCACCTAGTGTAGAGCGACTTTCTTACCTCTGTGAGACTGGTTATGAACTCGCCTAGGAGAAAAATCGTAAAGATTGTCTTCGACCATGGAATGCTGGCATGGTCTCGATCGGTATTTCATAGAGGGTAGGCTCAAGCCATCATACCGTTGAGCGCGCCATGCTGCATGTTCCCGTCGGTGTCTGCGTTACGAGTCCCTTCAAACGCGAGCCGCATATAGTTACTTCAATCTCCCCTACACACGAATGCCTGAGACAACGCACCTGCTCATCGAACCCCCAGATCTTCAGCAAGGCAGTCAAGATTAGGGCCTGTCGGCCATTTTCTCCAGTACAGTGTTGAGTCCGTTTTGCTTGACTATAACGGATTCTGTTTGTTACTTATGGATCGTCGCTTATGTGTGTCATGCAAGCATTGATTTCTGCGTGAAAAAAACAATGTACTGTCTTAGTATGAAAAATTGGTCATGAACATGTTTCGATGAGCTTACTTATATGCATGACACCTCATAGGACACGTCCGATATGATATGACGTCTTGCTTCATTTCAATAGGCTCCAAGCGTCAGGTAAGAATGCTTCTCAGATCACTCATGCAGTAGACTGTATATCGACTTGATTCATGTCGAAGATTTTCAACGAGCAGAACACATCAAAGAGATCCTCATGGAAGTGAGCATGGCTGTCTGTGATGGCTATGGAGCGTCGAAATAAGCTCAGGAGATGATGCTTGCTGAGGCCGCTAAACGAACTCTGGTAAGCCCTATCAGGTTCGGTGTGGGTCAGTTGGGTGGAGGCACTGACGGAGAAGGGAGTGACTTCCATCGCTTATTGGAGCCGCTGTTCAATTGAAAAGCCTTTGTCTGATGGTGAAGAGGTAAGCCATTTGAGAGGCATCGATGCTTGGCTATTGGATTCTCATGTTATTATGCCTAGGAGGTTTCACGGTTCTCATTCATGTTGCTGTGGCCGCGATCCTCAATTTCTGCTCCAGTCCATCCTAAGTCCGCGACATAGTACACGAGCTCCTTCCATGTGCCATATCTCTCTTGTCCCTTGTTGAAGAAGGCTCACCGTCTAAGATAAATCAGTCAAAGATGTTGACGATGCGTCCAGCGCAGAGAGTCTTCAGCGCAACCCTAGATCGCCTCTTGGGAATTGGTCTCATGAAGATGGCGATGTCCGCTGCATGGGTTTACTGGGTTCCCACGATTTGACTCGTGGAACCTGCCGCAGGGATCCACGAAACCGTCAGGATAGCTACAAGAAGACTGATCAACATGTAATCAAGACATTCAGAATCACTGGCTGGATACTTACGCGTACGTTCGGGGTGAAAGCTGGTGAAAGCGGATGTATTGATGAGCCATATGATTGGTTGCGACGCGTTGTATGTTCATGTTTGCGCCTACGTTCCCGCCATGATCATCATAGTAGGCCTTAGCCCTAGGCGTCCTCCTTCCACTCAACGAAGGTTCAAGAATACGCAGCAGTCCAAGAGAGTGTTGATAAGTCGACTTCAAAACAGGGTGTATATAATAGGCTGGCAATTCGGCTTAAGTTAGGGTAGGTTAGGGTCTACCGGCCGTATCTTGCCGTCTCCCGACCAATAGCCGATCCGTGCTCCTCAGCCTGTGAGTTTCATCACTAGATTTATTACCGTCTACCAATTTTCTATGCCTATCCCCTTCGACAGACTCCAAGTTGTCGCCAGCCACCTGACTATCCGTTCTACTCCGGCCGAGGCGGAGAAAGAAATTCTCCAGCTAGTGAGTCTTTTTACCACTGCACTGGCTTGTACGACGTATCACTTAACACAACTCAGTCTCGCTCTAGCGTATACTGCTGAATGGAATTTGGATCGTATCTATGTTCCCTCTGTGACAAGCGAGTATGTATCACGAAGTGTCTTGCTGGGCTCAGCATCGATTCGTCTATGACGTCAGTCGTATGCATCACTCAGCCTTTTGCCGGGTTCGAGAAGTCAACCGGCATGCAAAACTGTACGTGTCTTTCGTTTTTCAAACGGCAGCGAACGAAAAGTCGACGTTAATGCCGGCGGCAGATAGGCTTTCCTCTCCGATGCCATATACCGATGTCCACCCGCAGCGGCATTAAACTCGATTGTATAGCAACCAAAACACCACAAGTCAGCTCTGGCTTGACTGTGAAGCTACTTTGGCCGCGGCAGCTCGAATAAGAACATAACTCGGAGGATATAGAGTGTTATTGCATATTCGTCCTCAAAACGTCATGGGTGCGGTGCGCCTCAAAGTCCTGCTCATGATGACCGTTTGTCCCCGAGCGAAGTTGGAAACGCGTTCGGTTCTTCACCATCTTCCTTTCGTAGAATCGAATCAAGCACACAAATCTGCCTTTGCCGACGGTGTCGGCGTTCTCTTCCTACCTCGCGCCCATTCCCGGCAGAGCAGCCGTTTCCAATGGCCTCAATGGTTGTAGAGATTACATCGACTGCGTCATCGGCAGGCTTCACGAGCCTCTGGCATCAAGTTCGTACGGCCACAGGCTCATTCATCGATAAGCGACACTATAAAAGACACATCCTGAACGCCGCCATACATCACCAAACGCCCTCTATTATCCCAGATATCCCGTTGTGACAAGAACAATGTCTTCCGTATCCATCCAGATTCCTCGTCCTCTTCCCACTCCTCCGCCTACTCAGGCTCGTAACAGCCAGACGTTTCGCGCCCCTCCCTTAGGCTCGTTGACTCTGCCTGAGGTATTTGATTGGCACTCGAAGAACTCTCCTAATCATCCTCTATACTCGTATATCAGTATCGATGGTTCAATTCGCACCATCACCTGGGCCGAGAGTGTTCGTGCTGTCCATCGTGCCGCACGGAGGACGCGCACAGACTTGGGTCTTTCCCCTGATAGTGTGCCAGATCTGACCGCAGGAAAGCCTGTTGTAGGTATTTTGGCCGTATTAGGTTAGTGTCTTCTCCAACCATCGTTTCACACTGCTCATTGACGTCGTTTAGATTCCATCACGTATTCTACGCTCGTCACTGGTGTTCAATACGCAGGATTTACGCCCTTCCCCATCTCACCTCGCAATTCCCATGCTGCGGTTGTTCATCTTATAAACAAGGCTTCCGTTTCACACATCATCGTAGAAGAGTCATGCCGTGGGTTGGTCGAGGATGCATTTCAATCGTTGAAATCAGACCCGACATCTCCATCTACGCCGACAACGTCTGTGGCACCTGTCTTCGAGGATCTTTATGTATCATCCGACTCCGCACAGGGCGAAGCCAGCGTTGCGTTCGAGACACCTGCTTGGGATTCCAATGCCATCATCATTCACTCTTCCGGTATGTACCATTGTCACGTCTATAGGTTCTCTTGCCTGATAGGCTCTTCATGAAGGATCTACCGCATTCCCCAAGCCGATTGCATGGACTCACGGTCGTGCCATGCAACTTCGACAGTACCGTGGTATGGAGAGCGAGATTTGACCGATAAACGCATGGCTTGTCACGCGATGCCCATGTACCACACGATGGGATATCTTCTTCTAGCATGGGCGGTGAGAGCGTTGCATTCGCTGACTCAATTCATGGCTTGACAGTTTGTCATCTGCAGGCATCATCTGGCCTGGTCTTGAATGTGTTTAGGCCTCAATCCCCGGCAACGAAGCCTACAATCGAAAATGTTTTCTCTGCTAGTTTGGAGGCTCATAGCGACATCATTTTCACAGTCCCAAGTTTTGTCGAGGTATGTTATGAAATCCAGATTCAAGGAGATATGATCCTGACTGTAGGATCCTTCGTAGGCATGGTCCAAGAACCCGGCTTATGTCAAAACATTAGCTGAACTTGACGGTGTTGTATGTCTTTGACAGGCTGTCAGAACAAGACGTTGATGAAGCGGTGTTTTTGTAGATGTTCGGCGGCGGCCCTCTCGGCAAGCAAGTTGGAGACGTCTTGGTCTCTGCAAATGTGACATTATTCAATTTATATGGGAGGTGCGTAGTTCTTTTCCCTTTGAAGCACATATCTGTAACGGCCATTTTTTCCAGCACGGAAGCTGGGGTCTTGAGCTCCACTGTTCCAGGTACGAGCCTGTTACACTGAAAGATGTAAACAGAACTGATATGCTTGGTTGATCCATTAATAATAGCTGATTTCGATATCGACTGGGAATATTTCAGGATATCAGACATTGCCAAGGTCGCTTTTGTCCCCAATGAGGAGAGCAAATTGGAACTTGTCGTGTTGGTAAGCCCACCCGACCTGTTGGATAAAGACCCATCTTATAACCTATTTCCTGCCTCGATATTCAGTCAAGCAACTTGAACACACCCAGCGTCTTTAATGCTGTGTACGAAGATGTGCCAGCGTATGCTACTTCCGATCTTTTCGAGCCTCATCCAACGAAGCCCGGATACTGGAAAATATTCGGGCGCACAGATGATCAGATTATGCATAGCACAGGGGAAAAGGTGGGTATGACCTTTCTCGCGCGCATCGATACTGATCATGCATACATCGCCACCAGACCAATCCTGGCCCGCTAGGTTCGTTTTTGACTCTCGATATGATACGGAAATCCATTGATTGGCTATTGTAGAGCATATACTCAATCAAGACCCTCACGTTCGAGCTTCCTTGATGTTTGGTCGTGGTCAATTTCAAGCTGGAGTCCTTGTCGATCCGACACCCGAGTATCGCTTCGACCCTTCGGATGAAGAAAAGCTAGCTGAATTTAGGAATCTGATCTGGTGCGTCAACCTAATCTAGCTAAATATGCTACTCCCGAGTCGCTAACATCACCCGCTTTTAGGCCTTCAGTAGAAGAGATGAATGCATACGCGCCTCAGCATTCTCGGGTCTTCAAAGAGGTGAGATAAGGGCCCTTTTTGGGTATATGTTCACTAAGCACCTCTATTTCTAGATGATTTTAGTCTCTTCTCCCTCAAAACCCTTCACCTTTACAGCCAAGAACAGTGTCAGGCGACAAGCAGTCATTCAAGATTATGACGATGAAATTAAAGCCATTTATTTTGCTGTCGACGAAACTGGGAGAGCCGATATTCCTTCCCCAACTGCATGGGACTCGGCCAAAACTCTGGGCTTCATACGGGCCGTTGTCCAGAAAGTGATGAAGAAGGAAGTTCAGGATGGGGATGATTTCTTTCAGCATGGATGTGACAGGTCTGTCTATGACATAATTGGGGATTTGCTGGGGACTGATCGACAATTGTTCCTTGCAGCTTGCAAGCGACGTGGATCCGAAACACTATCCTCCGCAGTCTCAAAGACTCTACGGATGCCAATACGCAGGACATCTCCAATAGCTTCGTTTATCAGCATCCCTCTGTTGCAAGTCTGGCATCATTCGTCTCTTCTGTTGCTCACGGACAGAACGATATCAATTCGGGATTGGACAGGGCCCAGGAGATGAACATAATGGTGGCGAGGTACTCGAAAAATTTCCCGCCGCATGTTCCCTCTGCTCCTCAGCCATCGAAAGATACAATTTTCTTGACGGGAAGTACGGGAGCACTGGGCTCGAATATCCTGGCACTGCTTATCGCGTCTCCATCAGTCGTCCGCATCTATGCTTTTAACAGAATATCACGCAGCTCTATCCCGCTTCTTGACAGACAGAAATCGGCTCTTCTGGAAAGAGGATTGGATCCTTCCCTCCGGCATCAGAGAAGGTTGTGCTCGTCGAGGGCGATGTGACGAAGCAAGATCTTGGTATCTCTACTGAATATTGTCTGAGGTACGACATTCCCAAAGCCTCAGGATCCTGTTTATCAGATATTCACGCCTTTCACAACCTAGATTCGCGTATCAATTACGCATATCATACACAATGGTCAGTTTCCCCTCTTTTTTGCTTCATCGCTCTCGCTCAAAATGGAGTCTGTTCGACAGCTTGGCCCGTTAACTTCAACTTATCATTAGAGTCGTTTGAGCCACAAGTTAAGGGCCTTCGTCATCTTGTCGACCTTTCACTGTCATCTCCACACCCTTCTCCCCTCGTGTGTTGTTTACCGCCTCGATTGGAATGTTCAACGGTGAGATCTTTTAAACAATGGTCAAAAACGAGCTCAAACTTACTCTTATACCCTTCCAGACATAACGCGTGCCGAGCCTGTTAAAGAGGTTCCAATTGGAGCCAACGTGGCTGTCAGCAACGGTTACGGGGAGTCCAAATGGGTGGGAGAGACGATACTTGCTGAGGCTGCTAAGCAGACGCCCCTGCGCTCGACCAGCATTCGCGTGGGTCAGTTGAGTGGAGGCATCAACGGAGCATGGACGACAGCGGAATGGCTCCCATCGCTGGTTCGGTCCGCCATTCACCTCAAGGCCTTGCCTGATTGCGAAGGGGTAGGTTTTTTGACAAGCGTCGGCCCTTTGCATTCTCCCCCGCTCACATCACATTTAGGATGTCTCTTGGATCCCCGTGAATGTCGCTGCCGCCGCGATCGTCGATTTCTGCCAATCTGATTCCTCAATCATGAACTTAGTTCATCCTCGACCTGCAACGTGGTCCTCTATTTTCTCTGCATTCGCTTCTGTGCTGAACATTCCTCTCGTCCCATACACGGAATGGCTCGCCCTCTTGCGAAAGTCTGCTGAAGATGCTGGTGATGCGCCTGACGCCGATGTCCTTCAACAGAACCCTGGATTGCGTCTGCTGGATTGGTACCATTCTGCATTCGCTCACGAGAACGATAGCGCGTACCAGTATGCGGATACGATGGGTTTCCCCAAGTTTGACATGACGAACGCTCTACGGGCATCTGGTACATTAGCTGATCAGGGGCTACCCCAGCTCGGTGAAGGCGATGTCAAGTTGTGGGTTGACTACTGGAAGAAGGTCGGGTTCTTTCCTGCTTGACATCTCTTCATAATTTCTAGAAATTCCGTTTTTATGTACTCTGCATTCTCGCTACACATTGGACATTGAGTTTCGAGTTCCAATAAATAGATCTGTTGGCACTCTTTTGTTGACAAGGTGTCTGGCGTTGGTGGTAGTTCGCACTCGAGCATGAGCTGTAGTATCGTCAGTGTACGCATAGCTGAATTCAAAAAATTATCCAAGTCGTTAAAATGTACGATGTATGTGTAAAAACAATACCTGCAGCTACTATGAAGACGACCACTAACAAAATTCATTTCCCCATCTTGCGCCCATCAGACCTTCAAACGCCACCGGGTTAGTTCAGATTCTGCAGTTTCATCCACTCCTTATCATTCGCGTTGAAATCGACACCCTTCCTCTTCCACCACTCCCTTGCCCGCTCACCCCTCCGATTGCATCCTCCAACGCCTCCTCGATGTCGCACATCCGGTACTGGATCGGCAGCCCGCTCTGGTCCCACCACTCCAGCACCTCTGGGCGATTGTGCCGCGTCGCGCCCACCAACGTGTCCTGATCGAAGAAGAGCTGCAGCCCGCTTGTCAGCCACCACTGCAGCACCTCGACGCGCCCGTGGCAGCTTGCGTGGTACAATGCTTGCTTGTCGTACGTGTAGTCTAGTCCTGACCCCGCCCACCATGTCAACGCACCGACGTGCCCCGCTGCGCTCGCGGTGTCCATGACCCGCCCGACCTTGAGCGGTAGCCGCGCGCGCTGCATGCGCCACCACTCGAGCACCGCGACCTGGTTTTTTGCGGACGCATGCTCGAGCGCGACCTCTGTATATTCGAAGGGCAAGTCGTCCGATGCGAGCCACCAGTTCAAGCTTGCGACCTGTCCGCTTCGCGACGCACCGTCGATCGCCTCTGCGATCGCTCTTGTTGGGGGCGTGGGGAATTCAGATGGGTGCTCTTTGTGCATCGAGGACCACCAGTCAAGGACAGAGACACGGCCGTAATGCGCGGCGGTGATGAGAATGAGGTGGTGTTTATAGAGTTTGCGGAAGAGGGGGCGGTGGTGCGTGAACAGATACGAGAGGATGTGAGTGTATGCAAATCGGACAGACAGGCTGGCGCCGACTGTCGTTGGAGGGTGGACAGACGGTTCGCACGAGACGATGAGGGGGAGGTAGCCTGTGAGCAGTGCATGGTCCGTGGGAGACGCACGCGTCCATGATAGAGGCTGGGGAAGCGACGTGGGCAGTCCGACAGCTTTGGTGAGCTCCCAATCTCCAATATGGTCCATTATTTCTGCCATTAACTCTACAGGAAGGGGTGGTAGTCGAGAGTTGCGATTGCGAGCCAAATGGATCGTCGGTGGGAGCCCCGTGTCCGCCATTGTGGTTGATCCATCGCTGGGTTTCGTCTCGGTGACTGAGAGATGATGCGGTTCCTGTGGTACGTTGAATTCATTCGCCGGGTAAGGCGAAGAAGGAAAGGTGTATAGATGGATGTCGTGATGCGCCAGTCTCGAGGATAGCTCAGCATCGGTGCCAGCAGTAGACAACAAGCGAACGGTGCAAAAGAGATGGAGCTGCTCGTGCGTCAGACGACGATATGCATCGTGAACAAGGTCTACTGCGGATGTTGTGAAAGGAAGGGATATTGTTTTATAGGCTCCCTGCACCTGCATCGTCTATGGTGGGGTGAAGGAGGATGAGCTTCGAGCATAAAAGCACAAAAATAGAGCGTATCCATGGCTCCGCATGCGAACATCAGGGCGTGGCTGCAGTGGAAGCCATTTGACGTACTAACAACTGCACCTAAACGCCCTCGGACTATAATCACAGGGTGCCAGTCTCGACGCCCCGTGTCTCCCGAGCCTCTCCAGGCTGCGACATTGCTCGAAAAGGTTTCCGAAGATGCTGAGGAAGCCTTCAACGATGGATGGCGTTTCAAGACGTGCCCCACTCCCGACAGTTCAGCCCTGTGCACAATGCAGCCGCGCAGATTCCGGCACAGAGCCTTGACATGGAAGCTGCTAGTTGAACCCTCACCTTTATGTTCCGATCCTTGCACCCGCAGTCGGCTCCCATGCTTGTGAACAAATGGCGGCTTGTTTCCATTCAAATGAAGAGGGTGTACAATAAAATGAGCAGGTGGAAAATCCTCGTTGCACCGGTGCGCACTGGGTGAGGCTCGCTGACCGTTTTATAGGCGTTGCCACGAGTGCTTATGGTGACTCGGCTTTGGTGTTTCGAGGACTAGAGTAATCTGGGCTAGGATTATTTTGAACAATGCAAATTTGCGTTGTGGTAGACCACAAGTCCTGTCCCGTTGAAGAGGAGGTAGATTTATGTAATCGCTCTACGTCAGAGGCTTTCGAGTTCTGGAGGCGGCTTTGATTCTGCCGTTCTCCTCTACGCATATGTGCTCAAAGATGAGCAGAAACAACCTGCGAAAGGCTTCTAGGGAATCTAGAACATGGAAAAAGATGGTATTGGCTACATTAAGACAAGTGAACATGCGTTCTGCTCATAACTTCGCTGCCAGCTCCTTTAGCTCTGGCACGACGTCCGATCCTTTGCCCTTTGATAAGTAATCTTTGATGTTCGTGAGCGCGCGGACCTCCATCTTGCGCTGCGATCTTGCGTCTCAGTTCCCATGTGAGGGAGCAGCGTCGCATTCGGAAAGTCGAGAAGGCGCGGGTTTACGACGGGCTCGTCAGGGAATACGTCCAATCCAACAGCACCGAGCTGTTCGACGTATAGATGATGGAAGATACCCAGTCGTCAGATTTCGTGTGAAATGAAAAGACGACGAGGTGCGTACATGGCCATCTTCGAGCGCCCTGATCATCGCCATCTCATCTATCACCTTTCCTCGTGCGGTGTTAACGATGATCGAACCCTTCTTCAGCTTTCTGATCATCTCTTCTCCAACAAGGCCCTCTGTCTCCTTTCGCAGGGGTACGTGTACACTCAGCACATCCGCGAGGTCCAGAACTCGTCGAGCCGGTCCGAGCTGAAGTATTCACACCACTCCGGCGCGTTCGCGACGCGTGAACGTGAATGGTAGATGATGCGCATCGGAAACGCGTGCGCCAGCTCTGCGAGCCGGAATCCAATACCACCAAGCCCGAGCACCGCCAGTGTCCGACCTGTAAGATCGTGCTGGACAGCAGACGAGAGCCCGGATTTCCAGTTATCAGACCGCAAGTTGCGTTCGGCCTTCGCGAACTGGCGAAGCGAGGAAATCATCAGATACAGGGCGGTCGTAGCAGTTGCATCGTCGACTGCCCCAGGGGTGTTCGAAACGATGATACCTGTCACAAAAGTAGACGCGCGACTTCAAAGTTGAGCTGAGAGGCATGTGTTGGAAGTAGGAAGGGTCTTGCCTCGCGCCTTGCATGCAACGACATCAATCTGATCGTATCCAGCACCATTGTGTGCGATCCACTTGACGGTCGGTGCTAGTGCATCAATGATCTGTCCATCGAAAACACCGATCCTATCTGCAGATGAATTGTGGCGGTATACGGCGACGGTGCCTTCGTACTTTCCCCCAGGGCCGATCCAGACAAAAAATCCGCGCGGTTGGGTGAGTCCATTCGCTGCAGTGCTTTTGTTAGAATATCCCGCATGCCATGATGCAAGTAAAGGTCTGCTCACAACCACATCCGCAACGCCATCGAACAGCTCCCTCACTTCGTCGTGTGCCCAGACGATATCACCTGCATGATGTGATTCAGATAGAAGTCATTAGCATTTCAGATTCCAAATAGATATTTGAAGCCTGAAATGCATACCGCAGATCATTACACGAGGTGCCATCTTGGACGCGTCCTGAGCAAGTGGGAGAAATAAATCGTATGGGGGTGTTGCACAGACTAGGGACGATGATGAAGAGTCAACGCCGTCCTCCCTTATATGTTGCCACTTCTGACGAGCGGAAGGTCGGTCCGCTCGAGCGGTGGTCAGTGGGACAACATGAGATCGATTGCGAGAACATGTACAGAACGACAACGGCCCGCCGTGCTTTTGCGTAACAGTTCACGAAGAATCGTCAAGGTAGGAAGCGTTGTTGAGTACAAGTGAATAGCGCCTGTCAGCGCTGAGCGCCGAGCGGCTATCAACTGGCTGGGATCAACATGCGGCGTTGGAGGGGCGTCGGGCCAAGCCGGGCCCGGTCAAGCCTTCATCATGCTCGGAAATTTTAGTTCCACATCAACAGCCAGAAGGGTTTTGCAGTTCTGTTTCATTCTGATGGGCACGAAAAGGGATTCATCGATTACTAGAGACAGGCAAGTTTGTCCTGTGTTCTCAAATGGCATGGTCACGCTTTCTTCGCTATTCACGACGGTTTGGCCAGGCTTCATCGAGAGACAAGCCTACCTCGGTGAATAGTATGACGTCCGTCCTGGTGGATGGAATCTGGTCAGAGCCCAACTGACCTCTACTCATGTGCACAATACAACAGCGTTGATAAGAGCCCCCTATTTGCCCCTGCCCTTGCCCACGCTCTTGCTCTTGCGCTTCCCGCCCTTGTTCATACCTGCCACTGCGTCGCCTTTCTTGGCACGAACACCCTCACCTCGGTTACTTCTCTGCTCCATATCCCTGCTGAACACACTACCATGAGAAGTCACCTTGGTCTTCCGCTTTGCCTTCTTGGATCGATTCGCATTTTGTTGGACAGGAACCCCAATCTTCGCTGGTCGGGAGGCCTTCTTTGCTGCACGTATGGCAGCATCCACGACCTTGCGGTCGCCCTCTTCTTTCTCCTCTTCTAAAGCCATTTTTCTCCGTTTGACTCGCCGAGTAAGGCCAGAGAATTTGTCACGCTTAGGCTATGTCAAATAGTGAGAACTGGCAGCATATGAAAGTGAAGCCTGCTTACTTTGACAGTATCGAGGTTCGCCTTGTCTTGATTAGGGGCAGACGATTTGGATTGGTATTGAAGCTTGCTGAGATCTGAATACCGGTCTAATGATGCGGTTCGTACGTTGGAATAAAACAAAACGAACCTGAAGCTTTTTGCTTGTCCGAGCTGGACTGAAACCATGTACGGGCAGGTCTCGAGTATATTTCATCTTCGTGCTCAATCATATTCTGCCCCTTCTTGAGCTCCATCTCTGCTTTCCGAATCTGGATAAAGCGGTTAATTTAACTTTCAGTATTCAAATGATCACACCTTACATGCTTTTCTTCTTTCTCGTCTTGAAGAACCCCCGCAACTTCTTTCGTCAGAGACTCAAGCTTTTTTGACCATTTTGATATAACCTCAGGAGGAACCGTACGATGTCGGACCTGATCCGCCTTTGATGCGTGCTTGATCGCAGCTTTAAGTATTTTTCTGTCGGCTTCCCCAACAAGGGTTACGGAACTGTAGAAGTTTTGAACATTTCATGCAATCTCTGAAAGGAGAGCACGTACCGACCCTTCTTGCCAGCGCGCGCTGTTCGGCCCACACGATGTAAATAGAGAGGGAGCTGTCCAGGCATGTCGAAATTGATCACAGTCTCGATGCCTTTGATATCGAGACCGCGGGAAGCTAAGTCCGTCGCCATCAAGAAATCCACAGCATTATCGCGAAAAAGCTGAAGAGATCTCAGGCGCTAGGAATTACGGAAGAAGTTATTGAAAAATCCAAAGCATTTTTAAACGCACATATTCCACACCTGTTCCTGTGTCAAATCACCATGCAATTCTTCGCACGACATCCCTAACAAACTGAAAACGATACGAATTTGATGCGCCAGCTTTTTACTTCTGAAGAAGATAAGTACACCAGTTTTGAAGGTCCGTTTGCATAATGCTACAAGAATAGCTGTCCTGTCGGTTTCCTTCCCGGCGCGGACACGAACAAATTCCTGTGTGAGTCCACGAGCAGTACTGCGTCGTGGATCAACAAACAGGCGAACGGGCTTGTTGAGAGACATTTTGACAAGTTCGTCGACGGAATCCGTCATTGTTGCCGAGAACAGCATGGTTTGGCGAGATGTGGGACAAGATTTGATAATTTCGGCGAGCTCGTCTGCGAAACCATCTGACAACATACGATCTGCTTCGTCGAGAACGAGAACGTCAAGGGCATCGAGTGTGAATGTCGGAGAATTGCGGATATGGTCAATAAGACGGCCGGGGGTCGCGATAACGATGTCTGGTCGAGCTCGTAGTGCCACCTCCTGAGCTTTCAAAGACAGTCCACCTGAAGCCATGCTGTTGGTCAATTGGGATCATGAGCAAAATAATAATAACGCACCGACAATAAGGCAGAGTTGTATATCCGTATGGGCCGCAAGTTTTTTGCCGACTTCGTAGCACTGAACGGCGAGTTCCCTCGTAGGAACAAGAACAAGGCAGCGCGTAGCGGCAGCCCCTTTGCCTTTGTCTCTGTACAGAAGGCGCTCTATCATGGGGATGATGAAGGCAGCAGTCTTTCCGGAACCAGTCACAGCGTTTCCAACTACGTCCTTGCCCAGGAGACCTACAGGAATGGTAGCAGCTTGGATGGGAGTGGGGGTGTGGAAACCCAGAGTGGTCAGGGCTTTGAGAACAGGACGCGATAGATTCATGGTGAGGAAGGACGAGTGTGTCTGCGCTACATCAGTATCCGAAGAGAAGAAGGCTGCTTTTCGTGCTTTCTCCGCCTTAGTCTCTGGTTCACTGTCATCTGCAGATGAAGAAGCGTCAGAGAAATCCTCCTCATCCTGTTCGTCGTCGCTTCCCAACCCGTCTTGTTCACTTCCCTCTTCGTCGGACGTCGCTAAAGGATCCGGATCCTCTTCGTTCTCTTCAGGTTCTAGCAAGCTCTCCTCGGCTTCACTCGCCTCATCTCCCAACTCTTCACCTTCATCCTCAGTAGAAACTTGTCCCTCATCGACATCTTCCTGTTCGCTCTCTTCTTCTTCCTCCTCTTCTTCTTCTTCTTCACGCTTGCGTTTACCAGTATTTTTCGTAAGCCGCCGTCTGGCAATGATATCGTCAACAGAAATCGGTTCCTGTGATTTCAGTGAGACATTGCGAGTCAGAAATGGAAATAAATATACCGGGCGGGACCCCTTCTTAACCAAATCTGCAAGGTTTGCTCCCCCATTGAGAATGTCGTCGTGGAAGTCGCCTGCAGGGTCAAAGACAAAATCTGGGTTTAATTGAGCATCTTCTTCTTCAGGCACTCGGGATTTTGCAGGTTTGACGGCAGGGGGTACTGTGTCCTCCTGGTCAGATTCAATGGTCATGATGAAATCGTCGAACGCCATAGTTGGAAAAGTGGTTTGTGGTTGGACGGAACGGTGACTGCTGCCAAAACCAAGTCGGGGAAAAGGAATTTTCAGGCACGTGATCATACACGGATATCGCGCCTGGCAGGTCTGGCAGGCCGCGACCTCGGCGCGCTCAGGAAGGCTCGGGATCTCTCAAGATCTGTGATTTTCTGTTGTTCTTGTGGGCAGTACAGGCGTTGAATGTTGAACATTACATCGCGCACTCACGCGCATGAGATGCGGCTGCCTGGGCTCTGAGATCTTTGAGAGGTAGTGAACTCTAGCCAACTTGTATTCTTCATGCAAGGTGTAATCCTGGGTGAGCCGATGTGCATGCAGAGCACCGCGTTTGAATATACTCACACATCTATTCAAGGAGGTAAACAGGTCTCGCCGCAGTTACAATCACGAAACGCCCCTTCCACCTCTCCAACCATCCAACCATCCTACCGAACAACTTCCATGCCCCACCTTGCTTCTCCAAAAAGTTCTGAAAGCCCGGAAACACCCAGCCGGTGATATCCTCCACGCTGATATCAACATATCCGATCTCTTGTAGGTCCCTAATGTACTGCTCTTTTGTGATCATGTTCTCTCTGGGCATGATGCGAATAATGGAGAACAGGGAGGATAAGAATCTATTCGGCGTTGACGAGAAACATATATCTGCAAGGGCAATCCGTCCGCCTGGCGCCAAACGAGGATAACTTTGCCGAAGGAAGTCGAAGCGTGTGTGGAAATGATACGCACAGTCTAGTGCGAGGATGGTAGTGAATGAATCAGAAGCTGATGGAGACAAGGGGTGTTCCACATCGCTATCGACACTACAAACAGCATCACACTGATGTAGAATTACGCGTGTTTGGCTTCTCAAACTTGCATTAGAAGACAGTAAATCCTCCACCCGTTGCTTCGAGCGTATATGATGTGCTGAAAGGCTGGTTATTCCGCACAGAAGTCTGGGTCGAGGTATCGCAGGATGAGAAAGCTGCAAGAGGAGAGAGTCCCCGCTACCATGACCAACATCTGCGCGCAATCTGTCAGATCATAATCTCGCGCAAAACAGCAGCTGATGCATACCCAGCACGCGACCCCCTGCTATAGGGGCCGCCGCGGCGACCAAGTGTAATGCTAGGGCTTCGCAGGGTTTTAAGATATCTTAGATGCGCATGACTCAAGACAGACAGACCTTGGCAAGCCTCAGCAAATATCCTGGTATTCTGTGGAATGCATCAACGCTCCTGCATTCGTGGGTTTCATAGTCCTCGAGAAATCTAACCTTCCAATAGCCCATGTTAAGCCATTCCGTCTGAGGATGTCTTTCATCTTCGTGCACCTTGTTGAGAGCTAAATGAAATGTCCCGTACGGATCCTTCCCCTTCTGCGTCAGAAAAAGGACAATCACAAGAAGAACCAGAGATGCAATCCATAATATCAGGAGCATAGCTACATGCAGAGTCTGTTGACTCTCGCGGTGGGCTGCCTAGCTGTTGAGATCGCCGAGTCAGGTACGGGGAGAGTACTGCTGCCTGACTAAGCACGGAGCAAGTTTGCCATGTGTCGTAAAACGTTTTCTTCCGTCATGGTTCGGCGCAGTTCAAGCCATCGTTTGTCCTCATTGTCAGAGCAGGTCAGAGCCCACAAATGCCCTCTGCTTTGCTCAACGCCTGAGACATCTTTTCCTGACCATTCCGCTATTCCTTCCAAATACTCTGTATTCATAACCTCACAACCTCACTTTCATCGTCAGCCATGTATCATAAACTTCCTCCACTTTGGTCCTTCTTCCTGCTGGCTACTGCAGCTAGAGCGTCGACAATCCTCGATTTGTCCAATGCGATCTTTAATGATAGAACATTGTCTTCCTCGCGACTTGGATCGTGGCCTCAAGGGACATACTCTGCGAGACATGTCACGAAGAGGCATTATGACGTCCTAGCCATCAACTCCACTAATTCAACAACGGATCATGTTTGGATAATCCAGGATACATTTGACTCAACAAATTTTTTCGAGTGCGTGCTATCTATTACTGTGAGCTTGATGCCATATTCAGTGCCGCGGGACAGTCATTTCTCGTTCTACAATGGAAGTGATCCAACTCAGTGAGTGGAGCGTTTATCATGTTGCTCACATACAGCTTATACAAACCGATTCAGCGGAACCGTCGAGTAATGATTCCTTGGCCAATATCGCCCATGAGTTGTATCTGACTTCGAAACAATAGCTATGTCGATCGCGACACTGCAATCGCGCACGGACTTGCGTATGTGACAAACGATAGTCAGGTCATTATGAAGGGAGACGATACTAACTGGCTGGCTTCTGGCCAATATCGAGAGAGGTTTGGCGCACGTTTAATGCAAGTGGACCTATGTGCTCATTATTATCAGTGTTCGAGTGTCGAGCTACGCTCAGTATAATACTGGTCTCTTCATCCTTGACGTTGATAGGGCTCCTTGGGGATGTGGTAGGTTTATGATCTTTGTTATATTGTCTCGTTTGAGGCTTGACTCGTTCCGTGAGGTGTCTGGCCTGCATTTTGGACTCTCGGTAGTGGCAATTGGCCTGAGGTTAATCATTCTTGCTGCACCTTCGAAGAACACTGTCTGAGGTGTTGTATTTGCAGACCGGCGAGATTGACATCATCGAGGGTGTTCACGACAACGAACACAATCAAGTTACATGGCACACAAATCCAGGTTTGTGATCGCGCCAACGTCACAACTCTCCCAGTAGCTCATGACTTGAATTAGGTTGCACACTAACGCCAACAGCCAACTTCACCGGGTCTATCGTGGTATGCCATATACAAGAAAGATAGCTAGGTAGCACGCTCACAGAATCACAGGCGTCCTCCAATGGACAACCAAATCTGAATTGCCAAGGTGGAAGCGGTGATACCTTCCCAGGGTGCGGGATCACAGAATGGAGTCGAGCCTCCTATGGCCCTACGTTCGATAGCCAGGGCGGTGGAGTGTTCGCGATGAAGTGGGATCAGGATGGTATCGCAGTATGTAAGTCGATCGATCTTGCAGGTCGTTGGGCTGCGTCTCATTCTTTCCCAGGGGGGTTCTACAGGGTTGCTGTACCTCAAGACGTTAAGGATGGTAGCCCCAATCCTGCAAACTGGGGGACTCCCGTTGCGATGCTTGCACCCGATCATTGTGATCCCCTGACATACTTCGTGAATCACTCCATCATTTTTGGTACGTTTCATCCTTGGTCTTTTGTTTCATTTTGTTGACGACATGTTGCGTAGATATCACCTTTTGCGGTATGTTCTCCTTCGCTCCAACTTCAGCAGCAGCTTACTTTGAAATCCTCGTGCCTCTCTATCGTGGTTCGGCAGGCGATTGGGCTGGCAATTCTTATGCCACCTCAGGATGCCCTGGAACGTGCTCGGATCGCATTATGGACCCAGGCAACTTTGTGGTCGGTTTCATGCTTTTTGTCTCCGAGATATCGCCACTGAGATTTTTGTAGAATGCTTCCTGGATCATCAACAGTTTGAAAGTATATCGGAGGCAGAATATCACTAGTCGCAGCTCCAGCCAAGCTGTCCACACTAGTGTCTGCCCAATGACAACGGTGATGCTCGGCCTTATTGCGTCGATCTCATTGATACGTGGATGGATGTAGGGACCGATAGCTGATGAGAATACATGTATATACCTTACGACCAGTCACGGGCATTATGGACATTAACCACGTATTCAGTGGATCTATCTTTAGAACAAATTACAGCTTCATTTTCCAAACCCTATCCTGTGAAGGTACGTCTGCATCAATTCCGTGCGCGGAGTCTGGCTCCGCAAAACTCGCCCTCATTGGTGTGACGCTCACCCAACCCTTCAACATGGCCCAGCCATCCGATCCGTCTGGAAGCGCACTCTCCGCTGGATTAATAAGGCCGCCCATGTCAGGAGAAAATCTGAACATCAGATGCCCTACTTGGTCGAGCGCGTCGTCGGATTTTGGTAGCAGTGACAACGGTACGTGTGTTGAACTCTTCACTGAGCCATCCGGCCCAGCGCCCGATCCAGCGCCTTCGCGAGCCGAAGCATTCGTCTGTGGGATTGCCCTGAATAGTCGTCCATAAGTGTTCCTCCAGATCTTAGTCCAATAGATAGGAAGGTCTTCGGAAGCGAGAAGGCCTTCGACCATTGGCACATTCACGTTGTAAAGATCTATTTCGCCAGAGCGGATTCCTCCAGGGTCAGCTCCCCAATTGTCGTACAGGTATTTCATGATGCGTGCTGAGAGGCGGTGCGCGGGATCAAAGAAACTCTCTGGGGTTGGATGGATGACAGTGCCGTATGAGAGAGCAATAGAACGAATCTGGGAGAGTGAAGAAGAAAGGGCAGCGCCAATTGTACCCGAGGAAAGTGCGAAGGCAGCTGCACAAGCCAGGAGGGCAAGTCTCAAAATATGCTCGTTGAATATGTGGAATTCTCACGCACCAGACGTGTTGCGGCCGAGGTTTGGACCTGAGATCTGACGCATACATACGTACATCAGTAAGCATGTCTTTGAATAATAGGCCATACTCACCAACAAGTCGATCTGCCCCTTGTAGAGGTTGTGTAGACCAATGTTCGCACAGGTTGCCGGTGTCTTGAGACTTTGAATCAGGATCTGCATTTGCTGTGTCTTGAGCGTCAAGACTCACACCGTCTAATAATATCCATTCAGCGAGCTCTCCTGGTCTAAGAGGTCTTGGTGTATCTGACACATCGCCATTTCCATCTGTTCAGACGAGTAGAGGGTGTTCAAAGGTCATATATTGAATGATGGCTCGTGAAATAACTCACCAGCCTGGTCGCGTGGATAGAAGTATCTACCCGTGATTGTATCCTTGATTTGGTATGCTTTCCCTGTATTCGTACCAGCAATTCAGGAGGAGAGCTTGGGAGCAAACAGGAATAGGACAGCACCGATCCACGATTTCTGGGAGCTTGGGATGACTACTTTCACATCCCACCCTGCATTTGCGATTAATTTGACATGTCAAAGTTGTACCGTCAATACGAGAGATGTACTAAGATCTTCGGTGAGGTGTTTATAGAGCCCATAGATGTAAGGTGATTCAGGACCTGGAGGCCCATCGTCGTTCTGAAAAGAGTCAAAAGTAGTCAGTACGACAGGGGATAGTTGGAGGAGAATGTAAATACAGTCAGTAAGACTCGCGGCTGTTCTGAGGGCATAGGGAGAACTGGTCGTCGAGATGCACCTGGACTGATAACTTGCTGAAGAAGCCATCAAGATGGGGCCGGACCGTACGTAGGACCGGGTCTTGTAATTTAACTCCGACAGTTCGCCATCTTGGGAAATATCAAATGCTCTTTCCGTCATTTACTAGGCCGCTTGGTAACTCCACGTCTACTTCCCGCATTCGAAAGGGCAGTCTCGGCGGAGGGCCTCCAACACTAGAAATCATATAAAAGTATGAGTGCAACCTCCTATTTGCGAGAACAGATATCACACTTTTGACCGCATTACTGTGGATTTTGATTGTTCTTGGCGTCCAAAACTATTGGTGAGTAGGTAGATGATCGACGAATTCGCCAACAAGGAAGAGATGATGAATGCTGCCACTATGCTAGATAGTACACGACCCTATAGCCTCAAAATTCATGGTCATCGTCGATACTGACGGGGCCACAGAGCAGGTAGGTACCCTTGAACCACTGTCAATGTTCTCTTCAATCAAGTCCCAACTCCATCGGTCCTGCTTCTGATAACTCAGATTCTAGCGGCATCGACGCCTAAGATTAAGTGTGATTTTATTTTGTTGACGTCTCCTCGAGAGACGTTCACCGAAAATAGCCCTCATTGTAGCTTCCACAATTTTACTCTGGAGGGCGTGGATCCCCTGTACGCCTTTTCAGGTCTCCGTATGGGTTCGAAGATGCTGCCGGAGTGCTTGTACCAAATGACCAGTGACCGATCTGGAGGTACTTGGACCAAGTCGTTATCGCCAAAGCCAGTCAGATTCGAGGGTGCCGCCGGTTGCCTTGAGTTGTGCCTCGCATCCTACCGTCGCTGTCCCTTCTGTACGTCTATACGTCTGGGACTTACAGCACAGACTAGCGAACCTTTAGACATTTCAGGAACCTGGCCTGCCTATCACGTAGGCTCATTTGAAGCCGGCATTACATTTGATATGCTATCCATCTTTGAAGCGATTGACTTTGAGCTGATGTACATGTTTATATATTCGTCCAGGTGAGCTGTCTATGAGGTACAGTGCGCGTGAACGCGGAACGAGTGCAAGGAAAATAAGTAAGGCTATAGTTAAGACTTTATAACTTCGATGTGATACAGCACCGCCAGCGGAGCAGAATACACATCAGAAGAATTCCCGTGCCACATCCTTTTTATGCACGTTGACCGGCTCCGGAGGCGGTTGTTCGAAGTCAATGCGGCTCAGCGAATGAGTGGGCGCAGGCTGGGCAAATGCGATGGATAGGGATGACGCTCGATGCTCAGCTAACAAGATTGTCTCGGAAGCGGTTTTCTGGAGACCGACAAGCAAGATGATGACGGTCTGGTACATACCCTGAAATCAAAAAAGGGTAAACGAGTGTTTGAAAGATGCGAAGGTGAGCAGCAGACCGAAATGTGAGGTTGTAACCATTCAACCCCAAAGTCACCGAAGAAACCGAAATCGTCCACCAGCATTAGCGACTGGGTTGATATTTAGTATGTCAATCGATGAGTGAAAATAAAGGCAGGTGAACCAGCTCACCCAGTATATGCAGTATAAAACGCCAGATTCCACAAGAAGGATGAAGACGTTCTGTACCTTTGTTCGGGTATCAGATTCGCTGAGAAATGCAGTGATATGGCGCCTGTAGTCCCTATTATTAATGTAGTATAAGTTGGTAGATCATATAAAGATGAGATGGTACGAACCATGCTTTATAGGCTATCAGCGCTGTAGCACCGAAGTTCGTGACAAGGAGGCCAAATGTACCGAGCATGTTTTTCTCTAGTGTCGGGTGTAGAGCCTCACCCTTCTCATTCTCCAATACATCGAGAACAGCCAATATCACGGAGGTAACTGCTACAGATGTCATGATAAAAACCACGAGTAAATAAAATCGAAACGTACCAGCGGTGCCAAAGATAGAAATGCTGAGGAACACACGAACTCCGACATTGTGCTTCCAGATTATCCATGCTCGCCAGACAACGATGATGTCGCTGAGGAGGTACTGTCATTCATTTTGACATTAGAAGTATATCTAGGTATATCACCGAGCTCAGAAAATGACATACGGCAACTCTTCTGAGTAACTGTTGGGCAGTGTTCATTCGGCGTAACAGTGCATAAGAGTCATGATATGTAGCGGCGAGCTGTGCAAGATCGATAAAAAAAGAGAGGAGGTTCAGGATAAGATGGGATGTCGATATCGTGATCATCACGAGCATGACAGCGAGCAAAACCTGGTTTGCAAGCGAATTGCGTAAATCTTGGCGGCTAGATTCGCTGGTCAGTGGTCAGAGCAAGATATTGAGTTTCTCAGCGTACAAAAATACGTATAACGTTATAATGATCAGTGACAGAAAGAGACCTATGGCAGCGCTCAATTACTGAGATAACGAGAGTCAGAACATCGGGGCACTTGCCGTAGCATATGGCGTTGAGCGCAATTGTCAGAATGTTCGTCTTGAGCCAGCTAATCGTGGATGCATCGAGCCCGTAACCTGACAGGGTCTCGTCTCTAGGGTATAGCATGATTTTTAAAAAAGAGGCAGGCGTTGTAAGTTAAACGAGAGTTGAATCGCGGCCGGAGTCTGTGCTCCGTACCACTTCGTACAATGCTTTTATGCAAGTGCCTTTGTGTCAACTTGTATGCTCCATCGCCAAGGAGTGACGGTTACTCGCTGGCAGACATCCCTGCTCCAACATGCGCATGCCTACGAACACTCTTGATGACCAGAATCTGGATTCCGTATGCTGATTTCTGATTCCTGAGCGACGAGCGTCAAGCGCTCTCATGTGATCTTCGCAAAGATGGCTGGCCACCATCTAGGGATCAGCGTGATCAGCCGTACTATAAGCCATGGGACTAGATCAAAAGGACGGACGGCGGTGGCTAAGCACTAAGCTGTTGCAGAACCTAGATGAGTTGGATCGAAAACTGCAAACATCCAAGTGATTCATACTCCGATCTACTGCGACAAGTTCAGGCGAGTCTGGATTATATCGGGCAACTCCCAAACGCCCCCCACTTGTATGAACTGCATGTAAAAACCAGCAGGAGGGAATAAGGAACACAGTGTAATTATGCTCACTGCAACAAATTACATGTAACAATAATTGGATATGTCGTAGTCAAATATCAGACTTCAAAGCTTCAAACCTGGAGTCTCAGACAGTGAGACGATGCCTTAGTCTCCCACAGAAGTGCTTTTGCGAGCTCGAGACCTTTTGACTCTGGGTGCACTCACAGAAATGTCATCCGTCCGACGCCGCTTCGCCACTCTCGAAGGCTGATCCTTCTTGCGTTTGGCTTTTGAATTTTGAACATCTTCTCCTGACTCTTCTGCATCCTCCCTTTCAGGCTTGTAAGCGATGGCGTCAACATGCAAAGGCCTTCGCCTGCTCTTCCTAATGGCGATAGGTTGGCTGGCACCGGCGGTTGCATCGTCCCCGACAATGGAACTGATCGCGATGGTAAGGGAGCTGATGCTGAGGGCATGGCAGCCGACGAGGCAGAAGACTCTGCGGGAGAGAGTTTTCGCCGCTTTGCCTTGGGGGCCTCTTCAACCTGCTCATCGTAGTCCGTCAACTCGCTCTCATCCCCTGACAGCGTAAATCCGCCACCCAGCTTGGAGCCTTTCTGCGGCCCCGAGCTCATGCCAGCGGATGCCGAGTCCGGTAACGAGGTGGGCATGGGGGTAGTCGAGCGGGAGATAGGGGATCCGGGGATACGATAGCTCGCAGATGCTGTGGATTGACGCCGCTTGAGCTCATCAGCCGCAGATTTCCTGCGTTTGATTCGCTTGTGTACACTTTCCCCCGCATTGGGTAAGTAGAACACCTCTTGCTCACGGAGTAGATCAACACCAACCAACTGGCGCAAGATGCCAACCAAATAGGAGTTGAGATTCAACGACTCGATGTCAGCGACCATCCGCGCATGATCATCCTGAGTGGCAAATCCATGATCCTCAATCTCCTCATCTTTCATTAGTTCTCCGTCGCCAAGAGAACAGCCTGGAACGATGAAATAGGAACGAGACCCGCCTTCTTGTGAAGGAACACTAATTCTGTGGAATCGGCAATTGGAACGAGTGACAGGAGAGCTCATAGTTGGCGGTGCACGTCTGGAAGGAGAGCGCAATTGGCTTGGAGACGGCTGCGAACTGAACTCGGCAGATGTAGATCGAGATTTTGCGAGCGCCTTCGGTTGAGTCGAGGATGCAGGTTTCGCAGCAGGAGGCGGTAGTGGTGGGGCACGCCCGTGATGGTGATGTATGAAGCCATGCGAGTGAGTGTACATGAGAGGTGGGAGAACAAGTTGTATATGCGGTCGGCCAGACGGAATGGGCGGGAGAATTGCAGAGCTAGTGGCCGACACGGAAGACTGTGAACGGGAGCGCATTCCAGGAGCGATCAACATCTGAGATGCAGCACTAGCGCCCGAGCTGGTTGATCCATGGTCGCTAACATCGTCGTTCGTTGGATTTTCCTCCGCAACAGGCACTGGTTGTTCCTCTGCTTTTGCCTTTCCTTTTGCCTTGTCAAGGTTCTTGACGGCTTTCTTGCCCTTGGACTGCGTCTTCGTCACATTCACCGTCTGCGATCGTGTTCTGCGCGGCGAGATAGAGCGAGAAGGCAAGGCTCTCTTTCTTTTCAACATCCTGGACGCGGGTTTGGACTCAGTGGGAGATGGTACACTAGATTGTTCGTCGTCCCCCGAATCGGCATTCTCGGTTTGCACCTGTGAGGAGGAGGCTATCTCAGTGTCGGGACTAGGGCGCTCTGGAGTTCTGTCCGCAGTTCTCTCGCTGCTATTCCCTTCGTCAGGTTGTCTGACTTCAATGGGAGTGCTGTAAAAAATCAATTAAAAACATATATAACCAATAGACCGAAATAGCACACACCTGGGAAGCTCAGACTTCGAAGGTCCAATGTGAGTCTTTTCCAACGGAGGTTCGGAACCATTGACATGAATGGGGCGATGGCTGCTTCGCACCAAGAAGGGGTCCTGCTCGGCATCTGAGAAGTAGTCCGGATCCAGCTCACCATCTGCATCTGCATCGAGGTCGCCATCGCCGTCGGTATCGCCATCGAGGTCCTCACTGGCGTCGAGCAAATTATCGACTGAGGCACTGGCTGAAACACCGACATGCTCGTCACTAGATACAGACCCTTCTGGATAAGACAGCTGCAACTGGCCCAGATCATCTTCGGCGGAGGATGCCGTTTTCGTCTTGGTGTCCAGAACCGAAGCGGCGGCGGAGGCCTGCTCCTCGTCGGGTGGAGATAGAGCCTCTTCATCAACATCGAGGGGGCCCTCAAGTGCTACGTGTGGTGCCGTCGACTCCGATACAGCATCCTGTTCTGCGTCGGGCTCGCTTACTGCGGTTCTTGATTTCTTTAGTTGCGTTGTAAGGAGCACATTCTCCCCCGCGGCTACAGTAGTGGGCACAAAAGTAAGATTCCGGCCGACATATTGTTGGAAGAGAGCCAGAAGAGGGCCACCATTCCGCGCGGTATTATCTGTAGCACCGTCAACAGAGGAATCGTGACTCTGATCTTGATCACCATTTTCTGTCCCGACGTCCTCCTGGGCGATGTAGTCTGCGACAATAACGGGGGCGAGACTAAGGTTCGAAGTTGCTTTGGGCGTGACAGATTCGGCATCCCGCCGTGGTGCTTCCGAAGCATCAATGCTGCTATCCGAGGGTGTAGGGGTGCCTCCTCCCAAACTTCCAGGGACGGGAGTAAACAGCCCACTGGGGCCTTCACGAGGGCTCCCAAAAGCACCGGAGTCTTCTAAGTCCTGAGCACGGAGCACAGATGCTGCAGTCGCGAATGGCGTTGCAGCTTGGACTTTAGCTGCCGATGAAGAAGGTGAGGGCGGTGGAGGGGAATGCGGGCGACTAGCGGGGTCAGGGACATTCGGGTCTGCCGAAACAGGTGCAGGAATGAAAGCGGAAAAACTTGAGCGCAGTGGGGACGTAGGGAGGGAGGGTACGTGTGCAATCATCGGTTGAATTGGAGACGTATTGTTGTCTTGGGCAAAGGTGGTCTCGAGGTCCACAGCCAGTGAACTAGCAGAGGACCCGTCTTTACCCAGATGTGCATCAGAAGCATTATCAAGCTTGCCAAAACTAGGCACAGTTTCGTCTGTCGCTGCCTCAGGTTCCTAGAATCATTTCAGTATGTTTTGAAGAGTCGGACCGGTCATAAACATACAGCTGTCACCCTCCCTCCGGTTCTGACCTCTTCTACCAAGTAATCTGTGAGGTTGAAGTCCGGAGCGTCAACTTCGCTAGGTGCAGCAGACCGAACATCCGGGAGACCATCCTCTGTTCCTGGGCTCGAGGCCTCAGGCTCAGGTGTTAGCTCTTCGACCACATAGATCGTCATCTCTCGCTCCGCGGTAGATGCTGAGACCTTGTCTGGAGCGGAGGACTGGGTAACAGGCAGCGTCCCTTCGTCGGACGACTGTGCAAAAGCATCGGCTTCAGAGCAGGATTGATCTCTTCAACAATACCAAAGGCGAGATCCGCCCCAAAGCTCTCTTCCGCCATATTGGAGACTTCGATGGACGGGTTCCCGGTTGTGGCGTTGAGTGTCTCGTCTGATGGCTTGAGTTGACCCTCAGCAGCAATTTCGATGTCCACGACGTTCGAGGAGGAATCACCGACGATTTCCTTGAGATCGGTTGATGAGAAAACGTCTTGAACGGTGATAGAGTCGTCCGGCTCTCCTGCGGTCTGTCGTTGAAGCGACGCAAAAAATGCCTCGATCTGTTCATCCGACACATCGCTCTCGTGCATCGTATTCGCACCAGAGGCCGGGATGATGAACGAGGAGTCAAAATGTCTCCAAAACCCTCCTCTCCATGGGGCTGACCTGGCATATCAACAGTTTGGGAGGCGAATTCGGTGCCCGCCACGACAGTGTCATAGGCTAATTCTTCGTATGAACCAATGTGAGACCTCAAGAAAGGGAGATAATTGATACGACAAAAGTAACGCACCAACACTGAATTGGCCTGAGCTCAAGGGATCGAAGCCAGACTCGGAGGGAACATGGTGTGTTACGTGTCGTGAGTCTTCTCCGCCCGGCATCAAGTGCATCTCCGGAATGCGATCATCCTCCTTTTCGTCCTCGTCGGAGGAAAGGATTATCATCGGCGGCTCGACTCCCCGCACCCCGTCTTGCTCTTCGTGAACCTCGTCTAGCCCTTCATCATGGACTTTACCTAGTTTCTCATCGTCGTTCTGACCATCATCTACACCAGCGGCCCACTTCTCAGGCACATCGAGATCGCTTGTGCCGAGGGGAAGCGCGCCGAATGAATCCTCGTCTTCGTCTTCATCCCTATGTGCATCTTCGGCATCCTCATATTGAACGCCTTCACTGCCAAGATGCCCAGGGCGGGTGGCAATGCGTCCAGAAAATGCAGGTGGCCAATTCCAATCGAAAGCGAGCGCGCGAGCGCGATCATCCTGATTTTCCCTTTGAGCTGTGGCGCGTGAGTGTGGATTCAACTGTGAGATCTGGAATCAAACTTACCTGACCCATGGACGGTATCAGCAAGGTCACCATATAGATCTTCATTGTCAAGGTGCTCATCGTTTATTTCTTCATCGCCATCTCTGCCTCCTCGTCAGACAGTGCAGGCGGCGGGCTAGACTTTGGCAACCCCTCTGTGTCTACTTCAATGATTTCCGGAGACGGTGATCGTGAGAGTACGCCTGGCGTGATCGTGAAGGCCTCCTCAGCCTCCGGCAAGACAATCAAGTCCTCGCGAGGACTTTCAGCGGGAGTCATGTCCAGTGGCGTGAGGTTATTGGGGGTGAGCCCTGCAGCGGCAGGGGCAACAAGATCCCCACCGGCATAGAAGTCTTCTGCATAAGTGCGTGGGCCTTCCCATGGGTCCGAGAGCTCGACTTCGGGCTCCGTGAACTTTGTCAGAGATCTTGGCAGAAATTCTGCGTAGGAGTGTAGGCAAGCAAATGTCAGCGAAAAGCATATTGATACGAGGAAATAAAGCATACCATCTTCTGCTTCGTCGTCTTGATCGTCACTCTCTGCATGAGGGAGATCATCGATCTCACTTTCTACTTCTTCGTCCTCGTCCTCGTCTTCTTGTTGCTGAGCCTTGGAAAGCATCTGCTCTGCGTCGAATTCCTCCGACACATCCGATTCATCGTGCTCCTGACCTTCTTCTCCATCATCTTCCTCGTCTGATGAGACGAGTTCGATGATGTTTTTTGTGCTTGTATCATTCTCTGGGTGTGCCTCTCCCTCCTCCTCGTAGCTATCGGAGAAGTCTTCTGACGAGTCACGGTGCGCTCCCTCATCCGAATGCTCATCTTTCGCCTCTTCTTCTTCTTCAGACTCGTCGAGTATCTGAATCGGTTGGTTGATGTCGCCATTGCCTGATCCGCAACCTTCGCTCGTGTCTTTCGCTTTGCCCTTTGCGTTTCGAGACTGAAGATGCGCGAAAGAGTCCTCCAGAGCCTCGTCGGACTCTTCCCACTCTTTTCCGTGCTCTCATCGACATTTTTCCCTTCAGATGAACTCACCTCGTCCTTGGAGGTTTCTCGAGCCCGCAAGGGTGCGTCGCTAACTTGAGACGTATTGCCCTTTAGCTTGTTGGGTTCTTCCTCTCTTCGGAGAGCCTTTCTAAGCGCGCTGGTGATGTCTCCAATCCACGAGTCGAATTGTGGTCGCGTGAACTTATCATATGGATTGAAGATTGGAGGACGAAGCGCCCCGCGTCGCGACGTCGTGTGTGGTGCGGGCGCGGGGTTATGGGGCAATGGAGCGATGGGTGATTTCCAAGGCTGAGACATGTTTTAGTCCAAAGCGAGGCGTCCGAATAAACAAAGGTCCGCTGGAGAGAGAATACAAGAGAGGACTAGAGGAACAGTGGCAGGCGCGTTGTGCCACAATAGCGTCGCGTCGAGACTCGAGAGCCACACGTGGGCGAACCGGAGATCCATCGAGTACGTAAGGATCTCACAGTCACGCGAACCTCACCCTCTCCCGCACTGCGTAGACACCTCCGTTCAAATATCCATACAGCATGGTGAGATACAATCGTATGAGGCGTTTGCGATGATCAATGATCATATTCGGTCCAGGGAAAAGCAAAAAAGACCCGCAAGTTTGCCGCCGTCAAGCGCATGCTCAACCCCAATGATATCCGATTGTGCGTAGATGCCTCTATTTTGCGAGCCTATGTCCGTCTAAGAGGAGAGTATACTCTAGAAAAGAAAACCAGGTGAAGCAAAAGAAAAAGGACGAAGAAGCTCAGGCTAAGGCGGTACGGCATGCGTGAGTCCAAATCCTGCATACCTTGGCCGTTATTCGACGTTCACCATGTTTTCATATCCGTGACAGTCCGCAACTCGCCTCATCCCTTTCTCGCCCATAACACTGCCCTCGTCCCCCCGTACCGCGTACTCATCGACACTAATTTTATCAACTTCAGTCTACAAAATAAGCTGGAACTTGTCAGTGGAATGATGGACTGTCTCTACGCCAAATGTGAGTTGCAGACTCCTATCTATGTCTAACATAATCGTGTTTATTGCTCGCATCAAAGGTATCCCATGTATCACCGACTGTGTCATGGCTGAACTAGAGAAACTCGGGCACCGGTATCGTGTTGCCCTCCGGTAAGCTATAATCCGTAAGATTCTGTTGAGCCGTACTCATCCTCTTGATTTGTTGTCCGGTAGCATCGCCCGTGACCCTCGGTTCGAGCGACTCGCATGTTCACATACCGGAACCTATGCCGATGACTGTCTAGTACAACGTGTCACAGCGAGCCGATGTTTCATCGTCGCAACCTGCGATCGCGAACTCCGTCGTCGCATACGAAAAGTTCCGGGTGTACCACTCATGTACATTGTACGGAGGCGTTATGCGATAGAGCGCTTACCTGACCAGGGCGCACCTGTTTGAGATTGTGTAGTGGAGTATATAGCTCCATCTTGTTTTGTGAGCTTTTCCTTCCTGTCCGGCAGAGTGGTTCCTTATTTCTATATGCGTCATTCAGAATAGATCCTGTATTCTAGATTTTAGCAATGCGCACACTTCAATCTCATATACGGTGTCTACATGTGAGGCAGGTTTGAACTGTGCAATAGTTGACATTGCGTGTTTGGCTTGAACATGATAGTTACATGCTTGTTGGGTACCCGCGCGCCCCGGGACTCGCGCACACAGCCCCCAAAGGAGCAGATACACAGTCACAGATATCAATTGCCTCCCGGATTTTACTTGTCTCGAGGTCATCAAAACTACACTCATCAGGAAATGAAGAAATAAAAAAATTCGTCGAATAGGAATAACAGATGCATAAAAACGATACTTTACATGATATTAAAAGCGCATTTACGCGCTCGTGGGGTCTGTATTTACAATTTACAATGCTTGTGGTGTGCCCATCGAACCAGCACGTTAGAACGCCTGTTGTGAACTGGTTCGCACGGAGATGCTTTGAACGAGACATTAGGAAAGAACGAAGTGCGATGCAGGACCAGAACGAGCGATGAAGATGGGCCGTGATTGCGCTCATCGATTGAAACAGCAAGCTGGAGCACACTATGTTCGTCATGCCTCAGGTTCGTGGAGATGTCTGACGACGGAATGAATAAGGCTACATTGAGAGACAAAAAGTCGAAACTCACTGTCCAAGGACTTTGCTCATTTTGAACATCCCAATCTTGTCAACGCCGAACATAGCTCGAAGGCGATCGTCGCACACGATTTCACGCTTGTCGCTGGGATTCTGCAGGCTGTGGCCCTTGATGTAGTCCCACAGGTTCTTAACAACCTGTGGCCGTGACATCTTCTCCGCATTTACGACGGCAGCGAGAGCCTCACTATAGAAAGCGGCTCGACTCATCCCCTCATATGATATCAACGAAGGCCGACGCACCTCAAAACGTATTCCTTCTTGAATCCTCCGCCGCCTCGTTTCTTTTTGGGAGCAGCGTCTTCTTCCTCATCGCCGGAATCAACTGTTTCCGCACTCTTTACTTTCCGCCCGCGTTTCGCGCCGCCGTTCGCTTTGGCCCCTCGGCCTCGCCCACGCGTCGACGACCCAGATCTCGCGCTCCTCGACCGCCCATTCAACTCATTCGAGAGTTGTCTCGCGTATTCCGCGTCACTGAGCTCAGTCTTCGCGGTCCTCTTCGCCTTCTTCTTTGGTCGTTCTGTCACCTCCTGTTCGTCATCTACCTCTTCCTCGCCATCCTCCCCCTCCTCATACCCTGCATCCCCGTCCTCTTCTTCCTCGCTCCTCTTTCTTTTACTTCCCTCATCAGCCTCATCTTCGTCCTGTCCTTCCCCTTCATCTTGGTGGAGGCCTGATTCCTCTGAGATCTTGGAGAAGACCTGCGCGATGAGATCGTCTATTGGCCGCTTGTTCTCGCGTAGAAACTCGGCAGTTACGCCATCATCGTCTGTAAGTTGCTTGCGGACGCGTTTGGCGCTGATAGTCTGTAAATCGGTGCCAGGTGCCGAAAGAATCGCTCGGACGCGTGGTTCCAGAAATTGAACGTCCACTTCCCCCATAGTCAACAATGATATCAGAGGCGAGTGAAGAAGCGAAGAAGTGGTCAGACGGGATTCCGACAGAGATCTGCGGTAGGGACTAGGGAGTACGGTCAGTATGGAAGGGCGCGCGCCAGCGAGTATGACCTGCGAGGTGGACACAAGTTCGACATCATTGATTACGTAATTAGTGTTTTATTCTGTTTAAAACCTCAGGCCTCTCCGACTCAGCTTCGACGTTTCAACCTCAAACCTCGGTGTCAAGGCTAACTATTATCGATGATATCTATGAAGGAACTTTCTCTTTAACGTTTTAAAATGTATATGAATCAACGAAAGGCCATCGTGGTTGTGTTGATTTGATGTCAGTAAGCAAATACTTGACTGACAAATATGATAAGTGTTTAAATTACCAACTGCTGAGAATCGTGATATTAACTACATCACTCCGACCTCGAGCCTCACATTTCTACTCGTGCTTGCTGTCTTACAGCACAGTGGTGCACGGGAGCATCCCTGTCGATCCCTCTCCTGTTCTCCTGCCCTTATTCGTCTCCGTTCTCATGACGCGTAAACGAAATACACGGATTCGTAAAGCAGCCTGGCTCGCATTCGGCCTCATAGCGTTTGCTGCTGTCTCCGTTTCTTCTCATGCAGTAGATGAGGCCAATATTGTCCCAGCTGTCCAACTAGATGTGAGTGCTATAAACTCTCACGCAAGTGCCACCTCCAATGAGACCATCCGTTGTACTAGGCCGAAGGAAGAGATTCACGGAAGGAGTTGCGGCCCAACCACCTTCAGGCAATGAGCAGAGTAGTTTAGTAAGTCCACTTTGCAACTTCATTCGCCAACAATGAGCGTGCTAGTGTTGTGCAAGACACGAAACGTCACTGCGCCGACGTGTAACCCTAACCTTACACAGCGTCCAACCAGCTGTGTGATACACGTTATGGGCGATGGTATGCATGTAGAGCTAGCAGATTCGTGAATTAATCATTCATGACGAAGCCATTACGCTTCCATTATTTCTGATTATGATCATGTTTTTGACAATCTGAATCCAATGTTTAGATCGCTGCATCCGAAGATACCACAAGAGAAGGTACAGGCTTATGAAAACAGTTCCACAAACGTCACTGACTTTGAGAACAGCTGCTCGTGCATACAAGCAAGCTCTTGTGACCCTCTCGGCGCTGTCGGCTGTCCCATCAGCGCACGCGTCAGACCCCACATTTACACCGACTTGGCCTTCCGGGAACTCCTTCTTCTCATCATTACTTCCCAACCCACAAGGTCAGGGTCCATTCGCGAGTGCGTTACGTATTGCCATAAAACTACGCCACCAATCATGGCTTCCGCGTTTCCTCGCTTCACGCGTCGGGAGGGATGGTTATGGTCGTCGTCGTCGAGATGCTGAACTGCGAGGTCGGGCTATCAAGGTGGTTGATTTGTTGCAGCATGCCTCCGAACTTGGTAATACAGATGCCCTGTACACGCTGGGGAAAATATCCCTGGTAAGTCTTCCCTATCTCAAATGGACACATCCACAACAATCCTATCTACCCATGATCTAGCTTCCACCCACACCGCATTTCCCATCAAACCCCAAACTTGCCTATAGATCGTTCGATGTGCACGCGGGAGCCACAGGCAATGCTACATCGCAGTCCGTACTTGCCTTCTTCCATGCTACGGGTTATCGTGATGTTGTCCCGGTCAACCAAGCTAAGGCGCAGCTATATTACACTTTTGCCGCAAACGGGGAAGATAAAGGCGCCCAGATGGCCATGGGATACCGATACTGGAGCGGCATTGGTGTACTGGAAGATTGTGGAAGAGCTTTAGAATGGTACGAGCAGGCTTCTGAGCACGGTAATATCCACAATCTGCGTCATCTTGGCCACTTATTCATCAAGACTCATAGCTATGGCGAAGTTCTTATCGGGGCCACCTGGTGGAAGGACGTTACCCTTGACCCCTACTCGCCTGTCGGATCTGGACGGTGGCGTATACGGTCCAGGTGCAAGCGTTGCATCGACAGGACTCAACGGTCAACGACCTGCCATCCGAGCTTCTCGCGCGCGAGCAGCGGGCGAGACGTGGGAAGATATCCTCGAATATTACATTGTAGGAACCGCCTACTCTATCGTATTTTTTGCAGTTCTCACCTGTCTTTGAAATCAGTTCAATGCGGATCGTGGCGAGACTGACTTCATGTTTCGACTTGGAAAAATCTTCTACCATGGAAGCATCTATCATTCACCTGGTGGAGCTGCATCCGGCGGGGAAGGCGTCGGACGCGTGCCCCGCGATTTCGACCGAGCTCATTACTATTTTTCGCGCATCGCCCGACAGATCTGGCCCCATGATCCTGTCGACCCATTGTCGCACTCTCCACGACGCGAGGAGGGCACTGGGCCCGTAGGATATGCAGCTGCAGCTGCGGGCTTCATTGGACGGATGTACCTTCGAGGAGAAGGAGTGCGTCCAGATTTCGCTATGGCGAGAATGTGGTTCGAGCGCGGGGCAGAGTATGGTGACAAAGAAAGTCACAATGGTCTTGGTATCATTTGGCGCGATGGACTCGTAGGTGGGAAGAGAGACTTGAAGAAGTCGGTCGGGTATTTTACCATTGCGGCTGGCCAGGAGCTGGCAGAGGCTCAGGTTAATCTTGGCAAACATCATTACTGTGCGTGTCCTCCCTCCTTTAACATCCTAATTGCTTGTCCTGATCAAACCTGTGTGCCTAGTGCGGAAGGAGATGAAGCTCGCGACAACGTATTTCGAGATGGCGTTGAGGCACGGATCCCCATTCGAGGCTTATTACTATCTCGCACAGATTCAGTCCGAACAGATGAAACTGATGCCTCCGCAAATGAGGAGCGGCGCATGCTCAGTAGCAGTATCATTTATAAAGTGGCCGCCGAAAGGGGAGCATGGGACGACGATCTGTTGACAAGCGGTGAACAAGCGTGGAATACAGAGACAAACGCTGGCAAGGAATCTGCGATGCTGAGTTGGTGGATTGCGGCTGAACGGGGGTACGAGATTGCACAAAACAATCTGGCATATGTACTAGATCAGGGTGAGTGTCAATTACTTCATAAACTGCATTTGGTTTGCTTATAGCTATGCCTTATCAGACAAAAGTGTACTCCGAGACACGCGCTTTACAAATTTCCTTCCATCCAATGATACCGCACGACTTGCCTTGACCCAATGGACGCGCTCGGCTGCCCAGAACAACGTCGATGCCTTGGTGAAAGTCGGAGACTACTATTATCACAGTTTAGGCGTACGTGATGAGCGGAGAGAACATACGTTGGGAGAAAGCTGCGGGATATTATCAATCTGCGGCCGACACACTAGTCAGCGCATTAGCGATGTGGAATCTTGGTTGGATGTACGAGAACGGTATTGGTGTGCCTCAGGTACGTCCGTCCTATCTCCAACTTTGCAAGCTTAACCCTTTCCTATAGGACTTCCACCTTGCTAAACGTCATTACGATCAAGCGTTGGCGACTAACAGTGAAGCATACCTCCCTGTGACATTGTCGCTGGTTAAGTTATATGCGCGCAGCATGTGGCATACCCTCATGGGCGGTTCTGGTGGCCTAAGTCTATGGGAAGATGAGGAGGAAATTTGTGAGTTGTGATCAGTGCTTGCGATAAGTCGCTTGAACATTATATTATAGTTGCTCCTGAACAAGTCCAACAAGACGGAAGGCCAGAATTAGATGGTAACCAGAATGTCGACGGAGAAGATCAAGCGCCGGCTGCGGACGATGACGTTGGTGGAGCACAATACGAAGATGACAGTCCTTGGTACATTGGTCGTGCTCGTGATGAATTTAACCGTCGCCGACGAGGACAGGCTGCACCTGGTGATGATGATGATCCCGTTCAGGTCAGTTCACCCATCTTCCTCACTGCAACTTGTTTACGCTATGCATATATTTAGTGGGCGCGAGAACGACGTAACGCAGAGGCCGAAATAGATAGCGACCTCGGTCCGGAAGATTATTTCGACGGTGCTTTACGTGGCGGGCATCGGGGAGAGGAAGACGTCGATGAGTTCGCAGAGACAATGATGCTGGTCGTATTGTGCTTGACGGTGTCGGTGTTACTCTACATACGTGGGCGATGGGTGGAGCGTCTGAGAAGAGAGGAGCGTCAGCAGCAAAATGAAGGTCAGGTGCAGCAGCAGCAGGATGGAGGATTGCTGGTCCCGCCGCGAGAAGATCCTGCAAGGATGATTGGGCTGTCTTGCGGTGATGTTGTATGTGTATGCTACCATTCATCTCGCTTGAACTACAATAGTAGTCATGCTGTGTACCATTGAGATCTCTTCCAAGCTTCAAGCCTTAAGTGGCTCCCGGATTTTAATGTTTCAGCTTTTCACGGGTTCAACATTACAGCTGTTTGCGGTACATAGCTAGGGCGCGGCGCGTTTTCTCAGGATTTTGTCGATTTTTGTACCATAGCACAGAACAGCATAGCTCTCTAAATACTGACTCAATGATGATGAATCTTAGTTTGTTGGCCTTGCATTGAGTATCCGCAGGGCATGAACTCGGTCTCGGTGTGATTTGGTCTATTTTTGAGGTTGGCGGGAAATGCATCCTGTCGGACACTGTGCGCATCGTTGAAGCCTTGTTTTGAGCGGTAGAGGTCCAAAATTGATATATGTTGGTCTTGAAAGGTATCCCAAGGGCACCAGGTCATGATGACAAAGGGAAAAGGGATTGCAGTCGAGGGATGGTGGTGGTGAGGCAAAGATCCTGATGACGTCACACCACCAACTAGGTTGTGACACTTGCAAATTTTAGACAAAGCAGCGGTGTCCTTCAAAACATGGAGAAAATTTCACCTGATGCCCTCGGGATACCTTTAAAGACCAACATATATCAATTTTGGACCTCTACCGCTCAAAACGAGGCTTCAACGGTGCGCGCAGTGTCCGACAGGGTGCATTTTCCGCCAACCTCAAAAATAGACCAAATCACACCGAGACCGAGTTCATGCCCTGCGGATACTCAATGCAAGGACAATAAACTAAGATTCATCATCATTAAGTCAGTATTTAGAGAGCTATGGCTGTTCTGTGCTATGGTACAAAAATCGACAAAATCCTGAGAAACCGCGCCGCGCCCTATGTACCGCAAACAGCTGTAAGTTCAGTTACGTTACCTTGGCACCTTGCTCAAGCCGCCCTGTGTCTCCTCTCCATCGACATTCTACACGTGGGCAGTACTACCACTTGCCTATAATCTATGTTCAGAAGGGCACTGACAATCCCAGAGGTCGTAAAATTATTACTTCCCAATAATCCTTGCGAACTGTGACGTTCAAAGATCACATTATCGAACAAAGTCGATAATGACCACGCGTAAACCGTTGGATCTCAATGCAGGGCCGCTTGTATGGATAGATTGCGAGATGACTGGCCTTGACCCCAGTAAAGATAAGATATTGGAGATTGCGGTACGTGTGATATTCTTGATTCAGTCAGCTCTTGATTCATGTTGCCTACACAGGTGCTGATCACAAACGGTAATCTGGACCTCGTGGATGATGGTATCGAATATGTGATTCGCACAGACAAAAAGTATCTAGATGGGTCAGTGACTCTTTATGAATCCGAAAGTCTTGACAGCCTCGAAACAATATGCAGGATGGACGAATGGTGCACAAAGCAGCATGGTTTTGTATGTGCTTTTGTCATCCCAGTCATTTCTTGGTATTCTGATGATTTCATAGTCCGGACTGACGAAAGCATGCCTAGAGTCTCAATTCACTCTATCATTCGTCCGCGAAAAAGTACTGCAATATATCAAAGAATGGATACCGGACCAAAGGGTTGGCGTTCTCGCTGGCAACTCCGTCCATGCAGATCGATCGTTTCTAGTTCAAGAAATGCCAGATGTCGTCAATTGGCTCCACTATCGGTCTCTCCATCCCATACTCCTTGTCATTAGATATCGCTAATTTTTGTTTTTGTTGTTTTCAGCATCGTCGGTAAGTTTGAGACCATCTTATAATTGATTTTTCTGATGACAGGCTTTGTTAGACGTGTCATCTATAAAGGTGAACACAAAATGAACATACGCTCTCATCGTGTTCTGATCACAATGCAGGAACTTCATCGAAGGTGGTATAACAAAAGGATGCCCTCATTGAGCACGCCTCAAGAATCCAAACATCGGTCAGTCTTCACAACAGTGTCTCGGTCATTGTTAGCTGACTAGACAAACATCTGCTGCTTCAAAGGGCGCTTGACGATATACGAGGCTCCATACGAGGTCCGTCTGTTCGTCCCCCAAGTCTACTTAATCCTCACTGTCTACTTCGTTCGCACTTTCAGAATTGAAATGGTATCGAGAGAATATCTTCGTCTCACCGGAAACACTGCCATCTGCTACGAGGAGATAGACAACGCGCAAAGTGCCGGCACCTTATATTCTGACGACGACCACGAAAAAAAAATCTTTCTGAAGTTCTCATGTCAAAGGTCTCATCATCCATCTTTATCTATGTACGGGTATGAGCTGCTGTGCACAAGCCTTACCCTACAAATAATGAACTTTATCTTTCAGATATCGTGTTGAACTTTCTAATCTCGAAACTAATTATATCTATAGCTCCCTTCTGAGGTTGTTTATGGATGTCTTCATTGTCTGCGCCGACTAAGCCTACCCTCTTCTTCGGAAATTCTTCTCTTAGGGGGAGGGACACGGTGGGATATGATGCCTTGAAGTGGATGGACACTTTCGGATTCACATCGAGGCACTGTGTATCGGGCTCACTCACGCAAAGCTGGACCGTGAAAACACCGGCATCATGTCGGTGCTTCGAAGCGCCTTCGAATGCGATGGTCCCGAGAAAGTCTATGATATTGAATGTCCATTACGATTAAGTACCTTTCATGGTATATCCCCCGTACAGACCCACGAGAGCCGTGTGCTACATGGGTCTTTGAACTCCGCGAGACGCTAATCCTTCCTCAGAAATCCCACAGTGTACCCTTCAACGATCGTGAGAGTCAATACCACAGAAGAATAGGGGATGAATATGTCTAGACCACTTACGAACGCAGGAATCCCCGCCTCCTTGCACCCTTCCATAATCTCTGTGTTCCCCTGATAGTTTGATGTGATAAAGACAACTTCCGCCCCCCATGACGCATAAGTTTCTTTCACTAATTTCATTACATCTGGTCGGCCGCCTTCACGCAAGAGCAAGATAGTGTTTAGTTCGACGAAAAGCGGAAAGAGAACCCGGCTGTAACATACCTCGCTGTTTAGAATCCCACAGACACATGCGTTCGGGGCCGATATGGCGGTGAATCAGGCCTGAGATGGTGGGCCCGAAAGTTTTCTCCTGGTCTGAACCGATCCAAATCAGATACCTGGGTGGGAAGGATCAATTCGAGTGTCTTCTGAAGGTCTCATGGATTATGCCTCACCAATTCGGGCTCTGTTGAAAGAAGCGTCAGGATCAATCTTAAGTTTGAGTCAAGCAGTATGTACCTGCAGGCATGTTGAGAGCGCAGCTCCAAGCCTGTGCCTGTGCAAACGCGTATGACTCTGTGGTAGAGGGCGGAAGTATTTGACACGCCAGCGAACTGTGATTTGTGAGGAAGATGTTATTGATCATGCAAACATCGACATACTTTTAGCTGTCGTGTCCAGATATGGGTAGGAGGGTGGTAACGAGGCTCCGTGTGAAGTCTCCTTGAACCCCACATATCAAATAATGATGCTTAGCATGTGTGCCCTCGCTACAATTCGCCCGAGTTATGAGAAAAGATCAACCGGTAATTGAAACACACTCACGATATGATACCGAAGGCGAGGTACTCCATTATGGACGACCGTGAGATCCGTGCGAGGAGCCCTTGCTGCATGCCCCGCTTGAATCTCAGAATGGCTACTTTGGGCGAAGGCTGGAAGGGCACGGTCAGCAGGAGATAAGAAGTTGCATGCAAGAGACACGAACCACTTCGACGTCGACTTCGACTTCACGAACAGTGAACCATGGGATCAATATACTGCGCAGTGTCAAAATTTAATTTTGGGACGGTGAATGAGACAGACAAGACCTCTCACAATACAGTCATCCCAAACGCGAACCAAAAATCTTGGTGTCGCAGAATGGTGGCGCCGTTTGGGTTCCAAGAGTGAGTAGTGAGGTCATAGCTGTCTCCGAGGACAACAAACACCAAGCTTTGCGTAGTGGATAGATTAGCAACACCTACATGGCCAGGTAGCGCGACTTACTCGACAGTAAGCCAAGCCTGGTCACAGATCAATGGTTCAGAAACGACAATCATTACGGTCTAGATTTAATGAACTAACCATCCGATGAATCTGTGATGTCTCTCGAATACACTTCAACAACAGCACGTCAGACTCGATGACGCTATAAGGAAAAGAGATAGCGAACTTGTGATGCGTGTTGCGGACCCATGGGAAAAGCACTCGCGATGCTGATTGCGACAGCGAGATTGGTGATGACAACCGGTGATAAGGATGGCATCGTGGTTATTTTTGTGATTAATGAATATGAGAATAACGCGGAAAACAAGCCATGCAAATCCAGAAGTCGCGCAACCAGAGTGAATGCCGCCAAGATGTTGGAGGGTTGATGTGCAACCAAGGCGAAACCACAGAGGTGTCCACTGTTATAAAGCGGTGTCAACGTTGATGGCATCAAGAAAGAGCGAGCGCCGTACCTTGGCGAATAGAGTGGTTGACTATCAAATATAAGAGACGACCAAAGAGTTCATTTCTCATCAGGATAGCGGTTAGAAGGTTCCCGAGCACGAGTGCGCTAGTGTATTTTCGTGGATAATGCCATATATCAAGGGCAGCAAGAAGTATACCGATCCCGTTCAATGTTACGATGACGGTAAAGAACTTCCTATAAGATCATGAACTCGAAAATCCAACATGCTATGAAGGGGAATAACTGACCGATAAGTGTTGAACCATAGGAGAGCACGTATGCGCCATCCAGCTCGTTTTTTTGGCTGTGGCTTTGGCTTCCTGTCCTCCTGATGTTTCAATGGAAGTGTGGGTGTCGCTGAACCACTGCTAATGGCATTCGACTTCTCGCTCATATAAGAGCTGTTGCGGATGTCCTTCGCATGGATGGGTGGTAGCTCAACCGGGAGGACGAGCTCCATCGTCCCCTTCTCAGGATCGCCAACTACGATAGGTTGAGACATCGTGGAGTAGCAGTAGAAAGAGTGTTCAGCAGTTTCCAAGGTATCTGTGAACTGGGGGAGTGAGACAGACGGTAAGGCGAGGCGCCCGGCGTGCCGAGTTTAATTGGGAGAAGACTGTCCAGCAGCTCAGTGAGGGCTGTAGGATTATGAGTACAGAGTCCAGAGAAGTGCCGAGGTCTTTAAATGTGCGGATTCACCCCGAGGTGACTGCGAGGTGAAACCTCCCGGAGACTGGCGGGTGAAACTCTGAGCGCATTGAAAGCGAAAAGCCCTGCATGTTTGTTTGGAGTGACTCGACTAAGATATAACTTATCATCCAATGGTAGAGTTGAGACCAGCTTGAGAAGTTGAACGCCTAGAAAGCGTGGTGGTGTCCGTCCGCGAGTGTAAAACACCGGATCCGGCTCCCACGGTGAATGAAATCCTTCCGCTGTTTCGACCTCGCGCGGTCAGGATCCCATGATCAAACTCGATAAGGCGGTTGCATTCCTGGGTTCCATATTCTATTGGGAGACATGTTTCCTCCAGGGTTTGATGTCACAATGTGTACTAGTCTCATTTTTTTGCGCCTGCCTGTCACTACTACTACGTACACTGCGGACACTCGAAAAGATTTTCTGTGCAATTGTTTCCTACAGCGATGTTTCAATTTCCTTGAACGTGATGATTGCAGTATGCTGTGCCCTTGCCTTGATGTGAGATTTACACGCAGCATGTCGAAGGTTTGCGCTCATATGTCGGTACAAGCTTGCACCGTGTTTTAAAATATCAATATGCTGCATGCATACGATTGTCAAGATCGATCCTGATGGTCCTGATGAACGGTAGCAGACTGTGCCCGAAAGCGTGGTGTAAATTGTGCATACTTAGTTTTGCAAAATTGCGTCAGTGGCGGGTTCCAGGCTGTTCCGGGCACTTTTGGCGCCCAACTTGGAAGCCCCTCGTAGGTGAGCACTTCTAAGCGTTCATAGAGCATTACTACCATCAACAAGTTCCTGTTGTTTCACTCCTGCGAAACGGTACGTGTCCCTGATATACATGGCCATCAGGAACAGCGGGGTACAATGAAGTTGAGACCAAGCGTTTTGACGCCGGGGCCCAGTAGAAGACACGTCATACTCTGCCGAGAATCACCGAAGACTTCGTGAAGAGAGCCGCACGGGGCAAGATTGGCGTAAGCGGTGCGAACGGCTATAAACAGAGGCCGCCCTCGAAGGATTCCCTTCAGTGAGAAACTCACACATGGGCGTGCGAGACATACGTTGACCGGAAGCGACTCTTCTAATATCTCGGAATGGTCTAGGACGGTTTCTCTCAAAAGCGTATTGCACGTACATCGTTTGTCTGGCACCTGCTCACCTTGTTTCCCGCCATTTCCGAGCTATTTTCCTATCGCGACTCTTCATCATGTAAGTGCTCTGCTCTGCATCGGGTCAGATGAATGGTCATCTGAGTAGCCCTCTACTGCCCTTCTCGAGCGTCGTTTGTAGCGCTGCTTTCGAGAAGCTACCGGTACTTGGCCCGCACTGGGGGAGCAGATTCCCCGATCAAGGGCTTGATAGCCCTTGCCGATGTTCCAATCTGCCTGGTGAAACGTTTCGCTCCGTCATTTGCACTTGTTCATATTCCGGTGCTCTCTGCCTGGCACAACGTCTCGGTTGGTTAGTGATCATTTATCGAAACATTGACAGAGGGTGCCATAGCCCACCCCCCTATCCCCCCACGCTAGGGGCTTCTAACGAGGATGAAAGGATAATGGAGTTCAACGAATAAACCAGGAAATGAAACAGCCGCGCACCTAACGTCAGATGCAGATACATCTCCGTACTCGTGGCGCTTCCCACAAGTCGGCACAATCCCGGCGAGTACTGCGTCTATAGGAAACCGAATTGCGGGGCTGCACATAAACCCAAGCTACAATTCGCTGACGTCTTCAAGATGCACAGAATTTCAATCGAGCCCTGACTTCAACCTTGTACCATGGGTCACTACTGTCGGTGGCATTGTACTGGAGTATATTGAGGCATCAGCATCGCATTTATCACGTTCAATTCGTCTGCCTTACCATTGGAATGACCCTCCGGTGTTATATCGGTCCACCACACAGGTAAACGTCCGAAACGGCGACCTCCCGCCCTATCGAGATCACCGTTAGTTGCCTTTGCAGGTGTATATTTGATTCCTTATCCCCTTCGGATCTTTTGCTGGTTCGAATTCAGGTTTGCGGTACCCTGTGGCCCTTCATCGAAGATTTTTCCGAGGTCGACCAGATTGACCAATGCAGAGCCAAGAGGTTTAGAGCTGAATTGTAGTGAACAGATCGCAGTGAGGAGAATTGAAAGTACGGGTCTACAGGACCGGTGGGGAGCACAGAATATCAATGGCCTCTTGAGCCTACCTGGCTATCTTGAGCGAAGAGCTGCATGCTTTGAGATCGGTGAAACCATGTCTACATGATGTTATCGACGTCTCATGGCTATTGACAGGATGGATGATATCATCGGCAAATCACCCAGCTCGTCTTCACATATCTTAAGAAGTCTTGAGATGATGGATAAACGCACCGATACAAACAGATCCTACAACAAAAATATCCTCGTCCTCGGATATCACGATCTACTAACGCATAGTAACCTGAACAACTTGTCGCTCCTCGCCAATCGTCACGTGTAGAAGGAAGCCAGGCCGGTCACCGCGTTCGGTGGGACTCAGCCACGGTGGATGAAGGGCGCTTCCAGAAGTGGGATCACTACCTCCAGCAATAATGCCGTCTCCAAAGAAGTGGTAGCCGGGAATGTAGCGGTCTACGAAACTGTCATTCATCGATGGCATTTTCGAAGGTGAGAGGTGAGAAATGAAGATCACGGATAGATCAGCAAGACGTACGCCTTGACTTGTTCATCAGACATGCCCTGCCCGCCATTCTTGTCTTTCATGGCGTGTTCCTGCTGGAGACGCCATTTGTAGATGTGCACGTAAGGATGTGTGTCCACTGGGGCGATCTATATTCCAAGCATCCGAAACGGTTACAAAGGTCAAAAGAGCACTGCTCACCTGTACGAAAATATCAAACATCTCCCACCATTTCACGTATTCCACTAATTTCTTATTAACCTCCAATACGCTCTCTAAGCTGTACCTCTTCATGTCGAAGACACCCTCCAGTCCCCTGGGCGTGTCCTGCATCCGTGCCTCTATCACCTCACGCGACATCGGGTAAAATCCCACACACCACCCCTCTAATAGGACAACATCAAGTGGACCCTTGACCAAGGTCCATTCAGATTCCGGTACACGATCTCCCTCGCCATTGAACAGACTCTTATCGAAAGAGGGTATCCTCACCACCTCTGATCTGGATGAAGCATTGATGCTCTTAAGGTGGAGTAGAACAGAGATTCCGAGGTCAATGTCGTGTGTCCCAGGCTGTCCACGTCCGTGCAGAAGTGGGTTGGAAGGGTACGCATCCGCAAGTGCTGCAAGACCCGCATGCGAGAGATACAGGTCATCAATGGAGAGCGTCGCAACGCGTAGCGAGTCTTCTGAAAGTGCGGCGGCGATGTGCTGCGTCAGGAACGTCTTTCCTGATCCCTGAGGGCCTTGAATCGCAACGAAGAGCGGGGATGAGTCGGGTTTTTGTGAGGGTGCAGGAGAAGTGAGATGAGCGCGGATGTGAGACAGGATGGGTGAAAGTGAACCGGGCTTCTGTGGGATTAATGAAGACATCGTTGTTGTAGGAACACAACCCGGGCCAGGGCCTGATTCCTGAGGTACTCATCGTTTGCGACGGTGACCAGCTCAAGGAACCGAGCGGCCCGGGCGAGCCCCATAGCCCTAACCCCAACCTTACTTGTCGGCTCCGTATGAGGACTCGATTACGTCAGAAAGAGGACGCTGAGCTGTTCCTTTCAGAGCTCGCTCGAGTGCAACCGCTGTTGTACTTGTCTCCTCCCCGTCCTTCAAAAGTTACGAACGCAACTAATACCGCACCATTCATTTGGTTGACTGGCAAATAATAGCCTCCTCCATACACCTGCTTTCCATCGGTGATACCAGTTTTCAACGATGATGAACTCCGAACCTTCAGACCTTCCAGGGCCGCTCCAGTCTTTCTCTGGGACGTATGCGCGCCTTCAGCGACAGTACCAGCACCAGCTGGATCGAGCGACACCCCATATTCTTTATCGTTGGCTCGCCACGGTCGGCATCGTGTCCTTGTTCGAGTTGCGAATCGTATTGGCGCAAGGAGTGAGTTGCGCTGTTTCCCATGAGACGTGGAGCGGCCGCGCTGACGTGCACATTTGTATTCGCCTTTCAAAAGTGGTATATCGGTGTGTCTCCCTCCTTCTCCCTGTTTTTGACCCGAGTCTTGAACCATCTTTTGCAGTATGCTGTATGTGCTCTCCATGTCCGCACTCGCGCCCCAGTTGACGCTCTACCGACGCTAGATGCACACGCAATATACATCCTCAACCTCCTCCTCGCATTCTTGCAACCTAAATTCGACCCGTCACTACAGGATGACCTCATGGCGGACGAGATAGAGGAGGGCGGTGCTGAGGGAGAACGCTCTCCCCTTCCCAGCGCCCGCGACGACGAGTTCCGTCCCTTTGTGCGCAGGCTTCCAGAATGGCAATTCTGGTGCGTGTAATTTTATTTTTCTTCATGAGAATTTGCAACTTCTCTTCGTTTCTGGGACGCCTTGCCTGGTTGCTGACGTATAATGTACTGATTCAGGCTTTCGACGACTCGCGCGACAATTATCTCGCTCTTCATGACTTTCTCCGTGGTCTTCGACGTCCCGGTGTACTGGCCCATCCTTGTCATGTACTTTTTCGTCCTATTCATCCTCACGATGAGGAGACAGATCCAGTGAGTGCCTTTTGTCGCGTCCATCTCAAACCTTCGTACTAACACTCATAACAGACACATGATTAAATACCGCTACGTTCCCTTCGACTGGGGTCGCAAGGCTCGGTATGGTGCGAGCAACAAATGATTGTTGTTTGATGCAGGAGCTTCCTCAGGCTGTGCTGCAACATGTAGACGGGACTGGACTAGCTGCAGCTGATTCCATTTTAATTCGTCTGATGTTATCGGGGTTATTTAAGTCTCGTGTCGCCATTGATTGATCCTCATGTTGCGTCAAATCAAGCTACTCTTGGATGTTTGTCGGAAAGGAAAGCTGTAGGTGACTGGTGAACGTTGAACACTGATACGATGGAATGGTTGACGTGCTCCAAGACACTGTCCAATCCCTCTCAATAAGTTAAACATACATCGCTGTCTACGAATCTGCCAACGTGTCGAGACGGCACATATCCGATAACCCCACGTCACCATTAAAACAAAAACGGCACCACGATCCTTCGCCCACTCGGATACGCCTCCCCAAATCTCTGCAGATACCACCTGTGCCCACGTACCGCACGTGGCAGCATAAGCAGCACCTCCGCCGCGAGGAACGCCCATGGCGGGGCCACCGCGTCCGCAAACGGCATGAATAGCCCTCCCACCGCGCTCACGGACCCTGAGGACAACGCAGTCAACACGGCAGACGCCGCAGGCAAGAGCCCCACATCCGGCAACGGGCTGGCTGCGAGCGCGAAGCCGAACCATTCAACCCACTCGCAAAAGTAGTTGGGATACGATATGTATTGGTAGAGCAGGCCGTGCGGAATGGAGTAGTGCTCGCCTTGAGACTTCTCTTTTGCTTTGCCCTTTGCCTTAGCTTTGCGGCGAATGTTGAGCAGGATCTCGTCGTGGATGATGTTGCCGGCGAAGCCGACGGCCCATAGTACGAGGCCAAGCCAGAAGCGCGGGTGGGTGTAGGCGTTTGCGAGGAAGGTGGCGGCTGCGGTGGAGGTGAGGTACGCTGCGAGGAGGAAGCCGTTGGGGCCATTGAACAAGATGGCGGAAACGACTACAGCTGGATGGGAAGGTGCTCTGGAGGGGGTACGGAGCGGGGAGAGAACGGCGCGGTTGACGTAGTGTGTCAGATAGAGTGCGGTGAGGAGGGCTTGAGGTGAAAGGACTGAGAGGGATGTACGCGAAAACGGATGGAGGAATGCGGTCAATAGGAACGATATAGGGGAGATGAGCTCCATGAAGATCCATGACCGGATCCCATCCAACGCAAGTAGGCTGCCTGGCGTCGAGAACCTGCCGAAGGGTGCGTCGTAGAAGAAGGTTGCGGGAAAGATGACGGTTGACACAAATAGAAACCATCGCTTAGACACTGCAGACAGATCAGAAGAATCAAGTTGCGCATTCAGACAAACGCACCGGTATAGATGGACTCGTAGTCTACTTGTTTTAATAACAGCCAGACCTGCGCGAGAACTGAAGAGTTGTGTGCCATCTCTATGAGCGCTCTCAGTGGAGTTCTCAACTCAATACTAGTTCGTTGTGCAGTTATTAGGATGCAACCAGAACGATAATCCGCTGAGTTGATATGAGAGCTGAGACTGACTGGTGTAAAGTCGCCAACAGCGACCAGGCTGGTGTGTAAAGGACTCTCGCTACATGCTGACTTCGGAGGACGAGTGCAACGTGGGAATGTGCCGCGGCGGGCGGCCAACAACGGCCACTGCCAGGCCTTTGCCATATACATTCATGTCCACAATTTTTTGGTCTTGATACATGGTACTAGAACAAGATTTTTTGTTTGTATCTGGTAAAAACTAACAGATAGATACCACCTGCACATTCGAATAAATGTATCGGAATTTGGACGGAACTATGCATAATGCACTAGCATGTGAGGGAGCAGAGCTGCGTCCCCAGGGCCCCAGCACCCAGATCCAGAGAAGAATTCATGCCCAAAGCTAAGCCAGGCATAGCTTGATCGTGAGCAAAGCCAACGTAAAACTTAGCAAGTTGTGAGAGCGAGACTGATCATTTGAGTAGCTGCGTTTCATTGCTTCAAACTCACGAACATTGTAACCGACCGAGAACTGATTGGAATTGCCGACTTCATATCACTTCAATCGGTGTTCTTCAAGGATGGCCTGGAATCTGGGAGAGACTTTCGATAAAACAGCAACCGATTCATCCTAGGAAAAATAAATCAAATTCAACCAGCGGTTCATCCTCCTGAGAGAGTGATTTTCTCACAAAAATGCGTTTCTGAGTGACCGCCCCGGTCTTGTCCAGCACAACATCGCTCGGGTCTTTGATGTCCGCGGAAGACACATATGCTCCTCGCAGCTCGGCCTCTCTTCCTTGCCCGCCAACTGCAGCCCACACGAGCTGCCGACTACCTTGCTCTGTCGTTCTAGCAAGAGCCAGTTCCATCAACTTGTCGAGGGCCATACGCGGAGCAGAGAAGCTACGGCGCAATTCCGACATGCAGTACCCGGGATCGACTGAGTTTACGATGATGGGCGAGTCAGAGGGGAGACGAGCGGCGAGCTCTCGTGCAAAGAAGACGTTCAGCACTAACACAGAAATTAGCGATTTGATCATGATTCATTTGATTGTCTTTACTTTTAGAGACAACGTAGCGGCTTCCCATGACACTGGTAGAGCGTAGGTTAGGTAAAGAGCATGAACAACCGCAGGGACTATACGTACGAAGAATTACAATATTCTCTATCATTCAGCTTGAGGATCATGTTGTTGCTACCTAGCTCTTCCTCCGACAGAGTCGCCCAAAAGTGAGCATCGCTGGCAACGATGACCATCCTCGGATAGGGGGATGGTGACAATGACGCCCCAACCGCCCTGAACAGGCAGGGCATAAGGAGAACTGAGAGGAGCATGCACGACAAGTGGATCACTTGCAATCTGATTCCCAGATGAGTTGCGTAGAACGCGAGCAATGATCAGACATACGTCGTCTCCCAGCCATCTTCGGTAGTCTCGTAGTCGGCAAAATACACGCCCGCATTGTAGACATATACGTCCAGGCGCTCTCGGTCGTTATCGCACTTGTTGGCAAATTCCACAACAGAAGAGAATTTGCTGAGATCGACGATTCGCAGTTCGGACCTTGTGAAGCCAGTGGCGGCTTCGATAGCTGAGGTAGGCGATTGTATCAATGAACAAAATTTCAAGTGAAAGCAGCAATTGAATACCTTCGATGGCTCGCTTGCCTTTTTCCGCATTCCTGCACGCTAGGAGTAACTTCTCCGGATTCATTGACGCGAAGTGTTTGGCAGCCTCCAACCCTAGACCAGTATTGGCCCCAACAACCAACACTGTCTTGCCCGAGAGGTCGACTGTGACCACCGGGGGAACGGTCTTATACTGATCGCGAATGAACTGCAAAATAGACAACTTGGCCATGGCGATAAGGTCAAAACAGGGGGGAGTGACTCTGAAGCCGTCGACCCACTGGCCTCCGCAGTATTTATCTCAAAAACATGGGTTACGAATGCCATCGTCGGATGCGCCACTGAGAAACTAGTCGGATGCATCCCCATTATTTGGTGCACATGACGTATCCACCTACTTCCGATGCCGAAAGCAGACGTACGCCTCGTCGTTCTCGGATGCTTTGAGTCGTGCTCGGCTTCGTGTGGTGGGTCGTCACCTCAACATATGTTTGAACTCCTCAGCGGCTTTGGACGCCGTAGGGCACAAGCGCCCAGGTGAAATTTGCCCAAAAAGGAAACAAAAAAGTAGACCACTTGACTGAGTGCGCGGCTGGAATACACACAGAGATTATCCATACAAGATATTAGAAAATATACATTCGACTAACCAAGGTAGAGGCAGATCAGCGTAGCATGTTGGTATAAACTGAGTAGATTGCATGATCCGAACAACGGCGGCCGGACTTTGATTAGAAACGGAACTAGACCTTTCAGTAAGCCGTAGAAGACTGGGGCTGTTGCTCAGGGGAGGAACCTAAATATTGGTACAACCTTCATTGTCGTCAGCCTTCTCACATTGAGATGGTTTGTAGATAAGTGTACATGTCACCAACCGTCTATGAAGTCTTCTCCCCCATCAAGGCGCTCACGGCACGCACAACAGCGCCAACCCCCTCGCGCACAGCACTCTTGTCCTGCTTGCGTACCATGGTCATCACGCGCCCTTCAAACTTGTCTGGGTGGAATCGCAACATCGTCTCGCGCAGACGCTCTTTGCGCATCTTCGCGAGCCCTGCGGGGTCCAGATCCTGCTCAATATCCAATAAAAAGAGGAATGATGATATGGCTTCTGGAGTGAGCTCCTCCACGCTGATAGCGCGCAACACCTCTCCGTCCGAGGGCTTGCCCTTCAGGATGGGCCAGGGTATATCGGCGAAGGATAGGACGGCAGGTTCTTCGGAATTGGTGGCAGGTGGTTGGAGGAGTTCCCGCCACCGTTGGTCATAGAGCATGCGTGTATCGCGCTCGCGCCTGCGCTCACGCTCTCGCCGCTTCGTTCGACGAGCGTTGGCCGCTGCTTTTTCTCGCGCCGCCGCCTCCGCTTGGATGGCAGCGAATGCGGCTTGCTGCCGTTGCTGTTCCGCATGTTCTGCAGCGTGCTTCCTCCTACGAACAAAGAAGAGGAAAACAAAAACAAAAACACAGTATCAGCGTTAACAGATGTCATAGTCTTGGATTAGGGATATTCAGAAAGTTTTGAGCCTTGTTGGACTTACCTCCACATTCCCGCACGCACCCACTCAGCGTACTCCTCATCCTCCATCAATCTTGGGTCTGCATCCAACAGGTCCTGATCCTGATCCACTCCACCAGCGCCAAACCCATGCGTCCTCCACCGCTTCGGCACATGAGCATAGTCGTTGAGACGCGCCTCCACAAAGTCTAAACGCTCGTCGTCATCCAGTGCCCCAAACATCTTCTCCCGAAACCGCGCCTCCTCGACCTCCGCGCGTATCGCGTCTGGGTCGAACGTATGTCGCGACGGACCTGCGCCTGGCCGAGCAGGCTGAGGGCCGTATTCCTCGCTCCCGTTCCCATCCTCATCCTCATCGTCAGATGCCCAGCGACGCAGCTTCGGCGAGTCCCGTTCGCGCCGCTGACGTTTGCGAGAGGGTTCGCCCTCTTTCTCAGCTCGGCGCGCTGCCCTGCGAGCTTTACGAGCATCGTGTGCGGCCTGCTCCGCCGGCGTGCGTTTGAAGTGGAGACTGTGAGGCATCCTGGGAATGGCAATCAATCAAGGAAAGCGCTTCCCTTACCTCGCCTACCAACTTGCCAGGAAGGTATCGAGTTATCTGTGGCAATTATGGCCAGTGTGTGGCCTGGTGTAATGGAGCTAGCGGCAATGTCCGAACCGTTCCGTCTCTTTTGCCGCGGAAATCCCCTCTTAGTACAACACTCAACATCTCGATTTATCGCATCCTCACTGCACCCTCCCTCTTGCTTTCTGCAGCCCTTCGGGCACCACCTGGTCCCGTCTGGCTGAGGAGACTAACAACACCTTGTGTTGAAATAACCGTCCGCGCGGGTTGCTCGAGTTGCAGAAGATTCTCGCAAACGCGCGAAAGTCTGCGAAAGTGCCATTTCTTCGGTCATCTACTAAAGTATTCTTCGGTCATCCAACCAAGTATCCCTAGAATTTACCTATCACTGTATAGTACTTGAATTTCTACGCCACGCGCCGCTCAGAACCCAACACCTTGACCACTGCTGCGCCATCGACACAGATCGACACCGACACTCACTCTAGTTTAGGTCAATTCAATTCTACCGGGAATAGATGGGTCAACGTCACCAAGTGTTCGTTGTGGCACAGGTCATACCCAAAGGCACGCCTGTCAACTCTCTTCGTCGAGGATATCGATGTATAGTGGCGCTGCATCACCAATGGTGTTATGGGCGCCGGCCATTGCGTGCTACTCGTCTCTTTCTAACACTCCTGAGAGTTCCTGAAAATGCGGAGATCGTTCGTTGGGAGCTTGACAAGATTCGAGACGATTGGGAGTCACTAGAAGACAATGATAATCCGTGTCCATACACCGCATCTTTACTTTTGTCGTGCTGGTCTGCATCTCTGGAGCCGCAGAAACCCTATGCCTCTAGAGATACCTGCTGGCTGTTGTCGCCATCTTTGACTCATAGAGATGCAGGTGAGATAGGGCAACCTACTACCAGCTGTTGAGTTGCTAATCGTGTTGCAGACAACAATGACGGGATCACTGTCATCGACATCACAGATTGTCAATCTCCTGCTTACTGCTTCGTATCTGTGGGTGGCTTGGACTCAAGTGTTCAGGTCCCTTCATGGAAGCCATTGACGGCCAAACAGTACTGCCGCGCGTACTATCCACGCCCTGATCTATATTTTACCCACTATTGTCGTCTTGAGGAGGAGGATGTTGTTTCCGTCATCGCATCGCTTGATAATGAGACTGTGCTTGATTACAGCGTGCTCGCGGATACCTGGCCTATGGAGTACAGGGTGAAAGCATTGTCTGCTTTTCCCGCACATGAGGTTCTTGCACATGAATCACCCACACTTATTCCCAGCCTTGTCGATATCTCTATCGAGCCTTCCATCGCCTCCATCATACAAGGCGGGGACTCCTCATTGATGCGGAATGTCATGGCGCAGCCTGACAAACGCTCGATTGTCAGGTCGAAACTCCAGGAGCTTTCCTCTTTTCCCAACGAAGCAATGCCCTTGTTACTCGACCTCCTCGAATTTGAGCTCGAACTGAATCCCAAGCTCCTCGACCTGACATATCTGTCTTTACAGACAGCCCAAGTTCTTCACCTTCTGACTTCTTTTGAGTCCATCGAAGTTCTCAACCTGTCTCACAATCACTTGGTCGGTATCAAGACGGTCGAACAGATTCTTCTCAAGCCTTTAAGACGTGTTCTTCTTCTTGGCTGCTCATCTTTCGGTGACGAAGACGTGGCTTTGCTTCTTTCAGATAAACCTGAACTCTTCAAGTCCATTGACGCGTTCATTCATCCGTATTTCTTTTCACCACATCTGGATGCTCCGATCGCCTTTGCTATTGCTTGTATGGACAAGTGCCCCACCCCGTCCTGGGTCTCCGTCTCGTACATCAGTCCTTCCCGTGTCGTTCAGACCTTGATCGACATAATAACAGCATTGTTTGAAGACAGCGACATCCTGTGCGCAACTGCGGTGGCAGCTGGTATCTCTGGTTGGCGCAGGGATGCACAATCTTGGAACCAACGGAGCGTTGTCACTGTCCCAACGGTTCAACATTGCCCCAACAAAGGCTGGACGTTTATCATTTCCGTTGATCGTGACTTGGGCCTCAAAACTCCCTGCTTTGGGTGGGCTTTTGTTAACTTGTCGGAGTCTGCGACAGTCGGTTCCAATCCGGACAGTCCAAGCATTGTCGGAGATGACCCTCAGCCTGCGGAGTCTACACATGGAGCCGAAAGCGCTCTTTCGTCCTCTGCCTACACTGTGTATGGCTTGCGAGAATTTCTGAAACAGTTCTCGCTCGGACATATTCCCGTGCCGGAGGATGACATTCAACACCTGGAGCAGTTGATGACTGATGCAGATGAAATACTTCGAACTCGAATGAGGAAAGGTCTTCCGCCGTCAAGGCAGATATTCAAAGGCACGAAGGTATTCAAGCAGATGACGACTGAAGACGTCGCTGAATTCATAAGGAAGGATGATCCTCAACTGCCTATTTGGTGATAGCGCCGGCGATTCTCACATGAACATGATGTGCCACGATCATGTACTACGACTTAGCTTTCAAGCATCATCGATAACTTTTGCCAACCTGTTCATCACTTGCCAATCGAGATCTTGGGCGACAAAAAAATCAAACTCTACACAGAACGACTGTCTTCTGTGTAAGGTCAGCCACGGAGACTACTAGTACTCAAACAAACCTTTCCACACGTTTGGCAGCCTCTTTTTTCCAGACACATATTTGACCCTTTCCCCGCATATAGATGTTATCATTTGGCCATGCTTTATTCCTTTCGAGTTGATCTGATATGCTCACACCCCACAGTCTGGTCAGTGACCGAAACGATCAAGTTGTAGACTTCTTATCCCCAGAGGATCCGCGTATTTTCGATATCCCTCTGCGAATTCTTCACTACAACTACTCTGCGTTCAACGTTCTACAATTGAATATTCACTGGCTGCGGCGAAATCATATTCTAGCCTTTGACATGGTACCGCTCTTCAGTCTTTCTCAGACTCCGATCAGCGCAATCTTGCGAGCATCACGAACGAAGCTTTGGTCGAGGTAATGTATCAGTTGCTTGAGCGATCTTCCAAGCCTCTGCACGTCTGCGCTGGGAAGTGCATTGGTCATAGTGAGCATAATAACAGTACAATAAATAACCTGTGATGTCGTCCATGAGACTTGGAAGACGATGGACTCGGGACTGTTCGTGACGGTCTTTCCGACTGAACGGACCGTCATGATCAAAAAACTGCTGCAACGCCGATCACGAACTCCATCCCGATCCATCAGAGGTGGCTTATACGCTCGTAGCGATCCCGGTGGCGGACGGACTCAACAATCCTCGCAAAAATGCAGCACAGTACAAAAGTACAGCGCTCACCCTACATACGTTCAAGGATCCGCTTTACGACAAGAACAAGATAACAGCAGAGTGTGAGTATACCGACTAGGTCCGTGCTGGTGCTAAAATGACGCAAAAACGAAACGCAGGCGAGCAACACCGCGGTCACCGCGATCGCCCCGCAATCCGTTCCACCCAAGTCCCTCGGGGACCAGTTGCCACAAAAAAAAAGATCGTAGGACGGTGCGAAGTTGTGAGCCGAGCGAGTCGAGTCCATCGAGATTCGGAACCCTTCCGACAGGTATGCTTGATAGCGTATGATAAGCAATGGGCGCGCCTTTCCCACCCTGAAAGTGTGAACCTCTAAAGCCTAAGTAAGAGTAACCGATAACGTCCATGTATACCGTGAACCAGATAGACCAGATAGGAAGAGATGCGATGACGATCAGGGCAGTGATGGCGATGGCGATGACATTTGTAGTGGTGGGGTGGTAGTGGTGACAGTGATGAGGAGAGAGGAATGCAGCGCCGCGTCATATGGAGGGTGTGGGAGGAGCGGCGGCGGCGAACCGACTAAAACTATAAGCAATACAGATTAAACACAATTAAAACGAGCCTACGCCGCCTCGTATCAAGTCATCAACGTCTAAACGTTCCCCGACCCGCCATATTTACCTCGCCCTGTTCAGTTGGTGGCGGCTGTGCCCATGAACCCGACGACCCATTCTGTGAGGGTGGGTATGGCCTCTGCTGTGACGAATAGGATCCCTGCTGTAAATGGTACGGCCGATGAATAGGCGCCTCGCGGAAGCCATCGCCCATTCCAAGCCCAGCCCCTTGATATGCGGCGGGCTGCGCCGGCGGATACTGTTGCGCGGGCGACTGGTACATTGCCTGCGGCGGCGAGGCATAGCCGGGCAGAGACACCGTGCTCTGCCCTGGCGGGAGCAGCGGCTGCTGGTCGTTGTAGTTCAGGTCGAGGCGCGAGAGCTCGATCTCGCTCTGCTGCGGCCCGCGTGAGAGGTAGCGGTCGTAGCCTGGGACGAGGGTAGGCACGGGGGATGCCCGTCCGCCCTCGTACATCGGAGCCTTTGATGGATAGACTGACGCGTTGTCCGACATCATCATCGTCGTCGACATAGAGCGAGCGTCCCAATCCAGCTCTCCGCGATCGCGTTGGTAGAGCGCAGGATCGTACTCGAGGTTGTTCTGGAGTGGAGCTGTCAGAAATGTCAACCGAAGGGTTTGAATCAAGCACTTACTTGATCGACGGCGGCAATCCTGATGCCCCCGGGAAGGACCTGCGCTTGCAGTGACTGTCCCCCATATTCCTCCACCTTCGCTTGTTCGTGGCTAATCTTGCCCTTATAAACCTCCGACAGCAGCGGCATCATCTTCGCATGCAGCATCGGCGTGAACAGCTCAGCGTGCAGGGCGGGGTGCCCGAACCGTTTCTCCAAGCGGTTGCCGCTCATGTCCGCCCGTTGCGAGTGCACCTTTGCCTGACGCAGCTCCTCCTCCGTCGGCACGTAGTATCGGAACGGCCGGTCGAACACGCGGTTCGTGTATACCTTGAAAAGCATGACAATGATGATTGGCGGCACAGTCGCGACCCACGCAAACGAAGTCCATCCATATTGCAGACCGATTGCTGTCCAAATGCATCAGGATCCAAGAATGCTCCACACAGAGGATGGAAAAAATCAACATACTAAGGACCATCAGCGCTTGCATGAGAAGAAGCGACACCAGCAACCTATTGATGACGGGGTTCCACATACGCTGCGCGGATAAAAAATGAAAATTGCATCGAGCTTCGCGTAGACGACGGCCACATACCCCACCAGTCTCCACCTTCGAGACGAACACAAACATCAACTGATATTTGTAAACCCAAGAACTGATCCAAAGAACGACCGCCGCAGCTACAGCGACCAAGGGTGCAAGGGGCGCGAACACCAGTCCCACGGTGCCCATGAACAGCTAAACACATCATTGTCAGCACAGATTGCTTCTATGAGAGGCTGCTTGCTCACAATATTAGAGCTACAACGGTGAGTACGAGGTCCCGACAGTTAACATCGGCAATTGCAATCAAGCGATGTGCACGCACTAATAAATAGAGTACTGGAATTCAGGTGGCTGGGTCCATTCTCTGATGTCTCTGGGAGTCCGACCAAACAAGCTGCGTGCACTCTATCAGAACACTAGACTTACATTACTCAAGGTGGGAGGCGGGCTCACTGTGTCTTAAAGAAGATCAAGACAAGGTTGATGATCTGAGCGAGATCAAAAACGGCGAGGAAACCTCTCAGGCTGTTCGCAAGGTGCGGATGTTGTTGTAAATGACAGAGCCGATGGCAGTGTAGATGTGATACACGTACGGGAAGAATGTGAGCCAGTATGAAGACTGATCAATGTACGTCCTGTTGATGGTTGCCGGAAGCTCTGAAACATGCACCACGATGCATGAATGACTAGTCTGAAGAGATAAGCGATGAGAGAGAGAAAGCGCACTATTCAGGTTATCCACGATCTCTTGGAAGCTCTTGTGCTTCCCAATCTGATCAATGACTTCCTTGACGGAATCTACCATGGAACTGTAAGTGGACATAATCCCTTAGAGACCGTCACACGGAAGCATCGCTCACTGAAGATGACACCGATCAACGTGAAGATGATCAACTGTGAGATGACCAAAAACGCAAAATATCTTGCGAGTACTGCACGATCCAGGCGCGAATGTGTCGTTGCGCCCTGGTACTGAGACAGCCACCGCATCGTGATGGGCAAGAAGAATCCGAAAATTGCTGACACAGCCGGAGGCAGGACACCAGAGACGATATTGAACGACCTCGGCGATGAGTCGGACCAATTTTGGAGGAACGGCACGAAACTAGTGAGCTGCGTGAGGTGGCGGTGAGTCCCAAAGGCACCATGCAAGGCCAGGCATTGCAACGACACTCACCGACGACAAGTTGGCCAGGATGGAGATGACGAAAAGAGGGACGGTATTGAAGAAGCAGACGACGACGAGCCAAATCCACCCCATGGTCTTCTTGCGCATGATCTCTCCATCGGACTTGTTCAAATTCTCCCAAATCTAATGACAAGCTCTTACATCAACACGGGATTGTTTGCCCCAGCAGTCAAAGTATCATACTCACGATGTCTTTGGGGTTCGGCGCAAGCATGATGGTGGTCCCCTTGGGGTGCTTCCGTTGGAGCAGCTGCGCCACGACGTGCGCGTAAGGGACAGCAGCCATGGAAGCAAACCCGTAGCTCTCAGGCTTGCGAGTATCTATCTGGTTCCGATAGTCTTCCACAGACTGCTCCATCCGCTTGAGCTTCGCCCTGTGCACAACGGGCAAACAAAGACGATGACGTCAGAAAAACGCGCATACAGGCGGGGCGGAGAACGAAGACCGACGTGTAAAAATCGATCGCGTCCTTTTTGGTGCCACCAATGCCCATGAAGCCACCGATGCGAATGGTGGGGCGCTCCTTGGCGATCTTACCGCCCTTGAGGTACCGGACCAGGACCTTCTCCAGCTCGCGCACGGTCTCGTTATGATATTCAATCAACTCCGGAAGCTTTCCCACACGGCGACCGACGTGCACCGAGGTGGTCGGATAGGGCACTTGCACACTCTCAAAGACCGCGCGAATGCCCTCGTCGGACTGGAACTTCTTCGGAACTTTGGTGACAGCGAGAGTGCGGGCGTAGAACGACTGGGAATACTCTGGCGAGCGGAACCACTGGCGCCGGAGCCGCACCATCGCGCGCCAGTTGTACCAGATGCCGATGAGGACGACCATCGTTACCATGTATACGGCACCCACGTGGACGAACAAGATATTTCCACTGACATCACGGATGGTGAGTAACGAGAGCAAGGTCCTGTCTTTCGAGTCTATATTCTGCAAATTGTAGGTCACGTTGACCGGGATGAGCACCGCGCAGGTCACCGCGGCGACACCTGTGTAGATCCACCGCATCATGCGGAGAAAGCGAAGGAAGGCCGACGCGTCGAGACCGATCTTGTCTACGAGTTCAGCCTCCTTGGTCCTGGCGAGAGGAGATATCCAGCCTAAAATGGAGCTGGATATCCGAGGTGGCTTTTTGTCTCCGACGTGGTACTTGACTTTGGGTTCGTAGACAATCTAGAGTATCCGATCGAGCGCGACCAGAACGATGAACAAGCCGCCTGATGGCATTGAGAAATGACGTACCTTGTTCTTTGGTCGTAAGATATTGAAGGCAATGATGGTTCCGGCCTATGAAGGCTTATTGAGTACCCCGCCTGCTACACGCTGCGACCGAAGAAAATGCAGAATTGATCAAAGCTCACAGAGATGACCGCCATGAGAAGCACTTGTGATGCAACAGCTTCGGGCGCCAGCGTCCGCGTGTCTGCATCCTCGGAGATGATGTCGCCGACGTTCGACATCCTGTTGCACTGTGTCGTACAAAGCAGACGTCCAGGAGAAGAGAGAAGCGGGAAACGAAAGTCTGAACGAGGGCGAAACCCGGTATTCGGGGGCGTTGAGGGATGTCAGTGAGTTCTGAAGTCGCGGGGGAGGGGAGGAGGAGGAGGGGGCGTGTGCAGAAGGACGAGGAGGGGAGGAGAGAGAACAAGAGGGCGCGCAAGGCAGCAAGCTGGCCGAGCACAATGGCCAGGCTTGCATATCGTGCTTACGTAGCCGATGCCCTTTTTCGTCCAGATCAGGCGTTGGCACTCCGCCGGAGTCTGCTTCGCTCTTTTTGCGCTTGCATGCAACAATAATGACGCTGCTCGACGCCTGGAATGCATACTTGCGCCCACAATCGCAGTCGCGCCAAGACTCGGAGCAGCCATACAATTCAGTAGCATTTTTGAGACCCTCGGCGGTCCGCAGGAGATACTCGAGCTACCCTATGCAGAGCCCAGAGTCCCAGACGCCGTTCCTAGCCACCCTTGTAACTGAAAAACACTCCACAGATCCCCACAGTCCGAGACAGTCCGCCCAGGTCCGCCCCTTCCATAGCTTCCACCTGCTTCAACTCCCTTGAACTGGAAGAAAGCAACGCGTCCCTGAACAGGGCTGATCCAATCGGAGCTCGGCTTGCGTTCATCGCAATGCACCGCCTGTGGAGTTGATCTGGAGAAAAGAATGCGCGCGCCGCGGCGGGTGGCTTATCAGCATTCATTTGTCAGGCGACTGCGACTTCGAGCTTCGAGGCGGGCATCACGCAGCTGCTGGCCGCTATGCTGTGCTGGAGGCGTTGGCAATGACGAGGCAACGGAGCACCTGCACAAGCGAGATATCATGCATCAAGTGATATTGAAGACCGTCGACGACATGTCCACCCGAAGGAAGAACAAATAATAAAATATATAAATAAGACGACCTCAGAGATCTGCGTTGCGCATCGTAGGGTCAATCCAAGGCAGACCTAGTGTGTCAAAAACTTCCTTCTCCGTTCGCGGATATATGAGCCTCGAATCGCGCCGCCGAGTGCTGAGCGTCCTTGTCAGTACCATGACAGGCATTGATCCCTGTCCACTTACATCCCAGAGCTATCGAACTTCAGACCGCTGCCCAAAACAACGACATCAAACACGACGCGCGAAAGACGTAACACGTTGGCACACCCACCGTCCCTTCGCCCAATACCGCAAATCGCGCTCAAACATCGTCGAGCCCGTCCTGCTCGACCGACGTGTCCGTCGCGAAACACGAGCGAAGCCCATCGTCAGCTCCCGAAACACAGTCCACACATTCACGCGGTCCGTGTCACATAAAGGTAGAGAAACACACACCAGCCGACGATCGCCGTCCAGTACGTCTCCGGCTGCGCGAAGATAAAGTCCACCCGTCGACGGAGACGACGCGGCCCCCCCGAGTCCGTTCTCGGGAGGACGAACACCGTGAGCGCTTTTTCGAGCGAATCCCAATGCGTCGTGCGCAGGGCGTTGTGGGCGTGGAAGCCTGACAAGTCTGTGACAACGCCAAGGAAGCAATCCACCCCAAGGTAAGTATGCAGGGAACCCGATGTGTGATCAAGTGCGAGTTCTCACGCATGACATGGGTGACGAGGCCTAGAAGGTCGCATCGTTCGCCGTTTGAGGATTCAAAGCAAAAAGCGAGGTGAGACTGGCTCGCCTTTCTGATGCAGCCGCGCCATCGCGCGCTTGCAGAGCCCCTTCGCCTTCGCACCGTCCGGATGCGTGAACACGATGTCGACGTCGTTGCTCTCCGGCTTTCCACGCCTATAGCTGTACCGTCCGTTCGCCCGACCCACCGAGCCAACCAAAAATGACGTGCGCATGTAAGCCAAACGGAACAGAGAGTGCACTCACCCGCCGACGATCGTGCTCACACATCCCGGCTGGACAGCCTCCAGCTCAGAGAGGACCACACGATGGATCTCCTCGACCTCAGATCGCGGTATCCTAAACATTCCCCATGCATCAGATCAGCCCAAACGCGCTCTCTGCTCAGTCGCCAGAACCACAAGGCGGGTGATAAAGAAAGGGAATGGAAAACCCCACTTTTTGCCCAGATCGTCTCTCAAACCCAACGCAATCTTGATCCAGGGCTCCTCCCCATCCTCTTCCGGGTCGATCTCCGCGCCGCGCAGGAGCGCCTGACCAGGCTCCTCCGCTGCCGTTGCTGAATCGTTCGCGTCGTCAGACGGAAGTCTGACTTCGTAATATCTGTACAAGTCCTCGACCGTACTCAGCCCCAGCGCATACAAATTACGCGCGGTGGTGGCCCCGATGCCATAAACGGTCGACAACGCCTCAAGAGCGTTAAATCGAGGCGAGGCCAGCGTAGACTCTACGTGAGATGCACGCCAATCCGGTGAACGTAGGCCTCGGTGCGCGACTGAGGGTGCTGATCACGTACGGACTTCGACGATCTGTCCGGTCGTGATATATTGTTCGACCTTGGTCGCGGCAAAGGTTGGGTGTATGTGGGTCTTTGGCTATATGCAGCGACGAATCTGCAGACTGACCATCGTGAAAAGCTTCTCGCCGATGTACGGGAGTTTCTGGACATCGCGTGTTGACGAGATCTTGCGCGGATAAGCTAGAAGCTTCGTGCTGAGCACGACGGCGCATCGAGTAAGATAAAATCCCTGTAAGGTACCTTTTATTGCCTGCGCGATATGGGTGAGAATAGACGCGGGACTCGAACAGGACGACGCACCGAGACCGCGCGCCGATAGCTCAACGCGCTCCGATCCTCCCCTTCCAACTCGCGCGCGCGGCGCATGACGTCGAGCTGCTCGCACAAGCCCTGGTTCACGCAGACGAGCGGCGAAGCGCGCAGACACGAGAAACGGGCGCCGAAGTCGACTGACGCCGCGTCGAACACCGGCGGCGGGTCGGGCGGAAGGAGGTTTGCTGGTACACGCGGAGGGGATAGTCTACCGAGTGACTGCGCAGAGTGGTTCGGAGAGCGGTCGCTGCTGTCGGGTTCGGGACAGTTGATGGTCGTCGTGCGTCGCAGATCTTCCACGGCGGCGAACTCCTCGCACGGAGCAGGTTTCCCTTCCCTGACGGAGCGGCGCAGCCATTCCGGCGTAACCACGGACTTCGTCTTCTGCATACACCACGGTGAGCTATGTATGTCTCTCTAGGTAGCAGACCGCTCACAGCCGTCTCCCAGTCCATATGCCTCTCCAGCCTCCTCCGCATGGTGACCGCCGTCACGACCACGTCCGCCACGTCCGCGGTCTGGCACACCTTCGCCTCGCAGCGCTCGACGAGAGCGAACATCTCGGCAATGGCGGCGCTGTCGAGCTTTGCGTCTAGGATGTGGATCTTGAGGCCTTTGAGAGCGTCGATAGTCGTAGGTGTGGGTGCAGAGAGCCTGGGTTTCTTGGATGGGGGTATTTCTGACGGCGTTTGCGATTTGGAAGAGGAAGAGGACGCTCGCTGAGTCGGCGAATTGGGGTGTTTGAGAGGCATTCAGATAAGGTTGAGATAGGTTGAGATAAAAATCAGTCTGAATATATACACAGGAGCTTTTTGAGCGAGTGTCTTTTAGAGCGCAGAGTTCCTGTGGAGGTGGTCGCAGGCGTCGCAGCCAGCGGGAACAGGTCAAGATATCCGAGTCGATAGTGGGCGCAAAGCCGTTGTCGTCATCTATTGTAAGGCGGGGGCGATAGCTACGAGCCTACGTCAGTTGAAACCGGATCCGGAATTAGCTGCGTCGGTCGTCGAGCGCGTCTGCCTAGGTCTGCCTAATAGGTTCACCACCACCACCACCACCACCACCAACAACAACCTCAACAAATTTAAACACAGCAGAATGTGTGCACTGTGCCACCATTTAACATCGCCAGTACTCACATGCCAAAGGTCTGAGCAAGCCATTACAGGCCATTACCAAAAAAAAAAAGCAAGGCCATTCAACGGACTGCTACAGTGACACTGGCAGATGGAGACATTCATCAAAGGCTACAAGATCCACCGCCACAACCTCGCCAAGCTCGCAGAAATCCCAGTCACCGATCACCGTATCTACTCGGCCATCGACGTCCTCGTCCGCGCACTCAACCGCGATGGCTACCTGTTCATGGGCTCATGGGCGGAGCCTACGACACCGACCCCGTGAGCGGGGAACGCGTGATGGAGATGATCGTGGTGCTCGAGGAGCACCCCTCTGAGGAGGCGTTGAGAAACTCGTCGCTGAGTGCCACCCCGCTTGACGAGACGGTCGCCAAGGGCGTGGAGATGGGGGCCAAAGATCTGGGAGCGCTTTGCCTAGAGCTGAGTTGTATACTAGTGATGGCTAGTAATGGTCGATCAGATGTGCGCGGTGTGGATCGGAGCTATAAAAGTCACGAAAGTTGATAGGGCCCACAGGATCAAAACGCAAGTTCGAAGAGGAAAAAGAGCCGCGCGTCTCGTAGAAAGAGAAAACGACAGTATCGACGATGTTACCAGTCCACTCGACGCTGTTTCCTAGCCTTTGCCTTCATGTACGTCTACCAGCCCGGGCCAGCGTGCTCCGAATCCGCAGACCGTCGGGCTGCAAAGCCAGTATCAGCACAGATAATGGATCAGAGCGCCCCAACCAGAGGCACCCGGCGCATCAGACTCAGCAGTGGTCAGCGGGTCAGCGAATCAGCAGGCTCGAAGCGCAGGGTCGCTGGGACGAGGGAAAGCCACGAATCCGACGAGGGCGCCTCGGAGGGGCATCACAGCGCTAAGTAGGTGGTGCTGATGGACGCTCCCGAGCGGAGGCCTGCGATCCCATCAGATGCCGGGCGATGGGAACGACCGGCCCCAGTGATATCGGTGCTGGACTGCAAGCAGCGAGCGACGCCGCGCTCGTCGCGCGAACGTGCGGGTGTTCTGACAGCAAAACGCACGATCGTGGTCGCTTCGACCGAACTTTGGCGAGGGCGGGTGTCGTCAGATGGTCGCGGCCCAAAACGGTGTGCGTTTTGTTGGAAGGCCGGATGCGGGATGCTTTCGCGTGCGCCGGGCGAGTGGGCGCGGACGCGCACGTGTGGAGGTCGCTGTCATGGGGTCGGCGTCACGAGCACGAGCACCGTAAGTAGAGGGCCTTCCAGAGGTGCGTTTGAGTGCAGCGCTGCTAGCGTAGATGCACAGAGGCGCACAAACGCAGGGATTCGCGTGATATCTAGTAAGAGATGTAGTAGTATAGGAGATGATGATCGGATGATGTCCCAGATAGCTTCGAGGATACCTCTGAACGTGTGGGCGCAATATGCACCGGGCAAGTTGCGTAGGGCCAGGGCAGGCGCACCAGACGAGACGACGGGGAAACCAGAGGTCGGCGACGGTCGCGGAGGCGCAGAGCGCGTCCCAAAGGCGTGCGCGAGTGCGGCACTGCTGTCGCGGATGCACAGAGGCGAGTCGAAGGGGCACGGGCGCAACGCGCACTTCGCGCGCAATCTAGTATGATAGCAGCACAATGGCGGATGACGCGGCGACAGATATAGCGTCCATCGGTCCCAGTTTAGACGCGAGTTCTATATATATTTGCAGCGCTGGGATGCTGTTGTTCTGCTTTGGGGTTACGAGAGAGGGGGCCCAGTGACTGCAGCGGCGGACCGTCGTGATGTCGCGAGACGCAGGGGCAGGGCACACCCATGGCAAACGCCAGAGGGGAGGGGTAGGAACAGGTGGAAGGTGATGCAAGGGCGTCGTTATTTCAAGGCGTCGAGGACCGAAGAAAGTCCCGGTGGAGCGCGGAGCCGCTGGGGCAGACGGAAGTAAAATCAAAAGTAGATGTGCGGTGACGTGCGTGGGGCAAAGGCAGCTGGAAATGGGGGGTGCGCGGGGGATTAGACGGAGCTCGGTCGCACCTCGGATGGGGTGGGGGCGGGGAGTGTGGGGAGAATGGGTGCGTTCTGGGGGATTGTTGAGGACGGGGGAGGGACGGCGAGGGCGGGTGTGAGCGGGACGGGACGCGCACGCGGTGCTCACGCGAGGGCGGGGCTGGGCCTGGGAGTGGGCAGTGGAAGCGACATAAGCCCGGTCAGGCAACCGTCTTTTTCTCAACCACCATCAAGCCATCACCCGACTGCTCTTCTCCGTATTCTATCTCCCTTGCCTCTCTGTCGCCCTGCCCTCCTTTCTTACCCACCTCCACCGTAATCTACATTCTGCACTAGTATAAGTACCCCCCCCCCGCCCCGCCCCTGCCATGCTCTCCGAAAAGCCCTTCCTCGCCCTCTCCATGTCCCAACTCATCTCCCCAGACGCCCCCCTCTCGTCCCCGCTCTCCGACTCGGGCCCCTCCTCCTGGGACCTCCCCATCTGCTCCCCGACCGCCCACACCGCCGCCGACCCCTTCCCCTTCGCCTCCGCCCACGCGGCGTACACGCCCTTCGCCTTTGCCCACCCCCCGTCCCCGCCGTACTCCATCGACTCGGCCCCCTCGGGCATGGCCTCCTCGGGCCCCGCGTCCCCTGCCCCCGCCCACCGCGCAGTCCTCCGCCACCTCCGCGCCTCCCCCTCCAACCCCGCCCCCGACCCCCCCTGCCTCCCCACCCACCAGCTCTTCGACCTCCCCCCGCCCCCGCCCTCGCCCTCGCCCCCGCCGCCCTCGCGCCGCTCCCACTCCCTCGACCAGTCCTACCCGGACGACCACAGCCGTCACGAGCATCAGCCGCAGCAGGCACGCCTCCAGTCCGCGGGGCGTGCGGCCGCGTCCAAGCGCGGCCTCAGCCCGGCCTTGCCCCCTCCGAAGAAGCACCGCGGCACCGGCGAGCGCGTCAGCACTCGCGACTTCATTCCCCCCGACGTCAGCGGCCTCTCCAAGCGCGAGGCCCGCCTCGTCAAGAACCGCGCAGCCGCCTTCCTCAGCCGGCAGCGCAAGCGCGAGGAGTTCGAGAACATGGAAGTGTGAGTCCTTTCTGCCCTCCGTCGCTGCTGTTGCCCCCCTTTCGCCTTTCGCTTCGGCCTCGTCGCGTTTGCGCCGTTTGTTCGCCGCTCTGGGGGGATGGCCTTATTTTCGTCCAAAACTCGGCTTCTGGGTCCTCCAGCCCGTTGCCTCACACGACCCGAGCGAAGCGACGCCGCGAGAAAATTTCACCCCTCGCCCGTCCCTTTACGCTACTTTACCTCCGAATTTGATATCCGAAAACTCACGCACGCCTAATATTGCCCCGCGTTTGCCGCACTACAGCCGCGTCGCCGAGCTCGAGCAGGAAAACGCGCGCCTCCTCGCCCTCGCCCAGGCCAACCCGCAACACGGCAACGACCGCCAGCCGCACCACACGCAGGAGTCGGAGCACGACCAGCACGACGCCGACGAGCTGCTCTCCGAGATCGACGCGCTGCGCGCGCGCCTCGCCGCCGCGGAACAGCGCGAGCAGGCCCTCAGCACGCAGCTCGCGAGCCCGGCGCGCGCGGGGGTCAAGCCGGAACCTGCCGAGCCGCGCGTCCCGGCCTCACCCGCGCGCGCCGGCACCACGGCCCCCGCGACGGCCGCCGCGCCGTCCGCGGTGAGCAAGCTCGAAAAGACGAGCGCGATGAGCCTCCTCGTGCTCCTCTGCGCGCTGCCCTCGATCTTCTCGCTCTCGGGCCAGCCGCAGCCGCAGCCGCAGGCGCGCGCGCACGCGCACACGCACTCGCACTCGGAGGCGCGCGCGGCGTTCCCGTTCTCCGGCACGTTCCCGCTGTCGGCGCTCCCGCCGCACCCGCACCCGCTGCTCGCCGCGGCGGGCGGCGGCAGCCTCGACCTGGAGCGCCTGGGCGCGTGGGCGCCCGAGTACGGAGGCGAGCGCGGGTGGCAGCGCGACGGCGACGTCGACATGGACAGCGGGATGGGGTACGGGGGCGGCGTCGGCATCGGGGGGTTCGGGATGGGCAGCAGCGTCGGGGGGCTGGACCTTGATTTCGGGTCGTCGTCCGAGGACTCGTCGGGGATTGGGATGAGAGAGGGCAGCGGGAGGGACCGCGAGGCGGAGCTGCGCGCGCAGAAGATCCAGTTTGTGGACGCGAACGCGGCCGCGCTTGGCCTCGGCGCGCTGGACATCACGTTCGACGCCGAGCGCACGCCGCAGGGCACGATCCGCGTGCGCATCCACCCCGCCGCCGCCGCCGCCTCTTCTTCGTCTGTAGCGTCGTCTGCGGCGCCGTCGTCGGCCGCGTCGCCGTCCGACGCGTCGAGCGAGGACGACGCCGCGCCGCGCACGCCGCCGTGGAACGACGCGCGCGCGCTGAGCGCGCTGAGCCCGTTCAGCGCGAGCTTCGCGATGCCGACGCCGATGCCGACGCGCGCGGGGTTCTCGCACGCCGCGCCTTCCCTCACGTCCTCCTCGTCCTCCGCGTCCTCGTCGTTCTCGTCGTCCTATTCGTCGTCGTCGTCGTCGTACTCGTCTGCGGGTGCCTCGTCCGCGCTGTCCGCCGCGTCGGGCTACGGAGACCCGTTTTTGGGGATCGGGATGTCGGCGGCGGAGGTGGGGTTCGGGGGCGGGCTTGGGTTGGGCTTGGGCATGGGGCTGGGGTTGGAGGCGGGTTTCCCGGCGTATAGCAGTGCGGATTTGGGGTCGTGGGCTGGGTCGGGGTCAGGGTCAGGGTCGGGGATGGGATCGGGGATGGGGTGGGAGGGGAGCGCAGGCGCGGGAGGGGAGAAGAGGCGCGTGAGGATCGCGATGAAGAGCGTGCCGACGGCGGAGGGGGAGGTGGGCGAGTGGGAGGTCGAGGTGTGCTGAGCGCGTTGCTGTTCGCCGTTCGCCGCTCCGCTGTCCGGTCTTCGGGCTTCCTCTCGTCTGGGCGCCCCTGGTCCTGGTCGGGACTCCGTCGGGCATCGCTGCTGGACGTTGGACGTCGACCCCGCCGCCGTGGAAAAAAAGCTGTCTATGCGTGTTTTTCTTTTGTTTATGTCTCCCTTCCTCTCCTCTCCTCCCCTCTGGCCCTCGTCTGCGTCCTCGCATCCTATGTCCTCGCGCCCTATGTCCTCTCCCCCTCGTCTCCTCCTTTCCTCTCGTCGTCTCGTCAGCATATAACATACACTACATCGGACCGCATGTACACATGGCATTCACATACCCGCTCCACGCACCTCGCTCGCTTGCTCGCTTTTGCCTCCTCTTCTGCCTCCTCTTCCTCTTCTCCCTATTCATCTCAGTTCGGTTCATTTCAATTCTGTTCTGTTCCTTCGCGCATTTGGTCCTTGGTTCTTACGTACGACGGTGTCTGCCCGTTCGTGTTCGCTGCGGTAATAATTTGCTTTTTCTTTTTCTTTTTCTTTTTATGTCCGGGTCGGGATTCGGTGTATATATTATATACACATACACATATAACACGTTCACCGTGTTTTTTTGTTTGTTTTCTTTCCCCCTTTCCCCCCTTTTTTGTCTGTTTGATTGTTTGTGAATATCTGTCTTTGCTGGCTTCGGAAATCTGGCCTTTGTTGGTACGCCTTGGTACGCACACCGCATGATCACGACGTGGAGTACGTATAAGTTATATGCATTTGTGTGCCCCGCGGTAGACCGCGCCCCCTCTCATCTCGTCTGGTCTGATCCTGTCTCGTCTCAGTTGGATCACTTATGGGATAAAAATAGGAATGGATATGCGGGAGTAGTAAACGGGGCGCGTGGTCGGAATCGCTGCGGCCTGGTGCACGTCTGTGTCTATTATAGCGGAGCGGACGCCGCGATGTTGGATGGGGCCGTTGTAGGGGTTCGGCGGCGGCGCTTTCGACTGACGAGGCACGAGGGGGTAGTATCTCTACTGTCTATCGAAGTGCGGCGCGCCTCTTTGCTGACGAGACGCGCGCGAGGCGATGTGAACGTTGCCGAACGCACCTGCTGGCTCATCCCGACGATAGCGAGTCTCGAAAGGCAAGCACGCACGGCGTCTTCTGAGGCTATGGATAATCATATGGAGGACACGCGGAGACACCGCTGATGCGGTGTGCGTAAGGGTGAATGGGGATGATGCTCCGATACCATTAAGCCAGAAATGTACCGTATAGATCCAACCCGGCGCTCCCAATAGGAGGGAGAGGCGTCTTGGGAGGTCTGAAGGCCCCGTTCTTACAAGAACGAGCCCCCAATGAGCTTCCGCAGCCGCTCGATGACCGGCCGCTTCTTCGCGTCCGCCGGCCCCGCCTCCGCCTCCGCCTCCTTCTCCCGAGCCTCTGTCTCGGCGACCTGCGCGCGCGCGCTCTCCCGCGCGGTCTGCAGGACCCACTCGCGGCGCGACATTTTGGGAGGTTGGCGCGTCTTCGGCGCGTCGGGCTCGGGGGCCAGCGGGAGGATGTCGGGCGGTGTGGGTGTCGCGGACGTCGGAGGCGGTGGGAGGGCCGTCGTGTCTGCAAGTGCAGAGGGCGAGGCGGGAGGCTCGTCGGTCATGGGTGCGATGGGCTCTCCGAGGTCGAGGGGGGTCCAGGCTGGCGGAGGGGAGTCTTCCGTTGTCGTCCACGCCTCGTCCGACGCAGACGGCGGTGCGGAGTCCGCTTCCCGCGAGGGGGCCACTTCCATGCCTTCGGGGTGTGCTTTCTTCCACTGGTCGACCACGTTTTGCCAGAACTCGTTAGCAGTGTCTAGGTTCGGCCGGGGGACGGTGGCGTCCTCGCCGGTCGAGAACCCTCCCCAGTGAAGCCACCGCAGTGCGAAGAAGTACCCATGCCGCACCTGCTTCTCCCTGTACGGCACGGAGAAGTTGACATAACCTGTGGACGGCAAGCATTTCCGTTGAACGATAATCGTTCGAAGGAGAGTGGAGAGGGCGCGCGCACCTGCACGCTTCACTTGCACGTCGATGAGTTCAAACTGTGGCTGCTTCGAAGGGTCCTCTGCGGCGGCTTGGATCTGGTCTTCGGCCTCCTTGAGCTCCTCTTCGACTATCTCCGCAGGCTGCAGGTCCGCGGGGGCAAGGAAGCGGTGGATGTCCGCGAGGCCGACGCCCCCATCGTATAATTTCCTCGCCGGCAAGCGCATCTTGATCTTGATCTCCTCCGCGCCCATCCGCTCGCGCCCGGACTCGTCTGCGAAGACGGCCCAGAAAAACCCCTGGAGGCTCGTGGGCACTTCGTGTTCCTGGAACCGCCGCGAGAGGTCAGCAGCGACGTGGTTAACGCGCGGTTCGGTGCCGCGCGCGGCGTCGGGCGCTCAAGCACGGAGACGCACCCGCAAAAATCGGTAATCCTGGATCCTCCCGAACCGCTGCTCGAGACCGCGCACCAGGGCGAACGCCTCCGAGACGTCGACCAGGTGTCGCTCGGGGCGGATGTAGATGGCGTTTCGCGTGATGGTGGTCTCTTTTGCTAGGAATGGGCCGAGACTTTTACGCGGGATGTGTGGGTCTGTCGGCGTCCAGTTGCGACGCGGGGGCGAGTCTCTCGGCGTCCAGTTGCGACGAGGGCGAGCTTTGCCAAGCGGTTCGTCGGAGAGGGTGGAGTAGGGGCGTAGTGCTCGCTTGGCCGTCGAGGCAAGCGACATTTTGGACATTTGTGTGAGAGGGAGCGAGGAGGATGCCAGCTACGGCGTCGGAGGCCTGCCAGACAGCACTTGGTAGAATTTGTGGACAGTAAAGAGCCGATAGGTATATAGTTATGTAATTTTGGTACCCCAAACTCGTCCTGATAACTTCCCACTGCCGTCTGGCGCTGCGCTCATGGCGACTCTGGACGCCTTCGTCGACCGCAGGAAGCCGCTCCCAGAGTCTCTCGCCACCTCACAGGAGATCCGTGATCGATCTTCAACATTCACTGGCAACATATTCCGTGCGACAACCCCGGCCGAGGCACAGAAGGCCGTCACCCATCTGAGGCGCGTCGTGCACGGATCCAAGCCCGCATCTCACGAGATCGCGGCGTGGAGATGCATGGTGTTGAAGCCAGGGAAGACCGGACTCTCGGGCGACGACGATTTTGAGGTGCAGGAAGGCAGCGACGATGACCAGGAGAGTTGGGCTGGCAGTCGTGTTCTGAAGGTGATGCAGGCGGAGGCCGTCATCGATGCCGTGGTGATCGTGAGTCGGTGGTACGTCCTGTACTCTATCCCGTTTGATCATATATATACTATGAATCGAACCCCTTGCTTTGGATGCCGCAAAGGTATGGAGGCGTGATGCTCGGCCCTATCAGGTTCACGCACATTGAGACGTGTGCTCGTGAGGTCTGTCGCACGTTCAGGCTGAAGGATGAGGTGGAAGACTGTCTCTCCACTCTCAACACCTTGGACGATATCCTCACCGATCTACGTGCAGAGCTGAGCAGGCTGAGGGCGCTGGCAGCCCCGGTGACTGCTGGTCCATCCAATGATTCGTCCACTGAAGGTGTACAGCTGCCGGCGAGGACCACGATGAAGAAACAAGATTATTCTGGCTTGTTGAAGGACCTTGATGTAGCGAAGGCGAAGAGGCTGGTCACAGCTAGAGAGAATGCTATCAAGAGCGTCAAGGCATCCATTGCAAAAGCGAAGACAGACGTTGGGCTGTGATTTCACGCCCTGCTCCAGTGCGTTCCTATCGGACTCCCGATCTCTGAACATCATTTATTCTCTTCACATTATAACACCTAGACTGCCCTCTTAACCTCATTTCCATTCGCCCTTGCTTTGGTGGCCTATACGCTTCCATGCGTTTCAACTTGCCAATCTAGAAAGCAGTGCGCGGATCATATGTCTCGGACCACGGAATCGATGTTCCCCCTTTCGACAATGAGCGACGACCATCGCACTCTCACACGTTTTCCCACTCTTCGCTTCGAACGGTCGCCATTACTCTTCATGCACACGCCTCCAGTAATATACCTCCTCGCAGCTGCCCGCTCAATCTTCATCACGACTACTCCGATACTTGCCCCACCTAGGAGCCCTCAACAGCCTCCAATAGTCCCCAACCAGCACTTCGAGGCCCCCCCGAGCTTCCTTCATCAAATTTGCGACGCCCTGCCCCCGCGACCTGCCCTTTGAAGGCGCTGACCAGCGGATCACCGGGTCTGATGCGTCGGTCGGCTCCGAACGGCGCGCTCTGATATAGTGTCTGCGTTGATGCTGGTTATGCAGCACGTCGTGGGGAATTCGAAACCAAAACATCCGACCCTCTGTGGATTTGGAGCACGCTGGCCCTGCGTCGGGCTGGTCGGGATGGCAGTACCAAGCAGGGTCTATATGTACGTGGGAGCAGAAGATAGGAAGCATCATCCAGCGGATTAAGTAGTTTCATCAACGATACTGTCATTTTCTCTCTCTGCGAGACATGCGGCCCTTGTTTCTGCTTGAATTGCGTTTTCATCCTGGGGGCCCTATATCAGCCTTCGTGACTTTGATAGAATCAATCCATACCGCGCACAATTCACCAAAGTCATATCATGTACACATTTACTCGATTATGACTAGTGTACAATCGAGCTCTAGACAGCGCGCTCCCAGATCTTTGGCCCATCAAGTAGACCCATCTTCACGCCCGCGGCGATCGTCTCGTCAAGCTCGGTGACACTCAGCGACGAGTTTTTGAATGTGCCCTTTTCCTGTATCAAGATTTACTGTATAGTAGCTTCAGGCCGCAACACAGCCTATGTCGCTACTCTCTACTATGTACATGATAATCTCGTGCAATGCATGGGGAGAGGCTTGGGTGTGCAGACATTTTGTACAGGGAATGAGGGGCTCAGGGGACAGGTAAGAGTTGTGTAGCAAGCGCAGGAAGGGACCGAAACATAGGTGCGTAAAGGGGATGCCGCAGCATAGTGGGCTGGGTAGAAAGATCGATAGAAGAGGGTTGTTTTTGTCGATCAGAGATGATACAAGGACTTGCTGGGCGAGTGTATTTGGAGCGCAGGGTTGCTGTGGAGGTAGTCGACGCGATCGTCGTTCGCTGGCGGTGGGAACAGGTCAAGATATCCGAGTCGACAACTGCGCAGGCGCAAAGCCGCTGTGATCATCATTGTAAAGCGAGAGCGTTTGCTACGTCAGTTGAATCTCCGCCACAAGTTGTGTCGTCAAGCGCGCTCGCCAAGGCTCACCCATAACAATCAAAGCAGAATGTAAGCTGAAATGTTATATCGATCTTCTGCTTCATAGTACTCACATGGTTGTTAGATCCTAAGGTTGGATCAAAGGTTTGAGCAATTTATCTTCAGAAAAGCGAGGTTATTCAATGTATTGCTGCAGTGACAGGTTATAAAATCCATCGCCACAATCTCGCCAAGCTCGCAGAAATTCCAGTCACCGATGACCGTCTCTACTCGGCTGTCGATATCCTCATCCGCGCACTCAATCGTGATGGTTATTTGTTCATGGGGGCAGCATATGACACCGACCCCGTGAACGGAGAACGTATGATGGTCCGCTCGAGGAGCACCCCTCTGAGGACGCATTGAGAAACTCGTCGCTGAGTGCCACCCCGCTTGACGAGACGGTCGCCAAGGGCGTGGAGATGGGCCTCCTTGAGGGGCCAAAGATCTGGGAGCGCTTTGGCTAGAGCTGAATTGTACATCAGTTATGTGAATCCATATGTCTGCCGTATAGATTGAATTTCACAGAAGTCACGCGCTGATATAGGGTCCACAGGATGAAAACGCAGGATTGAGGAAGAAAAAGAACCGCGTGTCTCAAGGTGTCTCAGGACCCATGGAAATAGGGGGGTCTTCATTCGACATTTTGAGAAATCTCGAAAAAACTTCGGACGAGAGAGGTGAAATTTTACTCTAGACGTGAGGCTGAGCACGGGCCCGGCTGCGGTCCCAGCGCTGAAGTCAGCGGAGCAGGTGAGGCGGTTCCCAAGAGAGGACACTGCCTGGGCGGGACTCAGGACACTCGCTGGAGGGCGCCGGGTGCACGGAGTGCTGTCTGGCAGGCCTCCGACGCCGTCGTTGGCATCCTCCTCGCCTCTCACACACTACTTCAAAAATATCGCTCGTCTCGACGGCCAAGCGAGCACTGGGCTCCTACTCCACCGACAGATCCTCCCCCGCGTCGCGACTGGATGCTGACAGATCTACCCATCCCTCGTCGAAGTCTGGGCCCCTTCATAGCAAAAAACACCACCATCACGCGAAACGCCATCTACATCCGCCCCGAGCGACACCTGGTCGACATCTCGGAGACGTTTGCCCTGGTGCGCGGTCTCGAGCAGCGGTACGAGAGGATCCAGGATTTCCGATTCTTGCGGGTGCGTCTCCGTGCTTGAGCGCCCGACATTGAACCGCGCGTCGACCACGTCGCTGCTGACCTCTCGCGGCGGGTCCATGAACTTGAAGTGCCAGGGAATTTTCTGGGTCGTCTTCGCAGACAACTCTGGGCGCGAGCGGATGGGCGCAGAGGAGATCAAGATCAAGACGCGCGTGCCGGCGAGGAAAATACACGATGGGGGCGTCGCAGACCTGCAGCCTGCGGGCATAGTCGAAGAGGAGCTCAAAGAAGCCGAAGACCAGGTTCAAGCCGCTGCAGAGGACCCCATTGAAGCAGCCACAGTTCGAAATATTCGACGTGGAAGTAAAGCAGCAGGTGCATGCGTCCTACTTTTCTCTCAAGAGGATCGGCAACGTTTCCCTCGACAGGCAATGTCAACTTCACCGTGCCGTATAGAGAGAAGTATGTGCGGCATGGGTACAACTACGGATTGCGGTGGCTTGACTTCAAAGGGTTCTCGTCCGGCATGGACGTCACCGTCCCCCAGCCGAACCTAGCCTCCACTACCGAGTTCTGGCAAACCGTGGTCGACCAGTGGAAGCAGGCACACCCCGGACACCAAGAAGGCATGGAAGTGGTCCCCTTGCGGAAAGCGGATTACGCGACGCTGTCTGCGTCGGACGAGGCGTGGACGACGACGACAGACTCACCTCCGCCAGCATGGACCCCTCTCGACCTCGGAGAGCCCATCGCATCCATGACTGACGAGCCTCCCGCCTCACCCTCTGCACTCGTGGACACGACGGCCCTCCCGTCGCCTCTGACCCCCGCGACACGCACACCGCCCGACATTCTGCCTCTGGCCCTCGAGCCCGACGCGTCGAAAACGCGCCAACCTCCCAAAATGTCGCTCCGCGAATTTGTCCTGCAGACCGCACGGGAGAGCGCGCGCACACAGGTTGCCGAGACAGAGGCTCGGGAGAAGGAGGCGGAGGCGGGGCCGGTGGATGAGCTTCCGCAGCCGATCGATGAGAAGAAGCGGCCGGTCATCGATCGGCTGCGGAAGCTCATTGGGGGCTCGTTCGTGTAAGAACGGGGCCTTCAGACCTCTCATGACGCCTCTTCTTCATTGGGGGGTGCCGGGTTAGATCTATACGGTATATCTTTGGCTCAATGATATCGGAGCATTGTCCCCATTCATCCTTACGCACCGCACACCGCATCGGCGGTGTCTCCGCCTGTCCTCGTTAGGTGCTTCTGATGCTTATCATTAATCATATCCATAGCCTCAGAGGACGCCGTGCGTGCTTGCCGCTCGAGACTCGCCGCCGTTGGGATGGTCAGGGTAACACACAGGTGCGTTCGGTAACATCCCCATCGCCTCGCGCGAGTTTTGTCCGCAAAAAGGCGTATGTACATCGCCCACCGCACTTCGAGAACAGCAGAGACATCACCCCATCGAGTATCGTCAGTCGAAAGCGCCGCCGTTGAATCCCCCACAATGGCTCCGTCCAACTTCTTCTCCCTGACACGATAGCATCGCGCACCTTCTGCTCCGCTGCTAGACACAGACGTGCACCAAGCTGCAGCAATCCCGATCACGCGCCCCGTTTACTCCAGTGCATTCCTTCCTACATAGGTGATCCATGTCCCGCGCGCACACCAAACAAACCCACCTGCCTAAGTACTCAGTTCCCATAAGAATAAGTAAACCGCCCGCCCGGTAGTTACATATGAATATTGCACACGAGCACGCTAAATCTTGCTCAGCGCTCGCCTACACGAGGGACGCGTGCATCACCCTCGACGGGATTGCCATGCAAGCCCGAGCATCGACGTCATAGGATTCCTCCGCATGACGATATCGTCCAAATCCTTTCATGAGGCCTCGCTCTTCAGCTTCAGTACTCTCACCTGCTCACCTTGCACACGACAGCTGTGAACTAGTAGGCTCTCCTTAGTTCTCGTCACCCTCTGCAGAGTCTTTGCTGCAAGCTTCATACTCCGACAGTTCTGTGAGCCTCTTCAACTCCCTATAGCAACAAGTGACTATTCTTAAACTTCTGTGTATATCTTCCGACGTGACTTGCTCTCTAGCTTCATATCCTCAAGTGGCCACTCTTCTTGTCTCAAAACATCTTGTGTCTGTTGCAGCTTCATGTCCAGCCCTTCATCGACAGACTTGCCTTGTGCCATACTTGATTTACCCATTCCGTATCTGATTTGCCTTGTCCGTATCACCTCTACATCGGTTCCCAATCCCCGCGAGGACATAACTTATGCAATCATCTCCGAGTTCCTCCGCCTTCACGACGAGCCTCCAGGACGATTTATTCAGATGCCCCAGCCAAAGCTCAGATGGAATCCTACTTCCACACGCGACAGACGAGAAGAGATCCCTGACTTTGTCTTGTTCAATATGTCACTGATATCACCACGCGACAACGGCTTTGCGCCTACTATCGACTCAGATATCTTGATTGATATGTTCCCATTGGCAGCGGGTCCTCGACATCCCACCCCCAGCCAAGCAGCATCGAGTCTGCAAGCTCAGACGTCGCCCGCGCGTCGCCGGAGCCCCAGAGCTAGCAGGGCCTTTAGAAATTTTCTCACTCTGTATTCGTTCTGAACAATTACAGAAAGCCGCACAATAACACTGGGATTTGAGAAGCACTGAGTGTTACCCCAGAGCAAGTAAGACAGTTGAAAGGAGAGTAAGCAAGACGGTTGAAAGGAGTGCTAGTACTGGCGAAGAACCGCAAGTTTGCACGCCGAACTCAGATTGCGGCAATCTCGTTTATCTTCTGAAGTGCTATCCCCTCGAGTCGCTATCCTACAGATCATACTCTTGACCAGCTAATGGGTGAGCCAACTCCAAGAACTTTGCATGCTTTGCCCTGCACCGCGTTTCATCTCACTGTCGCTAGGGGCGATCGCCGTCAGCTGTTTTAGACCATCGAGACTCATGAACCTGAGGCAAGATTCGTAGATTTGGAGGTATACTTTTCGAGCCCCCCGGAGAAACTGAAGAGAAGGAAGAAAAAAGAAGCACAAATACGTTAGGACAATATGCAGTGCCGAGATCTACTGCTCGTTATATGCACTGGTGCATATATTTTTGTCGGCAGCGGCAGTGGTGGGGATGAATCTCAAGACAGTAGAGGCTTCATGATCACGCGTCTTGTTCTCGAAGAGGCCTGCACGAACGCTGAGCTCTGGAGGAGTTCATCAAGTCTCAATGTGCCTGTCTATATTCGTACGCACCTAGATCCTGGATAGCTTGCCGTAAGTGTCCTTTGCAAAGAGGTGTAGACCGTGAGGCAGACGTGGTACGAAGCAACGATTCAAACGTCCTCGAAGCGAAAGGTTGGTGGATTAAGCATACCACGTACGCATTCCCGTGCTTTCTGCCACTGTGATCAGAAGCCTTGGATGAGCTTGGATGGGCACTATGAGGCCGAATAAAGCTGAAGGTATCAAATTCAATGTTCCGGTTGGGTCCAACAATGGATTAACCACTGAGATACGCAGGTACACATAAAAACTGATACGCGCCCGGTAGACTGATGTCACCCACCGATGCCATTTGTATGATGGGGACATGGTTGATGAAGATGAAAGCTGGCACGAAAGCTGAAACGCAGCACTGGACAAATCAGACAGCGCAGGGGGGAACAGTACGACTCAACCTCCGCGGGAAGTTCTGCCTGGGGCTTTGCGGTGTATGCATCCTGCAAAAGAAAGCGCTGTGTATCGGAATGACAATTGTAAGTTGTCGATGACAGCGTTACCAAGACTCACTGCTCGCACTCACCCAGACTCATTCAGAGTAGCCACACTGCAGCGACCTGGGACATTAATCCCTTGCGTTCCGAGTGACAAGGTCAGAGACATTCAAGACGCAGATGAAGCGGCAATGGCGAAGTATCGGCAGGCGAGACCCGGACCGGAGCTCGGACTCGGACCTTGTGGTGGAGTACCCGAACCGTGCCCGAGCTTCCTCTTCCTAACCTACCCCACACTCTCCCCACAGAGCGTTATATCCTAAGAAAACAGTACGTTCGAGAAGAAAAACCTAAACAACACCGCCATTGCACCCATGTCGATCCTCACACGCGCCTTCTGCGTCTCGTCGCGCGTGACGCGCTCCAGCGCTGCTCTCAGCGTGCGCTGTGCGTCGTCGAAATCTGGTCCGTCTTGTCTGCCTCGACGTACTGTGAGGGTGTTGACTGACTGACCGCACAATCAAACGCGACACCAATTGCTGCGACGTGGTTGGGCGCGTGCAGCCCTGCCTCCGTTCAAATGGGAGGTGCGTCCGATTTCGTTGCTTATTTATTCTGAATTTAACACTCTCATACATTCTCCCACTTTCCAACGTATACCCACACATCGATTCAACGGTGAACAATTGCCTTTGCGCCTCCTGCCACGATTCATGCACAGGATCCGCTGGACTTTGAAAGCCTTCTAACGGAGGAAGAAATCGCGATCCGGTGAGCCCATCTTTCTACCCATCCTTCTCGTGATATCCACAACCAAGGTAGTCTTCTAATGTGCCCCCTCTTTTGTTCCGCGTTGATCTAGGGACACCGCAAGGGACTTCTGTCAGGTATGCACCATGCATACCCGTTTTGTTGCGCAGGTTATCATGTCTGGTGGACCCTTGTGTACTTTCTATGCACTCCGTATCTGTTTCGACGCATAGGAATACCTCGCGCCACGCGTACTTGAAGCTCAAAGGACGGAGAGTGCGTACCTTTCCCTCTGCTCTTCGTAACTCAAGCGCTTGCCCTTCGCGTATCACACCATTTTTACTGACTCACTCTTCATATGATCGTTCGCCTGCTCACGCCCCCATCAAAATTATTTCGACACACGACAATAATGCCGGGTCATCTGACGTTCCCCGTGTCTCACTCTGCCGCGGCGCCTGCAGACTTTGACAAGTCGATTTTGCCGGCCATGGGCAACCTCGGGCTGCTAGGTCCGACGATCCAGGGCTACGGCTGCGCAGGCGTGAGCTACGTCGCGTATGGGCTGATCGCAAGGGAAATCGAGCGGTGCGTCGCATTTCTTGCACCCATCCTTCTTCGGGATCTCACCACGATGTTTGTTGGCACCGGCCTTATGCTGCTGCTTGAACGGCGCACAGTGTTGATTCCGGATATCGCTCCACTGCCTCTGTGCAATCGTCCCTTGTCATGCACCCGATCCATGCCTTTGGAACGGAAGCGCAGAAGGACAAGTACCTCCCAGCGCTCGGTACGTAGTCCTTCCCATCCCTACTTTCGTCTGTCCCATTAACTCGCTGATCTGTCGTCGTATCGCCTCTCACAGCAAAGGGCGAGCTCGTGGGCTGTTTCGTAGGTCCATCCCTGCTGCCCGGTCTGCGGCACCGGGCTGACAGTGACCGTGCGCGTTGCAGGGCTTGACGGAGCCGAACCACGGCTCAGATCCCGCGGGGATGGACACCGTCGCGGAAGAGGTTGACGGCGGGTTCGTTCTCAACGGGAGCAAGACGTGGATATCGAATGCCCCCGTCGCGTGCGTGTCCTTTGTCGAACGGATCGCTGACACTCCGGATCTGATGCATACGGTCACAATGCATTCTCCTCCACAGGGACGTGTTCATCATCTGGGCGCGCTGCAAGTGGGATAACCGCGTGCGCGGGTTCGTGCTCGACAAGGTGCGGTTCCTGCGTGCTCCACGCTTCGTCCGTCTGACCCCGCGCGCGCGCCTCTGCGCGCCCTCAGGGCCTCAAAGGCCTGTCGGCGCCGAAGATCACGAACAAGCTCGCGCTGCGCGTGTCGACGACGGGCTCCATCTTCCTCGATTCCGTCAAGGTCTCCCACGACGCGCTCCTCCCCGGCGCAGTCGGCCTCGGCGCCGCGTTCTCGTGCCTCAACAACGCGCGGTACGTCCTTCCCGCCTCTCCCTCCCGCCTCGCCCCGCCCCTCCCCTCCCGCTTCACCGCTCGTCGCTCACGCGGCACCCGCGCGTCCCCGCAGGTTCGGCATCTCGTTCGGCGTGATCGGCGCGCTCGAGGACTGCCTGCACCGCGCGCGCGCGTACGCGGGCGAGCGGACGCAGTTCGGGCGCGCGCTCGCGTCGTTCCAGCTCGTGCAGCGGAAGCTCGTCGGCGCGCAGACGGAGGCCGCGCTCGGGCTGCACGCGAGCCTGCAGGTCGGGCGGCTCAAGGACGCGGGGCGCGCGGCGCCGGAGATGGTGTCGCTCGTGAAGCGCAACAACTGCGGCAAGGCGCTCGAGCAGAGCCGGGTGCTGCTGGACGTATTTGGCGGCAACGCGTGCGCGGACGAGTGAGTCGCGGCTTGTCTGGGGCTTGTTTCTTTTCTTTTTTTTTCAACGAGGGCTGGACGTCGTGTGCGTGTTCGCGCTAGGTATCACGTCGGGCGCCACGTCGCGAATCTGCAGGTTACAAACACCTACGAGGGTAAGTCCCGTGCGCGCTCTCCCCCGTCGGCCGCTTTACTCACACTATTACCATGGCCCGCTCGCACTCGCGTTCCAGGCACACACGTGCGTTCTCTCTCTCGCGTCACGCCGTGTTGATTGGGACTGACTCGGCGCTCGCGTTCCTCCCGCCACGTCCGCGCACAGGACATCCACACGCTCATCCTGGGCAAAGCCATGACCGGCATCCCCGCATTTGCGAACTGAGCTGCCCGCCGCAGACGGCGTCGCCCTTCCTGCGCCCGCGAGGCAAGGTACGCGACGCGACGCGAAGAAGCTCCTCAACGGGGCGCGCGAACACCACGCGCGGAGAATCGGTTTTCGTTTCATTTTGTTTCACGGTGCTCTCGGGACGCGATCTGCGGCTACATGTGTTGTATCTATCTGCTGTCTACGAACGGAAAGGATGCGGTCCAGCCCAGTCTGCGTCGAGGCACGGCGCGCCTGCGAACGCACAGACGAGAACGCACAGACGCATATGAGTCGGGTTGAGTCGAACGAGTACATGCGTGTGAGTCCGAATGCCTTCGACTGTCGTTTGCGCCCGGCCTCGTCCGCGGCCTCTTATCCCGCGGTGCCGCCCGTCTTCGCCCGCTGTGCTGCGTCGGGCTGCGTCGCATACAGTACTCGGTCCCGGTTCGAGGACATGTGGCGCACGGGTGCCCGGCCGCGTACGGCTTCGCGAGTGCCGGCCTGTGCTGGTGTGGGCGCGGGCGCGGCGAAGTTGCCAGGAAAAGACGCTCGGGCCCCGACTGGCGGACGGCCCTAGGTCGCGCGGTCGGCCTTGCGTGTCCTCTGGGTAGGCCGTGCATGCTAGATGGATTCAAGGGCGGGAGGGCGTGGGTGGGGGGCGTGCGCGCGAGGGCTGCGTTGCGTGCGATCTGCGAGAGCAAGGGATGACGGCGGCGGCGGCGGCGGTGGCGACGGCCGTGGTGCGCGTAGTCCACGGTGTGCACATACATACGAGAGCATGTGTCGTCGAGAGCGAAGCTCGAAGCTCGAAGCTTGGAAGAGCGAGCGCGCTGTTGCGGCGTTGCCCAGCTGCTCTTGTCTTCGTGCGCCCGGGAGCGCGCGCGCGCGCTGAGCGTGTCAGCGAGACCGGCCGAGCGTCAGCGCACCCCCGAGCGCGCCCCCCGCGCGATCTGGTTCTGACGGCGATGAGGGCGGTCGTGTGTGGGTTCTTGCGTCGCCGACAGAACGCAGAACGCAGGACGCAGAACGCGACCGCGGCCGGCGCGTGCGCTCGCGGCAGAGCTAGACAGAGTCAGAAAGGTGCCGCCGCCGCCGCCTCGACGAAGGCGCCCCCTCCGTGCGAACAAAGTTTACTTGACCGAAACGCGTACCTGGATCTTGACCGGCGCGCCACACACGATGGCGTCATGCCGCGGGCCCAGAATAAGAGAGGCGTGGACGCGTGAGCTCGAGAACTGAGAGGGGGGACTGAGGCCCGAGGGTGCCGTGTCGGGCGACGTCCGGGGTCGCAGGCATCTGACGCACCCCGTGGTACGGCAGGCGGAAGTCGGACGTCCGTGGGGTCGGTGTCAGATGTCGGCCCGCCCTGCAAGCACAGACGAGGGCTGTGGGGTGGGGGGTGGGGGGACTGGGGATGCGAGCGGGCGGACGGGCGACGGGGGCGAAGGCGAAGGGGCCGCCCGAGATGGGCCGAGGTGGCGGCGGAGGGGGTGGAAGGGACTCGGGAGGAGGATGGATGACTCGAGAGGACGGGGAGCGTGGGAACTGCGCTCGCGATGCGAACTGGAATTGTCATCGGCTTTATTTCTGTGATCGCGCCAGTCAGCCTCACAGCCCGCTCCTCCTACAGTATTTATCCTCGCCCCGTAGTCCCTGCGCCCGTCCGTCACACACACACACACACACACACATACACACAGACTAGCCGACCTGAGCGAGCCTCGAGACTGCCATTGCGCTCACGACGACGACGACAGAGACGCACGCACGCCATGGCTGCCCAATCCGACCGTAGCAGCCTCTCCCCTCCTCCCCCCTCTATCTCCCCCTCCCCATCAGCCACCCTTTCGCCCCCACCCACATCCGCTCTCGCCCCCGCCCCCGCCCCCGCCCGCCGTTCCCAACCCGCCCTCCTACGCCTTCCCGCACCACCGCCTCGCGCGCACCACGCGCAGCGCCCACAAGACGCCGCTCGTGCTCGTCGCGTGCGGCTCCTTCAGCCCCGTCACCTACCTCCACCTCCGCATGTTCGAGATGGCCGTCGACTACGTCCGCCAGAACACCGACTTTGAGGTCGTCGGCGGCTACCTCAGCCCCGTCAGCGACCAGTACAAGAAGCCCGGCCTGCTGAGCGGGGAGCACCGGTGAGTGCGCCTGCCTGTGCCTGCCTGTGGTGTCTTGCTTGGCGGAAGGAGGGACGGGAGGGCGTGTGTGTGTGTGCGTGTGTGTGCGTCACGACTGCGTCACGGGCGCCTGTCGCTCGCCGTCTTCTGCATCTTATCTCCCGCCCCGCCGCTTCCCGCCCGTTATGGCAACGCCGATCCTCGCTCGCTCACTCACCGTCCGCCTTTGCAGCGTCAACATGTGCACCCTCGCCGCAGAGGAGACCTCCACCTGGCTCATGGTCGACCCCTGGGAGGCCCGCCAGACAGAGTACCAGCGCACCGCCGTCGTCCTCGACCACTTTGACCACGAGATCAACGCCGTCCTCGGCGGCGTGCTCGTCCCAACGGACGACGGCGATGGCGACGGCGAGGAGGTGCGCCAGCCCGTGCAGGTGATGCTCCTCGCGGGCTCGGACCTCATCAGCACCATGTCCGAGCCCGGCGTCTGGTCCGAGGCGGATGTGAGTGCCCCCCTGCCCGTCCCCGCGCGTCGCGCCCCGCTCACGCGCCGCAGCTCGACCACATCCTCGCGCGCTACGGCACCTTCATCGTCGAGCGCGCGGGCGCCGACATGGACCAGGCGACCGAGGCCGAGGCGCTCGCGCGCTGGCGGCACAACATCTTCTTCGTCGCGCAGCTCATCCAGAACGACGTCTCGTCCACCAAGGTCCGCCTCTTCCTCCGCCGCGGCCTCTCCGTGCGCTACCTCGTCCCCGCCCCCGTCGTCGCGTACATCGAGGAGCACGCGCTGTATCTCGACGAGGGCGGCGCCGGCGCCGGCGCGGCGGGGCAGGGCCAGGATAAGGGCGATAAAGATAAGGGGAAGGAGAAGGAGAGGCAGTGGGGTCGGAAGGACTCCACGCCTACGACGACGACGACGACGACACTAACAACAATGGCGGCATAGCGCCGCAGAGGCGGCGGCGGCCGACGACCGCATATGTAAGTCTATATATCAGACGACCCGCGCGCACGGCGCGCGGCATGTATCATTTTTTTCGCTTTTGCTTCTGCGGAGTATTTATTTCGAACATAGAGGGGAGGAGAGGGCGTAGGTGGGTGTGGGCGTGGGTGGATGCGTGGGCGGAGGCGAAGGCGGGCGGGGCGTTGTATCCAAAACACACTCACGGCTGGCACATACTACACAGTAGCATAGCACTAGTACCTATATGCGCGTGGCCGCACCACATTTGTAGAGGCGTCTCTGTCTTTGCTGGGCGCCCGTAGTGTCGTGCAGCACTCCCGGCGGGGCGGGCTGCAGCGCGCGGGCCTCCCCTTTGAACAGCGCAGCGCCGCGCCGCGCAGGACGTTTCGCGTCGGAGGTGCGGCTGGGGTTGGCAGCCCACGCTCGTTCCGAAGCGAGCCACTCGCGACGGTCTAAGATACAAGCTTGCGTGCAGCGCACGAAACAAATGACAGTGATACATACATCCCCGGCGGCATGGTCTAGGATACAGACTTGACCCGCGCCAGTCCCCGCGCGCGTAGAGTCGAGTCGAGTCGAGTCGAGTCAGGTCAGGTCCACCACCCCAGGCCGAGCCGACTCGACTCGAACGGTGCCCGCCGCCTGGGCAGGAGGGAAGAGGCGGAAGGTGCGCGGCTTACGGCGCGAACGGCGCCTGTGCGCTGTCGGGCGTTGGCGTTGGCGTTGGCGGGTGCGCGACGCTGGGGGTGGGCGTGGGCGGCGACGCGGCGCGGTATATCTCGAGCGGGATGTGGCCGATGAAGTGTTCGCTAGATGGGGGTGCGCGGACGCGAGAGGGCGAGAGGGGGAGGCCATCGGTCGGTACGTGTTTCCCGACAGAAACAAAGGAGTAAAAGGAGAGGGGGGGAGGAGGGGGAGACGTACTCGCCGAACCCGCCTACGAAGTATACCGACTGCGAGAAGGGGGGAGGGGGTTGGGTCGTGCTGTCTCACAGGACGGCGAAAGAAGGGGGAAGACGCACGTGTGGGTCAAACCGCGCCCAGTACGCCTGTGCGGTGTGCGCAATGCGCATGAGCAACGAGACAGGTCGGTCGACGGACGATTTACCCACCGTGTGCGCCCCGTCCTCGTCCCCGGGCAACCACGCGCGCGCGTCCGGATGCGCGTCCAAAAAGCAGGCCCGCAGCGCCGAATCGGCGTTTCCGTCCGCGTCGTCGAGCAGCGCGACGCTGCCGACGAGCGCGACGCGCGCGCGCTCGGCGCCGGGCGGGTCTGCGGACACGGTCAGCGCGGCGCCGTGCGCGGGCGCGCGGAGCACGTTGCGGCCGTGCTGGGAGATGGGGAGGAGGATGAGCGCGAGCGAGCCGTTGGCGAAGCAGCTTATATGTGCGTGTGCGTGCGCGTGCGCGCGGGCGATGGCGTGAGCGAGGTGCCTGAAGGGACGGGGTGCGTGCTCACTTGGCGTAGTACTCCTGCATGGCGTAGGGCTGGCCTGGGGTGGATCGTGGGTCAGCCTTCGCAGAGATGTATGCCGGGGGCGGGGTGGGGGGACGTTTACCTGCGAGCGACGGATCGCGATGGTCTGTGGGATAGAGCGTCGCCATCGTGCCGATCGGGGACTCGGACGACGCGAGCAGCGCGCGCGCGAGGGCGGCTGTGGTGCGTCCGACGGCGGGTCGGGGGTGGGAGGTTCGAGCATTCGAGGGCGCGTGAGGGTCAGGCTCTGGTGCGCATGGGCGAGGGAGAGGGAGAGAGAGAGAGAAACAGATACCGGCCTGCTTCCTGGACTGTTTCGCGGCGGCGCGCGAGCGGGGTGCTGAGCGCCCCGAGCGGGAGCGCGAAAGTGAGGAGGAGCGTCGTGAGCCAGTTCATCGCTGTCGTGGGTGTGTTCGTTGGATCTCAAAATAATCAAGATGTGTATGAGGTTGTGGCAGGGAGTCGAGGGGCTTGAGTCGTTGTAGCTGAAGGTAGCTGAAGGTTGCCTCAGCCGAACCTAGACACCTCCATTTGGACGACTCTGAGATCCCACCTGCAGGCCCTGGTGCCCTGGCCTAAAGCACGACATGAGGAGGATAAGAAAAACATCATCATACGACTTTCAAGAAATCCCGACGAGGCGAGTCCAGAGGTCGAGGCCTGAAGCATCCTCGTTTATGCGGACTCGGGCAAAGTGGTGGTTGACACGCATCTCCCAAGCCCGAAGCAAAGACACGACAAAATAGCTTGAAAGTACTGTACATACAACAAAGTCATACAACAAATCCGAGGCATTACAGACGATGCACTGTATACAAATCGAAAACATCGGAAATGATAACGGTAAGCGATGCACGGCGAGAGAAGAGGAAGCGACTGCACTACTGCAAGTTCAATTGCGGCAGCGGGCCAGGGCAGTACGTAGTGTTGGGTCATGAGTGCATGAGTCGTGAGGAACGGCAGGGGATAGCGTGGATAATTCGTAAATCAAACGTAAGTCCAAGTCAGGCCATCGTCGCGTCTCGTCCGTCATCGCGTTCGGAATCAGGCTCGCGAAGGCCACAAACCGAGCGGCAGCTTGCGGTAGAAGCCTTGAAGGCCGAGCTGGGACCGGGAAGCGAGAAGCTGACGATGGCCCTGGCAGCAGCGCTTACCGAGCGACGATGCCTTGGATATGCGGCGGCAAGAGCATGGCGTCGCCCTTCGACCGCGGGCTCTCCTCGTCGACGTGCCGGATGAGCAGTTCCGCCGCGGGCGACCGAGGTCCAACGCGATATTTGAACGGCTTCGGGTGGCTGCGGGTGCGCGTGAGATGCATGTCGTCAGATACGAAATCATTCCATGGGGCAAGTGCAATGAGGCTTGGGCCTTGGGTGTGGCACGCACCTGATCAGATTCGAAGCAAACTCGGCGGGGGCACGATTTCTGCGCCATGCTGGTCTTGCGCCCGGCTGATGTTGAGCGACGCCAGGATCATGGCCGCGTACACGAAGAGCGACACCTCGGCGAGCTGGCGGCCTGATGGCGAAAATGACGACACGTGTGATAAGCGAGGGAATGCGCATAGAGATATTAGATCTGGCTAACGCACCAGGGCAAGCACTTTGCGGCGACCAGGCATGAGGCCGTCAGCTGCGCAGTGGCGGGAGCTATCATCTTTACTTACCGGCGTCCGAACCCGAAGACGGCTGCGAATGGGTCGGGCTCTGCGTCTTCCCCAAAAAACGTTCAGGGTTAACGCATAGGCTCGCTGTAGACCCTCTCATCATGACACATCGCCCTAGGGATACGCCCATTAAGTTAATGAACACATCACGGAAGGTCGATGAGCACACAAAAACGTACCAGATATTACCCACAATCGTCGCGCCCTTGGGATGAAGTACTCTCCGTAAGCATCGTCCTGTGACGACGTATGTGGAGTTCCTAAAACGTGTCCGGTCCCGATGAGCATCAATAAAAATGAAGTCATATTTATTCAATCCTTACCCAAAGGGGCAGGCGGGTTCCAGCGAAGGACTTCTTTGAGCACGGCGCTCACATATGGCAGCTTCTCTTTATCGTCCCAAGTGGGAAGCCTAGTGGGTCCGATGTGCGCATCGATCTCCGCCTGAGCTTTCTTCTGGACTTCGGGGTGGAGTACCATGGCCAGGAAAAGGGTGCAAATGGTCGCGACCGACTGGGCACATCCAACACATAACGCCGCAATCTTATCAGCAAGGGGATCATAGATCTCACTGATTAATGAGCGCACCGTATCGACGCCTCCGGTGTCGAGAGAGATCGCTGTCCACTTGATAAGAAACTGGTCCTCCGCAGACGCGCCCTCCTCGAGCATGGCCGACGTGAACGAGCGAAGCGCTTTACCGGTAGACTGCGTACAAGAATCATGAGCATGTTGGGTGGTAAGAAATTGCTGGTTGACGGACCATTTGTCTCTTCACGAATTCAAAAGGAACGTCCACGAGCTCCTGGAATGTTTTCCGGAACTCGCGCGCCATCTGTTTGAAACCGGCACCGGGGAACCAGTCGGGGATGTACCGGACTACGTTTGGCTCGTTAATCGGAGCCAGGAATCGTGTTGGATATGTAATAAAGACTCACGAATGGGGAGAGAATCGACGAGCAATGCACCAGGTTCGTTGGCGACAGTGAAGTCGTTGATCGCGAGTCGGGCTAGTTCAACGAGAGGATCAGGCTTGGTCGTATCAACTGTGTAGCCGTGTGATAGACGCAGAATGAAGGAGCTGATCGCACTAAGACGGGAATAATGAGTCTCATCTGAACGTCTGAGATGGGAAGCTTGGTAGACATACATGCGGGCGGCTTCTTGCAGATCACCTGGCTTCTCCAACATGTGCAATAGGAACCGTCGTGTCTCGATCTCTCGAGCATGTTCAAACTGACAGACGTTGACCTTCGTGCCGATCAGCTGATGAATGTACCTTCGAGTCTGTCGGAAGGGCTCTCCGTGGTTGAGCATAACGAGAGTGGCATTCCACCCAACCCTTCAACATTCAAGCATGTCGTGCTTTAGCAATCATTCTACAAAGACGTCACGTAGACGTACATGTCACCTGAGAAAGTGGATTTAGGCCGATCTGAGTTGAGCACCGATCGCTCAACGAGGATGTCATCCGCGGCTCGGAGGCTGTTCAAGATGATGATGGGGCGTCCGACGATCGATGTGTACACGATGTCCCCTACGACGTTGAACGATTGAGATGAACCATCACTGAGAATCGGGAGAGGGAAAGTACCGTGTTTCTTCCCCCATTCCGCAAATTTGATCCACCTGTAGTGATCAGGCAGATCGAACAGGTTGCCGATGGCGGGCCATCCCCGAGGACCTGGTGGCAAAGGAAGGCGTCGACGAGTGAAGAGCGCATGGACGAGATACAGCCCGGGAACGACGAGCGCGACAGGAAGGAGGGGGAAGGAGGAGTAAAAGGCGTCCATGCCTTGCGCGAAATAGCCACGGGACGCTAAACTCAAGTCTTTTTGCCACACCTTTTTATACCGATCGCATGCGCTGCGCCCCGCATCGGATGCGATATATCATTTCCCGCCTCCATCATCATGTGTCTGCTTAGACTCGGCAAGACCTCCTCGGCAAGTGGCCCAGGACTTCCAGGACCCATTCGAGATAACTTAATTGTGTCATAAATCCAAAGCCTAGGTGCGGAACTCCTGTTGATCTGTGATCTGTGTGGACAGACGATACAAGGCATTGCAACAGGCTAAGACCGTTTTAGAAGGATGGTGCCGGGCCTGATCAAGCTTGGCGATGAAACTCATGGAGAACACCTAAGGATCAAGCTCCAGAAGCATGCTGTTTGTACGGTACTCGTACTCACCGAATATAGCCAGGGTACGCCCCAGCACTGGTGATAATCGGGAACATATGCCATGGGACTTGAATTACAAAGAGGTTGACTGTGCCTTGAATCGTCTTCGCTGTCATCAGTCGATCGATTTCCATCGGTCTGAATGGCATCGGGACCTACCCTGGCCCACTGCGAGAGACCCTGAGAGACCATCGTCGTTAGGTGGCCATAATGGCTGGCATCGAAGCCTTGGACAAATCGCCAGGAAAGGCTATATGACTTTCTCGACAGTAGCCGAAAAATGCACATTCACCGGTGCCAGAGAAATATCCTGTGAGAGCAAGACAGTGAAGCGTTCCGTAACCTAGCATACGGAAGAGACAACGTAACACGGAAGCTCCCGATGCTACAGTCGGCGTTGTTAGTCACTTATCTCCAGGATCGAAGGTTCATCGCTCAACGTTCGGGACCTTCGGATGTCATGGAATCATTGCGTTCGTTCGAGCCATGGAACCGGATACGAACAGCATCTCTCAGCGTTTCTACTGGCTTCGAGACTCAGGAACGCATCGCGCGCCGCAGGAAGCAGGAACTGCATGGCAGGACGAAAATACGTAACGGCCCGGACACCAAGATGCCAGCAAAATGCAGCGATCGGCTACGAAGTGGAGGCGGCCGTCTGGGCCACGAGGATACGAGCGCTGTCGAACGTACGTGATCAGGCGCCTGTGGATTGAGCGCGTCTAACGTGTTTTCGCAGTTTACTGGGATTTTCCCAGACATTTTTTCCGGAGCTCTAGACAATCATCCCGAGCATCAGAAAGACTCCCGAGATCACGATCGAATTGATGAATAATCAAGATACACGTTGGGCCGGATGTCACTGAGGTGGCCGAATTCAAGGCAACGTACTAGATCAATGGCGTGATGGCAAGGAGTCGGCCAAATGCACATGCCCGAGGCAAGGAATGGTTGACCTCGAGAAGAATCCGGAATATCATGCAGAAATTTGCATCGCCTGCTGAGGAGAGTCGTCATTAGAAACAATATGACACAAATGTATGAAACCCCATGTCACCTTACGAACTTGACAAATGGGCAAAAGGGTGGTCCATACTCGAGAGTATGACGGACGAGTGCTTTCCGAACGGATGATATTGCTCGTCTCAGTCAGAACATCATCGAAAATAGTACGATGTCTCCTAGACCCGAGACGCATTTCAATCGCTTCCAGAATTCCGAACCAAACGATCGAAACCCCGTATGTTGCAGGTTACAGACGCCCTATGAATAAAGATAATATTGTCGACGCAGTGGAGTAATAAAGACGCATATTGGTTCTTCAAGTTCTCCTTGCGACAGAGGCGGGGCTGGGCGATTTGACCAGATTGATACTGCTGGAACGCTGATTCGAACACATAAATAGGTTTGAATAAACGTAACCTGAGGTCAAGATACTAGGATAAAACATCAACAGCGCCCAATGACTGACCGGGTATCCGGTTGATACGGATCGCCTCGACTTCTGCATCAATTCGGAAATGCAGACGCTTGTAGGGCCGGGTTGACGTTCCAGAAAGGAGTGCTGTTTGAAGGGAATGGCATTTGCTAAGATCTCTGGAGCAAGTGTTGCGTGTCGCATGACGAAAACACAGAAACTTCTGTCAGAGTCACCGTCACAGAAAGTGCATCGCGGGCAGGGAATCCATCACATGAGGGGTATAACGTATGCGGGTCGAGTGTCAGCCCCATCGATGACCATTGGGGTTGTCCTGGGCGAAAGGAACGAGGTCGCTGATGGTGTCGTCAAGAGTGAAGCCGCGACTTGGTCATGCAGGAGGCACGGCTTGACGAATTGCATCATTGTTACATAGATGGTCAGTCGCCAATGAGTAGGGTAACTTAGAGGACATGTGGGAGTCTTTTGCCCTGCGATAGAAAAAGATGTGGGGCCTGAGAGGGCCTGAGGCTGTGAGAGGCTTCAGCGATCTGATGAGATCTGCAATGCGCAAACAGGTGGAGTTGCATATCTCAGATAGCCTCAGTAGATCACAACTTTGGCTAGACACTCCAACTACCCGTAGCATGTCAAAGGAGTGGGAAAAAACACAGGACGACTAGACACACCACTCAAATGTACTGCAGCAATCCTTGACTTGAAGACGGCTGGCAAACTGGTCCAAGCATAATTCGATGCGCTATCCGAAGATGTTGATATGAAAATCCATGACTGCGCATTTCTGGAAGTAAGCAACTGATTGAGATTGCAGGATCAAGGCGAAAGCCCTGGCAGGTGAGGCAAAACGCTGAGTAGGACCGAGCACGGAGTCGCACGGAGGTTGTGGAGACTGGAAACCAAATTCGCTCGGAGCCAACCGGAAGAGGTTATCCGGCCCGAACAACCTCGGACAACTTTCTCTCCTCTCGTTCATCGGGCCAAGAAACTTCAGCGTATCGGCTGGAGAGTGCATGGAATATTTTGCAAAACTTATCATGTATCTGATGAGTAGCTCTGCCACAGTAAATTCACCTCGATCCTCCGTGTTGTATGTTGCGCAGGTTTGAGATGTTCGTTGCTTGCACGGCACACGGATCATACGGTTCAACACGCTCTTCCTCGTCCGCTTATAGCTGCCTCTCTTCTTGTTCTACTATCTTGTGCGATTGTTCGACGTCAACACCGTGCTTTCTGCTACCGAAGCGACCTCGATGACCTCGCCGAACGGCCTCATATGCTTCACTAACTGCTTGATCCCACTAGAGGATGGGAGCCTCGTCAAGAAAGACTTGTGGATCGACGAGCGCCGAGGTGTGGTTCTGGATTCCCAGGTAAGTGGAAATTCGACTATGGGACCTCCGAGGGGTTCTGATAGGCGTCGGCACTCGCTCTCGCAGCACACATTTTATCACAGGAAAGAGAGGCCACAGAGGATCATAGATCTCGGCGGCAACATCATAAGGTACACAGCGCTACGACCTCTAGTTGACACGCGAACTCTGCACCACGCTGCTCACGGTCTTCCGCCCTTGTAGCCCTGGCTTCTTGGATATCCAAATCAACGGGGCGTACGGCTTCGACTTCTCAGTATACGAAGGTGACGACGAGGCGTACAGACGAGGGATGCGGACCGTTTCTGAAAATATCGTAGAAACAGGCGTCACATCGTATGTAGTGTTCCCCCCTTGCATCCTATTTCACCTCGAACTCGTCTGAAACTCTGCTCATCAGTTTAGTGCCTACAGTCATCGTGCGTCTTTTTCCTTCTCCCTCGCCTGTAAGCTTCGACAAGATCAAATGACCCTCTCATTTCCATATCCTAGACACAAGAAAAATCCCTTTATCCGATCCTCCTGAACCTCCTTCGAACTTTCTCCTCATCCAATGGAGCAACGCTCCTCGGGTGGCATGCAGAGGGCCCCTTCCTTCACATGGCCAAGCGGGGCGCACATGCCCCACCATTCCTTCTCACCGCGCCCAAGGGTTTCTCTGCTTTCGAAGATGTTTACGGTGTGGCAAACCTCGCCCACGCGGAGGACTGGCTCATGGACGGCGGTGTCGGCGTACGCATCATCACGGCCGCGCCCGAGATCGAGGGCGTCATGGACGCCGTCCAGGACCTTACCGCGCGGGGTATTGTTTTCTCTATCGGACACAGGTAATTCTCATGCACATTATCCCGTTCTTATTGTTGAAGCACACTCAGCATTGCGACAACGGACATTGCGACGGCTGCCGTACGCCGTGGCGCGCGTCTCATCACGCATCTCTTCAATGCCATGCCGCAGCTGCACCACCGCGACCCGTCCATCATCGGGCTCCTCGGTGCCTCTCCACATCTTTCATCACCTTTCACCCCTGCCGCCGCGGACGTTATTGATACCATCGCCACATCCATGCTTGCTGGCACCGATACCATAACAACTCCAGCGGGTCCTGTCACTCCCACGAATATCAATAGCCGCAAAACCGCGGCGCGCTCGGAGGCGCTCGATGACGGCGTGACGCCGCCGCAAACCCCTATGCTTGCTAAACAGCATAACCGCGGAGAGCTGCACCTCGAGAAGGGCCAAGTCACAGATATGACGTTTGAGCGGCCGTTCTACGAGATGATCGTTGACGGGATCCACTCGCATCCCAATTCCGTCCGGGTAAGCAGCTTGATCACGTCCGTTGCTAGTCTATACAGCAAGAATGCTTGAACCTGACCATCTGACTACGACCTAGCTTGCGTATAACGTATTCCCGGAAGGTTGTATTTTGATCACAGACGGTAAGTTTTCAGCCGTTGGAAACGTCCAGAATGACCCATGCCTTGTCCATGACTATTTATCCATCGTTTCAACTGCTGCTAGCGATGAAGATACTCGACCCGCACCTCCGAGACGGTGTACATGAATGGCGCGACGGCAAACGCTTTGTCAAAGAAGGCGACCGGCTTTATCTTGAGGGCACGGACACCCTCGCCGGCAGGCAAGCCCAAGTCTTTGTCTCATGGTCTTTTCATCATGGCTACTAACCTGTATGTGCGCAGCGTTGTAACACTTGACAAATGCGTGCGCAACTTTGCCCGTTTCACGGGTTGCTCTCTCGGCGAAGCGCTCAAGTGCGCGACACTGAACCCGGCGCGGTGCCTTGGCATCGAGAACAAGAAGGGCACGCTCCGCCCTGGGGCGGATGCAGACCTCGTCGTGCTCGACAGAATGGGTAATGTCATGAGCACATGGGTCGGCGGGCGGGAAGTATGGGCGCGCAGTTCAGACTAGCTGGTGGGGCGTGGAATCGGGAACTATTAGGTGAACAAGTTTTGGATTTTTTGGCATGTATGTAAGAATTGCGCGCTGGAGGCGTTGCCGTTGTACGTATTGAAGTGGTAAGAGGTGAGAATTGGCACTCATTCTGTTCAGGACATGCAGGGCTATTCGCTGCGGTGGATTGTGGGATGAAATTGATGCCTCGGACTGCGTCCGGCCAACTGATCAGAATGTTACGATGCGTTCTACAGATCGACCAATATGACATAGATTCGACACATCCTCAAAGATCCTCAACTACCGTTGAATAGAGAATGATCTGTTCATTGCGCACCTTCTAGTTTTCAATTAATTATATTAGCCCAGGAATTACCGATCACAGACCTGAAATGTGACGAATACATCCGCAAATCAAACCAAGCTGTTAAATTAAATGAAGCCGAAATGAAGTAGAATTCCGGAAATAAAGCTAGATGAAGGTGCTTACAGGTGCTTACCTGTAATTCCATGCCGTCCACGGCCCCATCGTCCTGCGCCGTCGCGATCGCGAACAAGTTACGAAGAAACGTGGTTTTCAAACGCGCAACTCCCAATGCGCAACCCGATGCAGCCCGTTGTTACAGGTTGTTACTCGGGGTAACGATACTCGCAACGGGGTTTCGGACCTGAGTTCCTACCTACCTAGACCTCCTCGGCACCGCAACATGAAGATCGCCTCCGCCCAGACGGGGTCTCCGACGTGTACGATCCTTCGAGAGTCGAGACCATCCGGATGCTGTTACAATTTTTGCGGCGCCTCGGCGACATGGATCTCCAGGATCAAAGAGACTCTGTGATGTTGGTTTCAAGCATATGTACCCTTTAGCCGGATCTTGAATGCGCGACATCGCTAGTCCGAGGCCTAGTTCGTTGATGGGTATGGGCACTCTCAAGGAGTTTTGAGGACTCTCGGAACCTCAGACCAAAGGGCTCAGGTCAGCAGGATGGTGAAAGACCAGAAAGTGACATAGACAAATTACCAAGAATTGAGTGGAATCAATCAGACATACCGTATGTATTGCGTTCTCAACGCAGTTCTTAAATTGCTAACGCGCACATGCAGCAGTAGTCGCCAAACCTTGTTGTCTGAGATATTTAGGGTATATACAAAGGCGAGTTCTGGCGAGTTGGCCCTTGGACGAGTTTGTCTCACGGTCAGGATGTTCGGGACAAGTCGGAGGGTCTGCGCGGAAGCAAAAACGGAGCAAGCCGGACTCATGATCTCTAGAATATTCGGATCTTTCTTCGCTCGACTCATTGCCTGCATTTCAGTCTTGCACATGGCGGGGGGCCTTCCTCGGATGCTTGTTTGGTTCAAGACTCAAGTGAGTTTTCGCGGATTGGCTTGTATATCGATTGCAGATGACTGTGTTACTCAAATCGTTCGAGCATAGACAATAGCATAGGATGTACGCGAAGGAACTGCCTATATCATGCATGTGGCCTCCAAATTGGAAGGAGTCAGTGCTACAAGCACCCCGAGACTGACAGACACCCCTCTCGGGGATTGTAGTCAAGTAAGTGCCGGAGGCGAGATATCATAACCCACAAACGAATCAACAAATAAGCTAACCAATAAACTACCTAGTGAGAACCGATACAGGTAATTTACAGATAAACACCCATATCTCAACGAAAGAGGCCACTAGCGTGCAACCAGGTGCAAGGGTGTACTCACTTTCTCGGAACAAGCGACGATTTCCAAGGAATCCTCGCCGTCATGGCCATAGATATCTGCCCTTCTCGCCGCTCTGACTCTGGCAGGTTCCCTCTCTTTTTCTCTCCGCTAAGCCTTCTGAGATCGTCTCTCTCCAAAAGTCAAATGGCTTCTTCATGCCCGCTGCGTTCTTCCATTCTCTCAACCACGCGCCTGTGACATCTGCGCGGATAATCAGGAGCCGTTCCTCCGCCTCTTGCAGCTGCTTCACTCGCGTCCAAGCTGTCGATGTCTGGCGAAATCGTTCCTCCAGTTCATAGTTGCGATCTCTGTCATACTCTTCGCTAGGCTGCGGTATCCTAGGCAGGCACAGGCCGACGATGAGGCAACGCAGTTTGTCGCGCTCGCGTAAGAGCGCGACGACATCGTTCACAAAATCATCATCGGTGTTGGGCCACCTCATGATTACATGCGGGACGTAGAGGTGCGTGAGATTGGGAAGCGGTCCAAGGTGCTCAAGCATCGTACGCGGCGTGGTGAATAGCCCGAAAGGGTCCGCGATCCGCAGATGCGTGAGGTTGCTGAACGACGGGCGCGCGTGTTTCGGAGGGATGTTGCTCATCGAGAAAGACCCCAAGGTAAGATGGGTCAGAGTCGTGGGCAGACATCGCGGATTGTCCTCCGCGAGCAGGCTAGGGACCAAACAGCCTGGGAGGGCGAGGGTGTGCGCTTCGGTGCACGCGAGCAGGATATGGCGCGTGAAGTCCAACGTCTCTTCAGATGGTTGACCCTCCCACGTGAAGATGACGCGCTTTACGTGCTGGCAGATGAGCCCTGGAGCTGTGCTGATGACGTCCTCGGCGAAGCTTCTAATCCGCTCAGGACTCGGAAGGAGGACAGTGCTATAGAGCAGTCTATATAGGAGCGAGGTTGTGGCTTTCGATACGAGCGCGAGGTCGGTGATGTTATGGGGCTCGGTGAGAACGTCCTCAAGGATCTCGAGGATGAGCTCTGGGGGAAGGCGGATGGGGGTCTGGGGAGCTTCGGAAACATTAATCTGCACTTGCGCGGCGCAAGGGTCTTCACGCATGATGAGAGGAAATATCGGTGGTGCTGGGTGGGTATGATGACTCTCTGATATTTATTCAGTGTTTCTTTGCTTCTGTTTACTTTACAGCGATGCCGCGCACCCAATGCCACAGGGATGAACATTCGCCTTGTTTGAGCTCCATGTTTGCCACAATGAATTGTTGGCTTTCAAGAGAACGTGCAGGCCAAACAATGAAACGCAGGACTGATCTCTTTGATTTCGAACAAGTCCTCGATCCAAAGTGACTGGACAACTTAGAGCACCCGAGCGCAGCAACTGTCTTTTAGTCCAATCGTAATGGAGTGACAGAGACTTGATCAATCAACCAATAGGCAAACTACATGACGGCTATACAAAGGGGAAGACTACGGAAGTTCCAAAGAGCGCGACAGATTGACCAGTCGACCAGAGAATGCTTTTGCATGACCCGTCATTCATGGCCAGTTCCATCTCCCGATTGGCCTTACCTCTTCCGGCAACATCTCTCTGTCCCTTTGCAACCAACCTTCTTTGACCGTCTCTCCCCAAAAATCAAACGGCTCTGCCCCGTTCGTGATATGATCTCCTTTGCTCCATTCTCTATGCCACCCACCCCTGAAAGCTCCGCGGGCAATCAAGAGCCGTTTCTCCGTCTTTTGCAGCTCCTTCACCAACGTCCACGTCGTTGACATCCGGACACACTCTTCGAACACCTCGAGCTCAGATTTTTTGGGGTGGCCCGTAAGCGGCAGGCACGCACCGACGATGAAGTGTTTCAAGGCCGGGCGCGCACGTAGGACTTCGGCAACGTCTGCCACGAACCACTCTTCGTCCGTCTCGCCTCTCCCGACCATCTTCGCGAAATAGAAGTGCGTGAGGCGAGGAAGCGGCCCGAGGTGCGCGAGCACCGTGCTCGGCGGCGTGAACAAAATCCAAGGGTCCGCGATCCGCAGGTGCGTGAGGTTGTTGAATAGCGGGCGCGCGAGTTCTAGGGGGGGCAAGGGCTCTCGGACCAAGAGATCGCTTTCTTTGAAGTGGCCCAGGGTGAGGTGGGTCGTGGAGGCCGGGACGACGCGTATCTGTGGTGGATCGCTGCGCGCGAGGAGGGAGTGGCTCATGATGCCAGGTACGACGAACGTGTGAGCACTGGTGCATACGTGGAGGATATAACGTATGAAGGAGCATGTAACCAGCGGGTACAGGGGGTGATCAACGAAGGTGATGATAACACGCTTGACATGGTCGCGTATGGATCCCGGGCGTGCACGCCCTGCCGATAGGATGCCGGCGAAGGACTCGACGCGTCCTGGATTCGAGAGGATCACATTTCGATACAACAGCTTGTAGAGGAGCGCCGTGGTGCGCCTTGACACGAGCGCGAGACTGGTGGCGTTCCGGGGCTCGATGAGGGCGATCTCGAGGATTTCGAGCATGAGCTCGGAGGGGAGCCAGGGAGTGTTGGCATTCAAGGGTGCGGGCATGTTGTCTGGGATGTGTACGTCGAAACACGCACGGGTAGGGACAATAAGTATCGTGGTGTAGAGTAAGTAGTATTCAGTGATGGCTTTGCCACAAACATAATTGGGGAGTGTGGCATGTTTGAGGCTTTAAAGCAAGGTCAGGTCAACAACGCGTCGACGTCGTGGGAGGATACCTGAGGATACGTGGTGGCACGGCGAGCTAAAAATAGATCACGTTACGCATCACGATCCATCAGGCCGGGGGCATTGGATATTGAACTGGCATTGAGCACTTCGAAGAATTGCTTCCGTACTGTACTATAAACAGTTACAGTATCATGATATGTACTGTACATAGGAATGAAATTCACTTGGCGTCTGAATGTTGTAAACAGCATGTCTGTTCGCATTAGTATGACCACGGATTTAAAGCCGCATAAACGGCAAAGGCACTCAATGGTCTTATGGGCTATAGCACTCACGGCCACTGCCACTTCCCGATAGGCCTCTCCGCCTCCGGCAGCGCCTCCCTCTCCCTCTCCAACAACCCCTCTCTGACGACCTCCGCCCAAAAGTCAAACGGCGCCTCCGCGTTCGCGGCGTGGTCCCCGGCGTCCCACTCCCGCCACCACGCGCCCTCGACGTCCCCGCGCACCAGCAGGAGCCGCGCCTCCGTCTCCTGCAGCGCCTTGATCGCGCGCCACAGCGGCGCGGCGCGGCGCTGCTGCTCCTCCGCCTCGGGGTGGCGCGGGTACGCGCACCTGCGGGATCTGTTCTTGCACAGGAACAGGCCCGCGCCGACGACGAGGTGCGTGAGCGCAGGGCGCTCGGCGAGGATTGCGCGCACGTCGTCGACGAACGTGGCGTCGTGCGGGTCATGCGCAAGGCACACGTAGAGCCAGCGCGGGACGTAGAGGTGTGTGAGGCGCGGGAGCGGGCCGAGGTGCGCGAGGATCACCCGTGGGGCGACGAACCATGAGTGAGGGTCGCCGATGCGCAGGTGCGTGAGGTGCGCAAAGAAGCTGGGCCGATGGTAGCGCGGGGACGGGATAGGGAGCGCGGTCGCGAGCTGCGTGCAGTCGATGTCAAAGAACTTCTCAAACGTGAAGTGGGTGTAGCGCGTGATGCGTTTGCCGGGGTCGGAGTGCAGGCACTTTAGAAAATAGGGGATGAAGGGGTGAGGAAAGGCGAACGTGTGCGCGCCGGTGCACAAGCACACGATGCGCCACGCGTCGTGGCACAGCTCCTCGGAGGCCCAGCCGAGATGGATGATGATGACGCGTTTGACGTGCTCGTGGATAAAGCCCTGCCGCGCGTCTGTTGCGGTGCGCTCGAAGAGCTCGATAGTGCGCGGGGTGCGGAGGATGATGGTGCGGTAGACGAGCTTGTAGTACAGCTCGGTGGTCAGCTTCGACACAAGTGCGAGCGCATGGATATAGTGACGTTTGACTAGCGTATATTCGAGAATTTCGACGACGAGCTCGATGGGGAGGGGGATGGTCAGGTGTGGCCCTCTGTCTGTGGTATCTTGCACTTGTCGATCGGGCATACTTAGGATCGTGCGTGCTCGCATGTGGAGCAAAAGAATACGTGTCTGAGATGTCTGTCGTTCTCCTTTTATACCCTCCAGGAAGCTGGGAGTGGCGGGAGGTGGCAGAGCGTGGCAGGTCGTCGCCACACTTATGCCTGAAGCTCATCTTGTCCAGACAATGAGCATTTGAAGACTTCGTCGCCGGTACATGGGTCCCACCCCTTTCTGAGCTTAGACGCCGGAGCACGAAGACCGTGTCTTCCTGAGCATAACGCCATGCCACCCGATGCACTTGAGAAATCAGCTTGTTCATTACAAGGATCTGGATATCACAGCAAGAGCAACTCCGCTTCGCAGGTCAAAGAGCGCAGAATGCGGCCGACAAGACCGACAACTCCAGTTGTCTCCCGATTTTCCACCGCCGCGTGCGTGCTCTCTAGCACGCGCGGCGTCGCCCACTCGAGTGACGGAATACTGCACGCGGACGGGACGTCGTTCGTCGACCGCATCCGTATGACCAGGACCTACCTACACTCGGCGCCCGCCTTCCGCCACTGTCGACGACGGGCCCTACAGTACTCGACTTGGAGGGGATGACCGAAGAACGAACCCAGTGTGCCTCCGAGGTCGACGTGTCTGCGCCCACGCCGTTGGCAGGTGTTCTGCTGTATGCAAGAGATCCAGCCTAGGTGCGGAATATCGCATACCAGTGCTGCAGTACCAAACTAGCGCCAGACGATGCTCCACGAAATCTATCGCAAGGCGAGGCGTAAGGACGGCCCGTCGACCTTACCTTACCTTATAATAACTCAGTGACCTATCGTGCTAGGTCGCGACCCGCCGAGGGCCTACTGGAAGAAGCTAGGCCCATCTCCCTTGCAGATATCGGTTGGCCACCCAAAGGCCCTCGAATCGGCAGGATGAGGATCACAGAAGAACCAAGCAGAGTGAACAAGCGAAGATCATTGATCATGTTGAACCGGCTCATAGTGTGTGCCCTTAGGGACTAGTAGGCGTGTATTGCGTCGTCCTGAGCCCCAAGAATTGCCCGAGCCACGACAGCGCCACCATATATCATCACGTTGTCCACAAATGGCGATTGGCATGATTGGACGCGCACGAGCGACAGAAAAAATGGCGAATCTGACGACGAGGATGACGGGACGACGGGAGAGCCGTGGGGTTCGGGGCCTGTCGCGCAAGGATCAAGGTCGGAATCGGGACGAGCCGGGAAGCAGCCGCCGGGTGACGAAAGCGGCAACTCCGACGCAGTGTCACCACCTCAGCATCGAGCAAAACCAGAGAGAGAAAAAAATCCGTTATCACAAGCTCCTCCATCGTCTGGCACTCGCAGCTCCATCCACTCCTGCGTCCACCATGTCTCCGACCACCATAACAATTCTTTCTACTTTGCACACGGCGCGCCCGCGCGCACTCTCCGTCATCGCCGACGCGGACTGGGGAGCCCAGGGCAGCACGACGTGCGGGGTCACATCCTCCGCCCCCACCCCCACCCCCACCTTCCCCCTCCCCAACGAGCTCATCATCGACATCCTCGAATACGCCGTCGTCCAACCTGCCCACCTCGCCCCCCTCGCGCTCATCTCCAAACGCACTACGGAGCTTTTCAACACCATCCTCTACCGCACCGTCCTCCTCCCCACCGCGCGCGCGATCCTCCACTTCGCCCGCACTGCCACTTCTGCTGCCCCGGGGTTCCTCCACCAGCACGTCAAGCGCGTTGTCTTCGCCGAGCTGCATGCGCCTCCGAGCGTGCACGAGGCCGTGCGCGCGATCCTGCGCGCATGCACCGGCGCGCACACCTTTGCGCTTCCCGGCGCCTTCGTCTCGGACCTCCTCAAGCCCGACAACTTCCCGGCGGCTTCTTCGCCCGCCGCCCCGACCCACCTCACGATCGGCTACTTCGACGACCCCGACGCCAGCCGGCGTTGGTCCGCATTCCTCCCCCCAACAACAGCACGCACCACGCCCCTCCCTCCCCTGTGCACCCCGCGCGCCGCGTCCGCGCTCTTCGCGGGCCTCACGCACCTACGGCTCGGTGAGCCCGCAGAACTGTTCCTCGCGCCGCGCGCGCTGCTCGCGCACCTCGGCGCGCTCCCGCGGCTAACGCACCTGCACGTCGCGCGGCAGATTGACGCGAACGAGGACAACGACGCCGCGTTCGTGCAGGATATCAAGCAGCTGCTGCGCGCGCGCCCCGCTCGCGTGCGTCGTCGTCGGCGCGTTCCTGCCGCTGTTCGGCCCGCGCGGCACCGCCTCGCGGGATCTTCGACGACGGGGCCGCGGGCGAGGACGAGGGCGCAGCGAGGGAGAAGGAGAAGGAGGAGAGGGGGGCGGAGCGGTGTCGGGAGGCGACGATATGGCGGCTGGTCGAGGCGCTGCAGAGGACGGAGGAGCGCCTGCTGCTCGTGCCCGGGCGCTACGGCTCGTGGTGGCACGAGTGGCAGGTTGCGGGTTGCGTCGCGAATGCGAGCGAGCCGGTTGATTTTTGGAGAGAGACGATCGCAGAGGGGGTGCGCGAGAGGGAACGGGGCAGGCTGGTGGGGGAGGGAAAGAGGGCGTGATGGGGACGGAGGAGGGCTATAGACTATAGACTGTGCGGCGTCGTGGGGTGTGCGTTGGCTGCGGGGTAGGGTCATGTGGTGTGACTGGTGGGGGGCTCTGTCACCTGTCCCATGTCCCGATGGACGTGCGCCCACCGTAGCGCCTTCTCGTCGGGTCCGCTCCCTACTAGCTCACCGCTGCGTTTTTCCTTCCATTTTCATTTTCGTGCAACGTGTTTGCTTACTCCTAGACTATCGATTACAGGCCTAGATGCCTCTGTGTGGAGAGCGTCGACGCTTACTCTAACTTACTATTGCGAAGCAGACAAGAGCGTCTGTTAGAACTTCGGCTCGGAGCTTCTATAGAATGCCGTTGACCTATTATTCGGATACGGAATAGACTTGCTGATTATTTATCTCTGTGTCAGGGCGACTCGCACCTATGCGAGAGCACAGCAACAATTCCGCACAAATCAGAGCCTGGCTTGGCGTGTACCCTCCAAAGGTAGGAAAGGAAAAGCGAGGGACGACTTCAACGAACACTCCAACAAGGTGCATCTTGCTGCCGTCAATACATCTGCTTCCCGGCCGGACGCCTCAAAGGTGCTATGTAAGTGACAGTCGGCGACACAGTGTCTGCGCGCGACGATCTGTCGCGAATTCGAGTGCTTGAGAAGATTTGGTCACCCGCCGCCCTTTCGCAAATTGTTGTTGATCTGCCCGGTGCTCTAGCGCCTCGCGCAGGTCTTCCTCTCGGCATTTATCGCACATACTCCGACTTTCTGTCTCTCCATCGTTCATCACGTGGCTCTAACGACTCCTCTTCGCAGTTGCGAAACGAGCCGGGCCGACAACTGGCGCACCAGAACACCTCTAGGTATGCACGTGATCTCAACTTGGTATATCTCGACAAGACCACGCAATAACGATTCAGCTATCCTACTCGCACACACAAGTACAGTTCCGATGACAAAACACCTACACCCCGGCGGCCCCAGATATCTAAAGTACACACAGAGATGCTAACCAACTGACCAACATACTAACTTACTTATGGACCACTGCTCGCCGCCGTATCAGTACCACAGGAAAACGAAAGACAAGACATCAAGAACGAGAACGAGAGACCGCGGAATACACAACGGAATAAGGATAGCGCAAAGCGGATGCACGGGGTATTACACTCCAAAAAAGAATAGGCGAGGTCGACGCCGGACGACGAGGGCGTCGGGCGGGATAAAAAATAAAGGTGCTGGGGTGGGAGAAATGCGGGCGAACGGTGGAAGGCGAAGGGCGAATGGCGAAGGGCGAACAATGGAAGACGAGCAAGGGCGGCGCACAGCCCGGCCTGGCCCGAGGGCGTACAGGTGAAGAAAAAACAAGAGTTGTAGGGTAGTATGAGCGGACGCGTCCGATAGCACGAACCAAGACGAAAGCGAAAGCGAGGGAGAATGCAGGAGAGAAGGGAATGGGAGAGCTGATGGAAAGACGAGCGCTCCTGGGACTTTTTTTTGGGGGGGTGGCCAATCGCGCAAGCGGATGGTGGGGTGAATCACGCTCTGGCCGTGCGTTCCAACCCGCTCTCCACCTCGCTTCCCGGCGCGAGCTCGTCTGGCGTTGGCGGTGACGACGAAGACGATTGCGGTATGGGCTCGCTATCGACATCGTCGATCTCAACTGCAGGAGCTATCACCGCGCCTATCGGGGCGCTTTCCGCGTCGTCGTCGGAGGGCGATGGCAACGAGGGATCTGATTTTAGAGAAGGAGGACAAGAAAGGTCGGCGGGCGCCAACGACAATTCCACGGAAGGTGACGATGATGAAGGTGATGAAGTGGAAGGGGAAGAAGGGGAGGATAAGGCGGCCAGGATCAGGTCTAAAAGTTCCAACAGCTTTGATCCTACGCTTGGCGACGGTGAGGAGGGTGAAGGTGATGAAGACGAGGACGTAGAATTTGAATTAATACTGGATACGCCTGCGCCTGTAGGCTGCAGAAACGAAAAAAAACAAGGACCCACATCAGTACCCATTGCCAAATTCTGACCCACAAAACAATTTTGGGGCTAGTCAACTGAAGACTCACCACGATGGCTTCTCGACAGTCCCACATGCATATCCGACGTTCATGCAGCGCGAAGTACGGTACGGGCGATGCAGACGCCATAGGAAGCTCTGAGAACGTTGTGTCCAGCGGTGAGCGACACATTCAAACACGGTCGCAGGTAGAGGATGAAACTCACGCGAGAAAAACACGACGAAACTCAGAAGCTGGAGAACGAGAGGAAGGAGGGACGGGAATTGCATGGAGAAGGAGACAGTACCAACGAGAGTGGTGTCGGGAAGTCGCGAGCACGAAACGATGCAGTCCTCAGCTCACTCTGCGACCAGAGCTAGCCAGCACGAGTGGACGACAAGTCGTAGGGCGTCGAAAAACGCACGAAGGAGCACGAGCACAAGCAGCCAAGCCGTGAAGCGCACTGTCCAGGGCACGCCGTCCGCGCTTTATACTTGCCCGAAAACTTTGCCCCACATTTCGAAGCAGAACACCCACAGCCCATCGAAGTGTCCACGTCCCAAGCGAGCACTTCGCATGCTCCCGCAAAAGGCAAGTCGAAAGGAAAGCAAATCTGGACCCTGGCACTCCTGCGCGCGCATCTCGCTACCGTCCATCTTCACACGATCGCGAGGCGACGGGATAGGGCACATGCAGGGCGTCTCGGGCGCGAACGTGATGAGACGCCATGCCCAAAACGGTACTCCCTTTGAGCTTACGATGCAGTACGCTGGTGTGGCCACAGGCAGAGTGGCGACGAATACAAGAATTGCCTTTCTCGGAAGGAGGGCGGTCGAGTTCGGCCGCTTCTCGACGGAGTTGCCGTTGGCCAGAAGGACTGCGTAGCTAGCAATTTGTTGCCACTCGTGTTTGGACGGAACGGGCAAGTCGTTTGTTGGGCTTGTGCTAAGCTGTGGGTCCTCCATCTGGGATGTCGCTCGCTTTGTGGGTTCGTTTGGCGCAGATGAGGATAAGGGCGCGTCTAGGATAGCCATGATAACAGGCCGCAGGATATCAGACGATCAGGTCAGGCAGAACGGCAGAGGGCGTGGGCAGTCACGACCAGACATGTACACAAAGCTCCGGCATTGCCAACTCGGCGAGGACCCACAGACGGTGAGGAGTGTTTCGAGTTCAATCGAAAAAGGGTGATTGACCATCCAAGTTACTGATGCGAGTGATGATACATGATGAGCGACCAAAAGGTATCTGTTGTATTAACATCGACGAACGAGAAGGTCATGAAATCTGAGCCCTGTCAGAGAGATCGCAACTGGAAGCACTTTCTATCCTGTCGGGGATGGAGACGACTCGAGAATCACTATGAATGCGCCCTATGTTGGGATTAGACCGTTCTGGACAAGGCGTCACAAAATCTGTGGAGGCACCTATTAGCAAGCATGCCTGTTTATTTATATCAGACTACACAGCCCGGAAAGCTTGATGTGAGGCGAGTTGTGTGAGACCCAGTGGCGGAATGCGTGATGTAACATCGAGAGAAATACAACGCAGTCATGATAGCTCCAGTCGGCCAAAGTCCAGACATCGGTGCGCAGGGAGAGATGCGCTGCCAGCACCGCCTAGCGGGCGGGGCTCACGAATGATCGTGCGAGTGCTCCTAGACCGATGCGCGGATGTAAATGCGCAAGGAAATCCTGGTGTGCGTGCACGAGGCGCCTCTCGAGAGTCACGGAGCAGTTGCAGGGCTGCCGCTGGACCGAGGCGCTGACGTGAATGCACAAGGAGGATTTTGCACCAACGCACTGCAGGCGGCATCTGATGGAGGTCACGAAGCCCTCGTGCAGCAGCAACTGGACCGAGACGCAGAGAAGGTTGTACACAGGTAAGATCACGGGAGCAATGTGTGAGATCGGGCTGTCTCTGCAGCATACTAAATCCGGCTCAAAGAAGTAGCTGTGTTCTTGATGTGGGATGGAGAGGTGTCACCTTGTTCGATTGGACAGGGTGTGTGCCGAGGGATGCAAAGCGAGCATCGTATGCATCAAGAATCAGCTGTACTATGAGATTCTGAATCTCGGTCGGCATAGTTAACCAGCAGACAATGGAGGTGACTTGAGGTTGAGAATTCAAGAATTCCGTCGCTATCTGGATATGGCTTGTCGAGACCTACGGGGCGCTCTCGTTCGTAGGGTGAGAGGAAGTGAGAGTTGAAGGTACGTGGGCTCACTGCTCGAAATCCTAGGACAACTGCGCCAAGGAGGATTTTCTCACGATGCGGATATGTCATGATGCTGACACAGAAAGATGACCATAAAAATAGCAAATGGCCAGTAATTACGAGGCGCACAAGCAAAGAGATATGTTGACTGTATAGTGAGCAGACATGAGCCACGGGCACGTACTAGAAGTCCAAGTAGGTATATATGCGTAACGTTCATGTATGGATTGTATGCGTAGCGGACAACAAGCACAACACCAATGTACGATGGATATATAAAGCAACGGAAGCCAGAGACACCAAGAACATCGATCACAACAAATCAAGAACAAAACGAAGTATAGAGATGGATGATTGATAGCTGTGTTCTGACAATGGCCGGTGACAGGTCTAGTGGAGAGCCTGTAAATGATGGTCGATCGACGACGACAGGGAAAGACGATGAGACATAGCGAGGATAGCGAGCGAGAACCAGGGTAAAAGACATAGTCAAGAGAGCGAGCATTGACCGTCCGAGACAATAAAAATCGAGGCGCACGGCGGCCAAAGTTTGAATAGAGTTGCGCCGCGCCCGAGCGCAGCATATGGCCTTCATCGCGCACTATGCTCACAGGAGTACGCCGGCAAGGAACAATGGCACCGCAATCAATGCGCCGAGCTTCATCGCCCGTGCTAGGTCCGCAGCGGGTGAAGACGATGTGCCGCTGGCCGATTGCGACGCTGACGGTGCAGATTGAGATGCGCTTCGGGTATTGGAACCGGAGCCGGAAGCCGACGACGACGACGACGAAGAGGACGTGCCGTTTAGGCGTATCGCGTTACGCTGGATATGGGAAAAAGAAGTCAGGATAGAGTGGAATGGTAGTATTTTTAGGACAGATGAATGGTGAACGAAGCTAAGATAGAAGATAAAGAGAGATGGGAATGGAAGGCCCTAAAAATGGCTACCACGAGAAATGAATGAGTGATGATTGCACTTACAACAAAACCTGCCAACGTTTCGCTCGAGCTTTCGTTGTTGTTGATCACACCGACGCCGCCCTGCCCACACGTGTTGAAGTCGTAGAACCACATGGTCTGGTTCACGTTCTGCGGGAGCATGGGGACAGTGAGGATGGTGATCGCGGTGCCGTTGCCCGCGTCGCGGAAGCTCGAGTCGAAGCCATTGATAGTAATGTCTGTGTCATGCGCGGGAGTGCAGGGCGAAGAGAACGTGGACTGCGTCGCGGTGTGGTTGCCCAACGTGACTGGAAAAAAGGATAGGGCAAAATGAGCAAAATAAATCGACGAGTAGGAGAAAGGGGGGACAAACAGTTGAAAATGACAGTGTCTCCAAGCCCAGCGGTGACGCGTTGCGGCTGAAAGACGGTACTGCCGTTTCCGGTGGTGTTGTGCCCGACAGTGATCACAATGTCTCTCGCGGCAGCCGCGGTCGCAGTGAACAAGCACTTCTCAAGTATGACGGACACATCAACGATGAGAAATTCAAACTGACTTCTGGCCGAGGAGAGGAGACTCACAAAAACGGCACGGGAGAATAGCATTTTTTTAGCTTCCAAGACCAGGTCGACGACGTCTGTTGTGAGGGGGATAGAAGGAAAACGTGAGTCCGGGAAGCTGCGTGTGCATGCCTGTTGACTTTATACGGCTGGTGGAGCCAGACGCGTGCCCTGCACAGAAATTCTAGTATCGCTTGGGCCATAGATGAAGAGAAGCATCGAATTCAAAGTGGCCGTCGCGCGTTGGACGCGAGCACAATCACCGCCATGACATGCTAGCACGTGAGCGTAATGTCACTGGCGGTCACTGGTCTCCAGAGACCAGCGTGACCGGACGCGCTACTTGGCAAGAATGGAGAACCTCAATTTCAATGTTTCGTTCCGCTGTTCAGCGCCTTGACGGCGACGGCGGCCCCCCCTCTAGTCTACCTTGGGCGCTCTCTTAGCTTGCGGATCTGCGTGCTGCACTCGGAACACCATAAAAGCCAGACACATTAGCATTTGATGTCCAGTGCCCACTGCCCGCAGTTACTGCATCTTGCCGATAGTCATGACATCTGGTGCGCATGTCCGAGTTCGCTTCCAATGCATCCGATACTGATTTAAATATACTCGAAAGAAGCTCAGCAGCAGCCCACGAACTCTAATGGCACTCGACATCGTGAGTCTCCTCTTTGAATCCTGGCATATATGTGCATATATGCACATCATGTTTCTGACCCAACCCTCGTCCTGCAGCAACGGCGATAGTACACGAACGCGCCCTCCATACAGCCGCTTCAGATCATGCCGTCCTGCAGATCATACAGATATGGCAGGATAGACTGCAACTCATAACCGTCGTCGTACGTTCGTTTTTCGGTGTATACGTGTCCCTTTTCTCTGTTGGTACTCTCCTTAGCGCTGTGCCAGTCGTTTTATTGCTAGTGGAGCACCTCTGACAGCTGTTGAAGTGAAACTGACGCTCATGTCGCATGTGATATATCCATGGCAGAATTTTACTCCATTTCGCTCATCAAATTGCTCCTCTCGAATTCAGACATGCATACTTTTACTAACCAAGCGTCATCACCCCCCTTAGGCCAGCTTCTTCACTTCTATTGATAGCATCCTTCTTTCTCTCGTCTCTGCTCAACGAGATCATAAAAGTACGGATGGCAAACTCATGGACGCCACCATTGCTGGCGCTCTGATTTTTCATGCTGGTGCTGGTGCGTCTTCCTTTCGACTGAGAGGAGAATATGAAAAAAGAGTGATGCTCACCCCATGTGTGTTCATTACAGCGATTTTGGCGTACACCGCCTCTTTTGTCTTGATCCGCTATAAACTTAATGACGCAAAGAATGCACCCTCATCACCCTCTCCTTCGCCATCTAACGTCGCTTTCTATTCTACCAACGACAAGCAGGAAGATACCAATAACATTAACGACATCGCCACCGCCTCGACGTGGCCTTTTTTCTCTATACCCCATCGCTCACCAGCCCACCCCACATCTGGACCTACCTCGCCAGCCCCGTTGCCCTTCCCTCTTTCCCTCCTGTCACACGCGACGGACCTTCTCAATGCCATCACGCTCACGCTCGGCTTCGGCTCTCGCATATCTGTCTCCCGCGTGCACATTTTCACGCTCCCCTGGCGCCAGCAGGACCCTTCGCGCGACCTGCCAGACGAGGGCGCGGGCGGCCCAGATGATGACAAAGGAGCGGTGGAGCTGACACGCCTTCTCACGCGCTGCCACGCCGCTTGTACAGCGTTCTCGCTTGCGGGGTTTGCACTACTCATCGTGGGCGTGCTTGCGTACGTGTGGGAAGTGCTGGCTCGGAGCGTGAGTATATTCGTGAGCTGCTGTGTGGGCCTGGTTGCTTTTGTGTGGGTTCTCGCATTGCACTGAGGAGCGTGGGGTGGAGAGTTGCTGCCGGACGGGGCATAGGGGCTTTCTTGATGCGTTACGATGCGTTTGATGATGAACACGCAGCTGGTGCGTCTAAGAGACTGTTGAATAGATCGCCGTAGCTAACGTATATCCATGGGTGACTTCAGTCCGTTTCCTTATTTCTTTCTATTCGCTTTTAGGGTTTTGAGAGTTCTGCAAGCATATATACCTCTATACCAAGCAATACCAGGCCGACACCCGGGCATATAGGCGGGCCCTGTTTCAGAACCAAGTACCAGTGTATCTTTCTTGTACAAAACAGAGAATTCACGTGTCTTATTGCTTTTTTGCACATTCATCCATAACTGTCTCGGTGAGTGTCTGTCTCGTATGCGTTCTACTATATTAGTCTTTTCGCTTTTCACGATGACAATTTATGTATCACATACAAAGTCGGACGTGCGGTCGACGATACCACGTCGACGCGCGCGAATGACGTCCGCCGTCCGTTTGCTCTAGCTCGGGCGGTTCGTTATCTTCTCTCTGACTTTCTCGCCTTCACCTACTTTGCTGCTTTATTTCACTGTCTTTTGGCGCATGACTGATCCGTGTATATTTTTACTTCGCAGAGATTCCACCGAAGATGCTCCCGTTCACAGACGAACAAGGTGCCGAGATGGATCGCGGTTGATCGACAGGGCGAAGGGGACCAGGCTAGAAAGGTCTGTTTTTGATCGTTCATCTCCTTTGGACTATACATTGTCGGCGCTTCTGCGCGTGCCGCCCTGCATGTATTCTTCTCTCCAGTATATAACAGGCTCTTATTCGTGACTCGCCCGCGTGCTGCGGGTTGTTGCCGCGGAAAGAGGGCCCTTGAACGCGACTTTGTATGGTGCGGCTGACGTGTACAAGGGACATGCGCGCACGCATCGAAGGGGGCGAGCACTCGGTCTACCGTTCACAAACACCCCAACAGCACATTACAGCGCGGCTGGGTCCTTACGGCGCGCTTTCCTCGAGGCATCGATAATGGACAACCCCATGACGGAAACGAGGCCCGCCAGTCCCAATCCGTGCGTGTGGGCTCCAACTCGAGCTCTTGGTCAGCCAGCCCCTTGCGCGCAGTTCAGCGCTCACAGCAATTTTGGGCACACAATAAAGTCGTGCGCTTTCGATTGCGATGGGACTCACTATCGTGCTTTCTTGCTTTCTTGCAGTTCTCTACCCCTACTGCTCAATCGAACACGCCCTTGGTGCATACCTTTTCCCGCCTTTGTCTTGAAGATTGGACAAGATGTATATGGTGGAGACGATGACGATGATGCCTGCTCAGGCATACGCTCAGGGGCACAGCTATGACCGTGGAATGGTGCCAATACCTTCCGACGTGAGCATCCGTCCATTCCCTCCTCGACCTTGACAATCGCTACGATGCACGAGCTGACATTCGCAAACTGCTCACCCCGGCAGCTCGACCTCGAGCTCTCGACTCTGCTTGATGCGCTGAGCATCCAGCACCAGAACGCTGGATTGAGTGAGGTGAGCCACGCCACCGACGGCGTTTTGACGAGTGTGATGACCGGCTCCGCGTGGAGGCAGCCAAACGCGGCCTACGAGCCCGCGCAAGAGCACGAGCCAAGGGATACGCATATGATCCAAGACGCACAAATCCTCGCCGCGGAGAGCTATCAGGTGCGCACATACCCCCTCGCCCATTCACCACGCCGTCTCACGCACCCGCACGTCGAATCTCCAGTCAAACACTTCGGACTCCTCAAATTTCTCCGACGCCACTCCCTCCTCCGCCCTTGTCCAAGTAGCCCACCAGGCCACCCCCACCCCTACGCCTGCAGACCCCTCCCCGGCCCCACCGCCCCCCTGCGCGCTCCTGCAAGCCATCGCGCACCAGTTCGAGCAGTACGCGACCACGAGCGGGGAGTACCTCGAGCTCATCTTTATCCACCGCGAGGCGTTCTCGTCCTGCCCGCGCGGACACGAGGGGTGCCCGGCGGGGTTTACCGCGCTCGCGCACGCGCTCGAGCGGAGGGCCTGGAGGGCGGATCGGGACGCTGACACGGAGGCCGTGGCCGCGTTTCGCCATGAGGCGTGGATGACGGCTGCCTGGCTGGGCTCGGGCGGCGTGTGGTGGGGCGGGTCGAGCTCTTGAGCTCAAGGAGATGCGTACCGATCGCCGGCGGCGCAGTTTATGTATAGACTCGGTATGCAGAGCAGACCAGTCGATCAGTAAGTTATCGCACATGTTGTAGATTAGTATCTGTAGCATTTTATCGTGAAGGGTTCCCTATACTCATGGTGACCATTCTCTGGCGAGTCGCGGGATCAAAGGGAGATGGTAACGTTAGCGATACGACATTACGGGTCCGGTGGACATACAAGTCAGTGGTATCAGATCTAGACAGACATCCTCAAGCGCAACATAAACCCTCTACGATATATAGGAATGTGCACTTCCCCGTCGACACAGCAAAACGAGATCCGGGACTAGTGGTGGTCAAACTCAAAGCTTGGCCTTGAGCTCCCTCAAGCGAGCGTGCTGCATGCTCTCGTCTGGGATGTCCAGGGTCAGACTCTCCTTGATGCGATAACAGGCGCAAGCTAAACTCACAGTTGGCTTCATACAGACGATCGCCGGGGACGGCCACAATGTGCGAGTGGATCGACGACGCATCTACCATCTCGGGGACGACATCCTTGATTGTGTTGGCGCCCAGCAGACGCATGTTCATCTCGAATTCGTCCTGCACGATCTCGCTTGAGCACGACGCCTGGCAGAAAAAGCGCGATACACACGTGTAGGATTTGCAGTGCCTTGTCCACGCCGTCCACGCCGTAAGCGGAGAACGCATACAAAACGGCCGGCCAATGCCCACTGTAACGACAAGTGCCGTAGAAATCAGCATTACTAGAGACCTGGAAAGAAAGAGGACGCACCCGCCGTGGCGCCTAATGCGATAGCCTTCAATACGTCGGTCGCCCTCCTCACCCCGCCATCCACGAAAAGTTGGAATTTATCGTTCGGGAACTTCAGCCCGCGCTTCTCCTTCAGCTTCTGCACAACCTCGACAAGCACCTCGATGCCTGACCGCGCAAAGTCAAGCTGGCGGCCACCGTGATTTGAGAGAACGACTCCGGCAAGACCTTCGTCGTATGCCATGAGCGCGTCCTGTGCTTCATTCGATAAATGAATAGATAAATGCACATGAAACTAGATTTACCTCCCAGCACTGAACGCCCTTGAGGATGAGGGGCACTATGGTAGGAGGTTAATGATTAAATTCAAAGTCGTCCACGGGATACCTACTCTTGGTTATACTCTTGAACCACGATATATCTGCCCATTTCAGACCTGGGTCGATGAATCCCTGTAGAAGAAAGTTCAAAACTCGTATATTTTCTGCGACAATAATCTTACTGTAATAGCTTTTGCGGCACCTTGTGACCTGTCAACGTTCTCACCCGCCTTGGTCACCTCGTCCGGATCTTCTGCCTCGAACTTCATGCGCATATCCTGAAGAAGAAAATCATCGTTGAACGTGAAGTCGGTATGTCGGTCAACAAACAGACCTTCTCGCGACGACCGAGTTGAGGCGCGTCGACCGTGATGAATAACGCCTTGATTCCACGCTCTTCCGCATGCTGGACGAACTTCTGTGTAACTTTGCGGTCCTTGTTTACATACCTGTCCAAAAACAGCAATCTCATCAATATATGCGACCAAGATATATGTGAGCCTCTACGTACAGCTGAAGGAATTGGACTTGGTCAGGCGCGGCAGCGCTGACAAGGTCATCGAATGCGCAGGACGCCAGAGTAGGAATCTGTAATGTAAAGAAGTGAGCGAAAGAGATCATCGATGGGAAGTAGATTCACCATCTGGATGACGCCGTGCTTGGCCGCTGCTCTTGTCAGATTGAGCTCGCCATCTGGATGGCCGAGCTTTCCGAGGGCGGTTGCTGTCTGAACGCCATGCAAAACGGGTTAATTACCCGTATGGGATCAACTCAAGGAGCAGGAGTGAGAAGGAGCTTACAATGTAGACAGGCATCGTCGACTTGTGGCCGAGAATTGTCGTTGACCAGTCAACAACGGTCATGTCTCGCAGAATCCGTGGGCGGAACCATATCTGCAAGGGCCATTAGCGATGCCATTCTTGAGGGAGCAGAATAGATGTACATACCGGTGGTATGCAGCGTGGTTCTCGCGGTTAGTAATTTCATCATCTGCTGCCGACGAGTAATATGCCCACGCTTTCTCAGGCATCACTAGTTTCGCAATTGCCTATATAAAACGAAGGAATAAAAAAGTGTGAGCGTCAATGCACTCTCGAACGGTTTCGAGGAGAAATCTCAACCTCGAAATCGTGTAAGTTCAGAATCTCGGATAACGAGGCCTCGCGCCCATTCTCGCCAATCGCTCCTTCTCCTCGTCGGTGACCTTGATTTCCACTTTTTCGACGGTGCCCATATCGACAGAGCCCAAGCTTCGTGGACATTGTCATTGAAATCAAGGTCAAAGGACATAAATTCAATATACACACTGCTTCTCTGGGGGAAGGTTGTCAGTGATTGCGTTTGGCGGATGAATGGGATCGTATTCCTGGCTGGCCATCAACTCATCAAGTGAATGACGAAAGCTTAGCACCCAATCATACTCACGTTGCATCCTTGCCCGCATTTTAAATGATTTTACTGCCACCTATGATAACTGGTCAATGATGAGCCTCGCGCGTTGTACGGAGATGTCCTTACCGGGATGTTCTGAATGAGTGTCATCAATGAGGTCTCTTCAGCCAGCATGAGTTGTCTGTGAAAGACTGTATTTACCATCGAGGAATTCCGTGACGTCATAAACTTTTCCTAGAGTTTACGACAAAGAAGTCAGTCAATTGTACAAGATTCTGGCAGCAGAGTCTTGTCAACACCGAAGGTCAAGATAATGGGAGCACACTACAGAAGTTACAACGTCATAATGTGGTGTGAGGGCGAGCACGATACAAACCCACACCTGTGTAAGAGAGCTCTAATCGTATAAAGTATTGCGTCCAACCGCGTCCAAGAGCCCCAGCTGGCAATGCCAGCGTCTAAATTTCGAACAAAATAAACTTGAACTAACCATGTACAATGATCCAACAACTCTCGCGTGAATTGTGCTCGGCGACCGTCTTTCCTGAGATTGGAGAAGCCATGATTCGACAGCAAGTCCTGGTAAATACCTAGAAAAGATATGGCCTCTGAAGATCCCAGAGGATGTAGTATCGTTACAAGAGGTGAGAATGAACGGAAAGACGGAGAATGGCAATATGCTGTAGGTGTGTGGGGGCGGTTCATATGGGGCAATCGGGCCGGACCGACGGGGAGGCGTTCCGCGGAACGGGCGGGGCGGATACAGCTCCTGACTCGGTCACAACCTTGATGGTCAACTTTTTCCATTGACTGCTCAATGAAGATGCAGAAATCGGGCACTATCATCTCATGCTTTTCCAGAGACAATCGTCACTAAACGATATCTTCTCAGTCTTCCGAGCGACGTTAGAGAGGCAGCAGGTCTCATGATTCACTGGAGATTTCGAAGCACCAGGCATGCCGCATCATCACTTCCATGAACATTACATTCGACTTACTGGGCGACCAACGTACTATCGTTGCATCGGAGTTGCAAAAGAAAAAAAGATTTCTTTGTAGCATCTTCATTTGGCTCTCTCTCGCTCCAAATTTTTATGGTGCCTGCGGAAGCTTCTTAAAATGTGTCCTGTTATTTTTTCAGATTTTTGAGAAGACTCAAAGAATTATTGTGATATGGTTGAGAAGGGGTGTCCGAAAACGAGCAAAGCTTGGGAGTTGCAAATCTTGCCGATGATCGGGTCACACATCGTCACGTTTAAACTCGAACTCCGACGGCGCGCACTGCGGAACGACCTACTATGCGGAGATTCAAGAAATGACCAAGCATCACACGGCCCGAGACTCCCTGTCACTCTGCCTGCATCGGGCACTGTCCGTCGAAAGAAACTTGGTGAAGAGCAGTGGAGCCCTCAAAGTCAGAAAAAATAACCGGAATGCTTTCAGTGATACCTCTTCATATTCAATTTTTTAGTTTTGTAATTGAGCTCTAGGATCTGAGAGATCTTGAGCATCTCTCAGATACTTCTGCCCTAAAAACCATTATTCATTGCCTCCTCACTGCTGCACCCAATTTCTGTTCTCGAAAAAACTCTGATACTTGAAGAGTGCTTGAATAAACAACCATGAATTTTTTTAAGAGGTGCCATCAAAAGTTGCTGCGAGGAGCTCGATTTTGAACCTCTCATACCATTTGCAACTCCGGTGCAACGATAGTACACCGACTCATAATCATAGTGGAACGTTGGAAGAAAATCCCCGTCCGGAGATCAATGAGCTTCAGCCAAATTCTTGATATGAGATTTTTTTCAAGAGTTTCCCGCTGTACAACACGCGTATGACTGATCAGCGTTCTTTCCAGCCATGTCTTCACGTATTCATTACCTCCCCTTGAGGTCCTTCCTTGACATGATCACATTCATGAGTTCCTTAGCTGAGCTTCGCACATTAAAAGATTACATCGGCAATCACTCCTGCTCTGCACCTCAGCGCTCAGCGCCCCGATCGCCCCTTCCGCAGACTAATTGGCTTGTCAAAAGAATTGTTGAAAGGAATTGCACGGCTGCATGGTATATATATCGATCGTCTGCAGGGATATCGGTCGAAGACGAGGACACTCTCAAGGTTATAGCGCAAAAGGTTAGTGGCACGGCAATCGTTGCAGTAGCGACATGGTCAAGAAAGATTCAGCGCCTGATCAACATGCCAACACTCTACATCCTGGTAGGTATCGTATTATGTGTAAGACCTATACAATTATCGTCGAATTCTATTGGCTCATTATCGAGATCATTTTGCTGCTACAGGCGGCCGCGAGCGAGGCCAGACGGTTCGAAAATGCATCTGAGGATTTGTAGCAGGCATAAGCCATCCGCGAGCTCAATCAACGCAATCGACAGGATGACACAACTTGCGTGTTCTTCGACTCGGTGTGACGTGCGTGGACAGATGACAAGCACCCGAAAAAACTCAACTTCCCACCGAATGTCCAAAACCACGTTTAAAATGTCACTAGAAAAGGCTTGGGTGTCCTTGGCTGCTATCCACGTCTATCGTGTATCAACGGTATATCTATAAATCATTGTGACTAGATCCTACAAGGAATAACAACAGTGCTCATAATCATATAGAGATGATGTGATGCTAATGGCAGTACAGACATACAATCACCTCGGCGGTATAGAGAAACCAACATAATCCAGACTCAAACCCAATCATCTATATGCAGAAAAAAACAAGCAATAGAAGCCTGCAAGCCATCTACAGTCTTCGGCAGTATGCTGGCCACTTTCAGACGACCTCAAACGCGGTTCCGCCGGCCTGAGCGTCGAGCCGGATAACATCGTTCAAACCTGTTATGGTGCAAATTGCGATGGGCCTGTGAGAAGTGTGTGATGGAAGCGTGTGCGGAGATAGTGCGCACCCATAACCTCGAAGAACGCCTTGGGGTCCATACCCCTGGCCGAATCAAAGTCCGTGCCAGTCTTCTTGAGGGAATGCATGGCAGCCCGAATCCCGTGTACGGCAGCAACGCAAGAAACAAGCGAGAAAACTGCGTGGTCGCAGGTTAGATAAATTAACGATCAAAGCCTGGTCGTGAGATCTGATCAACTCACTGATGATCTTCGCACCCATCTGTTCGGCTTCCTTCGTAGTGAATGAAGGGGTGAGACCACCGGAGATAACATTCACAAGAACCTGAGTACTCGCTCGGATGAGAATTCAACGCAAACAGAGCTGGGTCTTACAGGCTTAGGAGCGAGGGCTGCAACAGTGGACTCCAAGAGCTCCTTGGTGCGCACACCTTCAATGAAGCAGACGTCGGCACCGGCATCAGCAGCAAGTTTCAGCCTGTAAATGGCTTCTTCCATTCCAAGGACCTGGGCCGAATCTGTGCGCCCAATGATGACCTACACCGGCAAAAGATCGCTTGTCAATATCACGGTATTATCACAAAAAGAACACCCAAAGACATCGCTTACAAAATCTGAGCCTCCAGGAATGGAATCCCTGGCGATGACCGCCGCACGGATGCGGGTGACAAACTCCTCGCGCGAGACAACCTGCTTGCCAAGAAGATGACCGCAGCGCTTAGTCTGAACTTGGTCTTCGATGTGGAGCCCCGCAACGCCCGCACGGGCATATTGAGTGACTGTGCGGGCCACCATAGCAGGGCCGCCGAATCTACGAAACCGATCTGTGAGCGAGGGGGAAATAGAGAAACAATGGATAAAGCATACCCAGTGTCGGCGTCAGCAATTACTGGGCATGTTGGGTCCAAGCTGCAGACCATTTGCGCACTCTGTGCAATTCTCTCTCCGTTAAAATGGGGTGTGGTAGGGATTAGCCATAGACATACCTGGACGAAGTCATTGAGGGTGGCGATGGCAAGATCGGGTCCGCCAAGGCGGGAGGCAGTCGTGGCGGCACCGCTGTCATCAACCGTTCGATGATTAACAATTCATAGCTGGTAGGTACTGGACTCAAATCACCTCTGGTAGAGGCAGGTGAATCCTGCCTCCAACGCGCACCGAGCACTGATCCCATCACAGATTCCGGGAGCGACCTGACGTAGTTTTAGTTAATCACCATTCATTCGACGATGAGATGACGATGCATACCACGATACCGGGGCGAGCAAGCATCTGCCGCAGCCTTGTTGCGGGGTTCCAGGAGAGCTCGCCCTCGAGGTAGTTCTTTGGGTCCAAGCGGGCATTGTAGTAGGGCTTGGCTGCGGAGTCCGTCAGGGCGGGGGGGATGTTATCAATGCCATCGGAGACGGCATGGACGACGGAGGAACAGAGGAATCCTCTGTGCTTTTTGGAGCGTAGTCCATACCAGGAGCCATTGTGAGTGATCAAGAAGCGAGTGGAGTATGGCAAAGGATTCGATAGGGTGTGAGGACTACTCGAGTGGTTGACAAAGGTTAGGAGCATCAAAGGACGCCCTTTATATGTTCTTCGAATGCCAAAAACACCAGCGAAATTCCGAATCCGACTGTCTCAGGACAGGCCGGGAAATCTCGATGCCCAAAGCAGGTAGCATGGGACTCCAGACGGTATGTCACTCACAGTTCTAGTCCGCACATAACCGCGCGAGGCACAGGTATCAGCCAATAATGATGGAGTCCCTGCGGAGAAGGGAAAGCAACTGACAATTCGAAGACAGAGTTCCTGCATGTGTGAGTGACAGATGAGTAGTCAACCGGTCTTGGCATGCGTAGAAGCCCCGAGACCATGCGCGGAGGCCCAGTGGTGCTTCCGAGCGAGGATCATTGTCTGTAGGTTAACAGTCCAAGTTTCCCTCGCGGATCGCAAATGCACAGGCTCTATTCAATAGGTGCGCAGTGTGCGTGACGGTGTGAAAGCGGTATTGTCTTAGACCTGGATACCTTGAGATTTTGATACTGTGACGGAGAAAAGTTGATTCAACGGTGTTGCGATACCTCCACCCGCGGCGTTAGTGCGGTATGGGGGAGAGCTGCTGATGAGAGCCGGCAGATGAGGGGGTCCTGTGCTATTGGAACTTTTGCAAGCACCGCCCTTTCAGGTCTCACATGTTGACTACGGATGAGGTGATGACACTGTATCAGAAATTTCCCATGATACATAAGATTGTTGAAGTGCTTCTATACTTTTACTGCATAACTCACCTCTGGCATGTTCGCTCCCCGAACGTCCCACCGCCTCAGCGCGGCTAAATGACAAGCCCAGCTGACACATGTCCGTGTAGCTGTCCTGGCATCAGATGTTCAGTGAGGGTCTATACGAGCATGTATCGTTCAAATTCATTCTCGAAAACTTACACTGTACAGCGTCAGAGCGCCTTTCCACAGTGAAGTTGTGGCGGACAGGATTGAGGATCGCGCCTTGCCAGCCAGTCGCTCCCGAAGGGGATACAGGGGGCTTCGCGTGTCTGTCACGTGGTATGTCGTAGAGGTTCACACCTTTGGCCAGGCAATGGCGGAAGATTTCTTCGCCACTGGTGACGACAACGAGTACGACGACGGGCACGACAAGAGTCACGACTACGACGACTAAAAAACGAACGCTGAATTACATCGCGTTATAGAATGCCTTCGCCGGCCGCTGTGCCCCCCAATCCTAGTTTTCCACAGCGCACACTCGACGGCCTGCAGCAACACCTCAACTTCTTTCGCATCCACATCATCTTTTTGTGCGTATTTGCTTCTCTGGATGCAGGATATGAAAGTTAATCCCTGCGCAGCACATTCACCCCTCTCATATTCTCTGCAATCTTATACGCGAGCAATGGTCGATACCCTATCAGCTACATAGATGCTTTATTCAACTCAGTCAGCGCAATGACGGTCTGCGGGCTGGCGACAGTCAACTTGTCGAGTTTAACGGGCTGGCAGCAAGCAATTCTATTTATACAGATGTGTTTGGGGAGCCCAGTACGTCTATAGAAGCATTAATAATCGATCGAGATATTGACTTCCTGGCGAAGGTTCTGGTAGCCTGGGTGGTGGTATATATCAGGAGGTATGTCGCCTTTTCTCCCAATACGACTACTCTCTTTCCATGGTCAGAATAATGAGCTCGACCTGGCGCTGACTGCCATGCCTTAGACGCATGTTCAGAACACGGTGTGAAAACATCGTGGCGGCTGCGGCTCGAAGGGACACGTTGTCCGCCCTTGACACGCAAGTTGAGTCTCCCAAGTCTTGGCGTTCCCGCATATCGACTCTTCTGCGTCGTGGTTCCGGACTTTCTGATGTTGAAGAGAAGACGGACGAGGAGGACATCGTAACACCAACGAAGAATGGATCAGCGAGGGAGCGAAAGGGAGGAGGACACGAGTCTCGAAAGTTGCGTCCAGATATGATACGGCGGATGGACGATGCACCAAAGCTGGTGAACCCAAGCGGCTGGATAAGCGAAGGCCGCTCGGACCCAATGAATGATGTTGCAGAAGATGGCTCTCAGCCGCCAGCAGAGCCAACACGACAGTTGGCCTTCGCAGAAGATCCTAGACATCGTAGTCGAGACCTTTCAGTATCAAGCACCTCATCATCTTCTGAACCCTCTGCTGCTGGTGAGCGTGAAGGAAGACCATCACACCGACGAAGGTCAGTTTAGTGTAAAATTCGCATTCATCAGATGCCGATACTTTCATATAGGCATAATCGCCGCTTTTCTGAACCTCAAGGGAGTTCATCCCCTTCTACAGGTCAGTGCCTCTTTAATCATTGACGTTGTTTATGTGAACTGCAACACGCTATCAGGCAACCGCATGCAACGTTTCGAGACTATCAATATCGCAAACGTGCATTCCCCAATAGAAGAATCAGGTGGCCCATCTGTTCCCCGTACCCAGACTATTGAATTCGCTCCTCCACCTCGTAAATCTCGCCTTGGATCTAACGATCGAAGCAAGATCGATCACAATTCCGTTATGCCTGACATGTCCCATCGCCGCCCGACCATCGAGACAATTGACTTTGAGGATCGCAGTAAGAGCAGCTTCTTTGATCGTTTCGCTCAGATTCTCATTAAACCTTGGCACAGGGCCTGGAGCCATTGGACGGTCTTCGTCAATCGGCCGCACGGGAACAACTCATACATATCAGTCAGGTCCTCAGCGCGCGAGTGATGGGGACTTTGGTGGCTTTCCATGGCCACATGAGATCATTTCCAGCCTGATCAAACGCTTCTTCCCTGGCCTAAAGCGCCAGTTGACTCGCACCGTGACTATGCCACGAACTACTACTATCACCTCCCACCATTTTCATGAGCCGGTGTCGACACTGGCCAAGGTCGTCCCATACACATCACCTTCGATGCAGTCGTAGGGCGAAATTCTGAGTTTCGTTCTTTGACTAACGAGCAGCTTGAAGAACTTGGCGGAGTTGAGTATCGTGCTCTCACCGCTTTGCTTTGGATCGTTGGCGGAGTAAGCAACAGACGGCATCCCTTGTTAGAGCTTAAAATTTATACTCGTGTGTTAGTACCATATTCTAGTGCAAATGTTGGCGTTCACAATCATCGGGCCTTACATGTCAATAGCAAGATGGCAGCCCGCGCTTGGACCTCCAGATCAAATTAGAGTTGTCCCTCCAGGATGGTCAGTTCATCGTTTTGGATAATCTCGATCAAGACTTACCACCAATCGTTAGGTTCTCAATATTTCAAGTAGTGTCTGCCTATACGAATACAGGCATGTCGTTATCGGATGAGTCTATGGTTCCCTTTCAGCAGGCATATCCAGTCATCTTGGTCATGGCCTTCCTGGTTTTGGCTGGAAACACCGCTTTTGTAAGTCATGGGCCGCCTGACAAGTTCACTATTTTTATGACATTCGTTATCACAGCCTATCTTGTAAGTCATTTCCACTTCTTCGCACTAGGCTTCATTCACATGCGTTCGACCGACGTGATAGTCTACGATTTTCGATGTAAGTTCCTTTTTCATCATCAGATCCCTAAAATTAACCCAATCACGTAGATGGATCATCTCGAAATTGTTCCCAAAAGAATCGCGTATCAACGAAACTTTGCATTTTCTCCTAGACCACCCTCGCAGGTGTTTCATATACTTATTTCCCTCTCATCAGACATGGTTTCTTCTGACTATTCTACTCTTGCTCAAGTATGTTTCATTTTCAACTTGTGGGCCGTTGAAAAATTGAACGACCACCTTTCATGCTCATAGTGGGACAGACTGGTTCTTTTTCCTTGTGTTAGACATAGGGAACCCAGCTATTGATTCGATCCCCATCGGCGTGCGATTCATCGACGGATTACTTCAGGCTGTTGCTGTACGAGCAGCAGGATTTGCAACGGTGACACTCTCTGCCCTTGCGCCAGCTGTCAAGTACGTATGTTTGTTCATCTAACTGAGTTTTTACTCAACATCGAATAGAGTGCTCTATGTGATTATGATGTATATCAGCGTTTGTGAGTCTTATCTTAGTCTGATGCCGGTGATGTCAACGCCTCTCATCTGGTGTCACAGATCCTATAGCCATGAGGTACTATTCGGTTGTACCTTCTCTTTCTATTTCTGACCCTCCAGCCTGTGACAGTGTTCGATCGACCAATGTATACGAGGAGAAATCTCTGGGTATCTATCCAGACGAGGATGATTCAGACGACGAAGATGATTTTACACCGTCTGGAGGAAGAATCACTGTCTGGAGTCGCTATCTAGCCATGCACGCCAGGAAACAGCTCGCATTTGGTATGCTTATTATGATATATTGCTTCTCCGTTACTGATATTGCGGAAGATATGTGGTGGCTTGGCCTTGCCCTATTTCTGGTTTGCATCATTGAAGTTTGTTTTCCATATATCATCTATCAAGAAGACTTGCCTGATATCTTATCCTCATTATATAGCGTGGCCCGCTGATGAACGTCAACAATCAGGGCTGGTTCACTATTTTTAACGTGGGTAAGTATACATGTATCAGGACAAAACGATATGTTGAAATTTTCGTGCAGTCTTCGAATTGGTCTCCGCCTACGGGACCGTTGGTCTAAGTTTAGGTCTCCCATATGTATGCTATCTTCGCGTCTCTTCCTTCACCTGAACTCATCGTTCGTCTTCGTCGAAAGGCAAACTACTCCTTTTCCGGAGCATTCACCCCATTATCCAAACTAATCGTCTGTGCTGTCATGCTTCGTGGTCGACATCGCGGTCTCCCGGTTGCAATTGATCGGGCTGTCCTGCTTCCCATCGAATATAGCCAAGGCGCAGACGGCGAGGCACCAAGCTCCGCTGGGTTTGATCGTCGAGACCGAGTTTAGTCAGTGTGCCGACTATGGCGACTGGGCATAACGTTGTAGCTTCTACCCACGAAAAAGCAGAAGAAACGACAGATCACCGACGCCGTGCCTCTCGTTTGATTCCTGGGAATCAAGGAGGCGAAGATGGTAGGCAAACATGATCTGCGCTTTCTACAGACCTTTTGTCTACTGTTTTACGAGTGTCTATGCTTTCCATACCCTCAACTTCAGATGTACCTATTCGGTTCCTTTGGGCTTAGCTTCGCTCATGGACTACATTCACGATCGGACGTTTGACAACTGGTGCTAGTAATGTCTGTATGGGTTCTACATTTTCTAATACATATAGATCTGTACACGGGGATGGGTCGCGCCTCAGGGCGTCACAGTACATGAGCGGAAACCCGTAGTGACCTACCCACAGTTCGCACCGACAAGAACGACAGGCCTCGGAAACCGACAAAATATCTCTGATTTAAAACACGAAACTTCCCACATATCAACACACGTCCTTTTCATGATCAAAGTCTCCCATCCATGTTGCCCAGTTCGACATCCCTGGAGGCATTCACGGTTACACCTTATTTCCCAGCATCCCAGTCATCAGCTCGATGGTATTGAAGTCACTTGGAATTGAGGGTCTCACCTGTAGATTTCGGAACAACGTGGCTTCGGGGTCGCAGAGTGGTTCCTTGCGATAGCGGCTGCCACGCATCATGCGCTTTATGAATATGCAGCAGGATACGAGCAGACAAGACAGAGTACATGACTCGTTGCACACTAACGAAAAATAGGGTGAAATATGAGCAAAGTGAATTGTTGACAAGATTGGGACGCACGCAATAAGGAGAATCACGAAATCTTCCTGAAGAAACGTTAGTGGAGATGGTTCGATGCGGATGATATACTCACTGATACCACCAGAAGGATGATCACACTGGTGACGGATAACGCTGGTCTTCACAGTCAGCACAGTGTACAACAGGGCTTAAGCAGTTTCATACGAACAGAGAAGTGCTAAGTAATACACCATGCCTGGATGGGACATCTATCAGAATAGTCTTAAAAGGAAGAACAATGTCACTCACCGTCTTTGTACATGGTGACAATGATCGAAGAATTTGTATGATGCGCTAGATGCATTTCTCAGTTAACAACTGATTGGGAATGCATGCGAGTACGGAGCGGGTCCGCGTACATTTTCGAAGTTGAGATACTTTAGTCACAGTGAGGATCACAATCGCTGTCAGACATTCGTATAAGTTGCTTGATAGACGTGCAAAAGATAGAGAAGGAGAACAGACCTGTATCAAACACACCAAGGCAGATATAGCATCCGAGAATGGTTTCATTTGCCCTAGTCACGAAACATCCCCTTCCGTTAGCTAGGCCGCCAAGGGTAGACATAGGGGTATCTGAGTACGAAAGTGTGAACCAATGGGCAAGTGAGAGTGGTGTATATGCTCACATGTCAAGGACTTGATAAATCTAGCCAGCAATACACAGGAAGGCACAAACGTAATAACAAACAGGAGCAGCAACCCAAATGCTATGGCCTTTCTGCGACCCCATATGGCCCACGTACGCATCATGATGATGCCTGCAACAATTGAGGTTTAAAGTGTCTAGCCTCTAAGCAAATCCACTTACTTTCACAAATACCGACACCTCCAAGGAACATCCCTGGACATTCCACGTCAATGCGCTTCCTCTGGAACAAAGCAAAGCTCACAGCCCGTCACATGATATAATCGAGAACAGTCTTCAGGCGATAAATCGAGCCCAAGCTGATCTATATGAATTGACTGAGATTTGAGACACTAGAAGAAAGTGAAAAACACGCACGATAGAGAACTAGCGATGTGTCCGCAAACGGAGAATATCTTACTATCAAGAAAAGGACCTTGACGAGACTCCACTTTGAGCGCCACATGTACTTGACCTCATACTTGAAGGTTAAAGTATAGTCATACAGCTAGAAAAACAAGTCAATAACCACAGAGAAGTTGATACATCGCACTCACAAGGACAGCGACGGCGCACACTTGTGTTGAGCGTCAGTTGAGGTATCATGAACAAACCGGCAGAATGATCCCACCATCTAGATACTTCGATACCGTATCCAGCATGAGCTCAATGCTAACGAAATACGAGTCAAATACGTACAGAGTCCATCTTCATACGCTGGATGGAATCCAAAAGAGCTGACTGCTTCTGTGGGTCCATGATGATAGTGACAATGAAACGTCACGACTCACCACGGCTGGCTTTAATATGTGGTGAGAGCCTCCACATCATTGAGGTATCCTATGCTGCCCCGAGCTTCCCTGCGGGCGGTGATGCATTATGAATCTGCCATCTTCGCCAAGGCACTCGCGATTGATGTGCACAGAGAAGAAATCAGAAGGAACACACATTCCCGCTCTGGAACTGCTTGCCCACGCTGATCCAGCGCTCCGTTGGCTGGCCATCTGACGGTGATGTACATTGGGCGAACATCCGCATAACTAGAAATATGGTATCCTCGAGGTGAAATGGAAACCCAGGAAACACTAAAGACTGAGGTCCGTACATTGTTAGATCACATTGCATGCCATATACAACTCTCAAGTACGCACATGATTTTGGGTGAACAATAACGACTTCCCGGACATCAGATCGTTCACATTTTTCAAGCGCTGGCGAACTCAACCTTACACTTGCGCTAGACTGGTGTCGATGCATGGTTGAAAAATGGTCCACGATCCAGTTCCTGTGATTGGCATGCATGAAAGATGTCTTCTAGAGCAAGTACTTGTGGGGTATTCAAGTCCATGGGAGATGTCAGATTCCCAAAGTATCGGAAACAACACCGAGTCCCGGCACTCGGAATGATCGAGCCGAGCTTTGAATGGGATGTGATCAAGCTCCGTACTGCATTTAGGTGATATCTACGCCGACGGATAACTCTATATCTTTTAAGATTGCAGTTCAGGGCCTACGGAGATGTGCGCTTAATCCGGAAGCCCCGAAAACAGCGAGATCCCCGGCCTCACCAGATGCTATGCTTGACAGATATATCTGTTGGCGCAGGATGAGCTGACGATGGCTATGTAGGTCAGGCGCCGCTTAGGGACCGATGCATGACACAGAGCAATACACGACATGGAGCAATAGAGGTTTCACTGAGACAGCAGCAGTGTTGCAGCGAAAGAACCCGCTCAATTCATGGCACAGGATTAGACAGAATATATTGATTGGACTTACCTGAGCTTCAAGCGTGTTTCGTGCCATCCTACAGGCGCGGTGCACCTCGAGAAGGGATTTACGGCGGAGGCAAGAGTATTCAGGAATCAGAAGGCCCCGTGTCTGATAAAACATGCTCATGTGATGTACTGAAATCGAGGTAGATGAGTGGGACTGCCTCTAGAGTGGATGAAGATGCGATTAGGGTGTGCAGTGGAGATGGGGTACACTATAGGACAATAAATTAGTCTAACAACATAGCAGTTAGTCGTCGCTAGGAGCAAGCCAATAAGCATTATGGATTGAATGAAAGGACAGTGCTGACGCACTCTGCTGTCTCGCGTCGTAAAAATAGATCGATTGCTGCTGAAAATGCAGCGAAGGCTAAGCCGCCTCCGAGCACCGCTTTTGGACCGGATTTGCGTGCCAGGATACCACCGGCTACGAAGCCAGCAGCTATTGGATTGACCATATCGTTTCGTGCGCGATACTAGGTCCAATAGTTAGAACGCGTATAGAACAATATGATATTTCGATGACACGCACCGACTCCATAACGCACTCAAGGCCAGCAAACAAGGCGCCGACTTTGCCAAAACCCTTTCCACTCTTCCACATCCCTCGTCCCATCTCCTTGAAGATCTCTGCCGCTTTCTGTTTGTTGTTCAGCGCCGCCTGTGTTTGCTGTCGCAGCAGTGGATCCTCGTATGCGAATGAGGCTGACATCATGGAGAAGAACGCGCCAATTGCGAAGCCTTGCATGCAAACACAGGCAAGAGTTACACCGATATCTCGCATAAATGGCGTGAAGCTACTGACCTCCACCGCCTGCAAGCACGGTTTTAGCAACACAAGATTCGGCACCAGCGGTCATGTAGTCTTGGTACTTTTTGGCCTCGAGCATTTGAGTGCGGTCATCCTCTGTGAATCCAGGAGGCAGAGGCTCCCTGCCTGCAGGAAAGACAGGCGCAACGAGGGGAAGAGGCATGTCCTGACACTTCCGACCTCAGCAAGAACTTCGAGAGCAGTGGTCTAAAGAAAGGTGCATATCTGAAGCATAAGTTGGAGTTAAATTACAAGGTCGGCGCGTGACTCCGAAAAATAATACACAAATCCTCCTCCTCGATTTGCTTTCGACTCAGGCCTGGCACAAGCAGCGGTTTCTTCCTCTGAATTCGTCAGTGAAACGCAGGCAAAGCAATTCTTATGGATGATAGTAAAAGCGACAAAATATTACGCGCTGAGCGTATCGAATCCCCAATCAACATCTAATCCCGGCTAGCATCGCCGAACCGTCCTTTTTCGAACTTCGCACCCATGATCCTTCGAGCTGTGAGGCTTGACCCTTTCGTATCGTGGAATAATATGGCTCAAAGTGAGTACTAAGTATGCAGATCACTTGTTTCAATACTGCTCTTCTCATGTCATATCTGTAGTTATTATCCCACAAGCGTCACAGGTCATTGACACCGATTTCGCTCAGTCAGCCCCCACGAGCTCTTTCGCCAGGTGTGTACACTGTATTCAGTGCTTGGTGCCAGCTCTTTAAACCTGGAGGCTAACAGTCCATGACACTGATGACTTCTCTGCCTACAGACCGAGGCTCAATGACGATATGGGCCAGTTCGGTCTTCGCCAGCAAGAGCCACTAACTCAGACGCAACATCGTATGTGCAATTTGTAGTAGATTCCCGATCGAGAGGTACATCCATGTATTGTCATGTAGGAACTCAGAAAGACCAGGACAACGTAGATGAGGCTGCGCGTAGAAAAGCCTTGAAGGAGCTCCTTCAAAGTTGGATGGATCGGCTGCAACTCATCTCTGTTCTTGTGAGTATATCTTTTTTGTCTGTATCAGTGAGAAGCAGTCTGTACTATGGTGACTCTCACTTTCTGAGAGACATCTGCAAGGAGACAGCCATCCCACTGACGTGCAACCCATCATTTCATTTCATCCATTCTAACATCTCATTGATGATTATTCTGAATCATTTCGTGCGAAATACGATGCCACTCAGTACACCATCCGTTCATTTCGTGCAATTCTAAACCATTTTTCAGACGACCTTTTTCGCCGCAATGGAAGCACAACTTTTGGGTAACACATCTCCTACTGGCACTGGTCCTGTGAGTGTCACCGCACAGGTAGCCAATATTGGGCTTATATGTGCTCTCATCGTCCATTCTTTTGCTGGTAAGACTATGACGAGTGCTTGTGCGATGGGTGTCTGATCCACCCTTACTCTGGTAAAATACAGCGATGATCTCCTTCCTTGCAGCGTTTGCGCTCATCAGGTTCAAACTCACAGAGGCCACAAAGAAAGAGCTCAGAGCCGAGAGTTTCTCTGTCGCATCACCCAACTCTGTCAAGCTGGAACCTGCCACGAGCTACCAGAACCTTCCCTTGGTCGACCTTCCTCTCCCACAGCCTGATTATCGACAGGAAATCCATGCATTCCATCCACAACCAATCAATCGCTCTTTATCTATACCAGAACATACCCGCGTCTTCATACCACCTCCACGGGTGTTCTCCACGAACCCTCACATTGAATCGTTCAACTCATTTCACACGCGCAAGCCACCGATGGCCCTCCTCGAACATGCGTATGCCCTCTCGATATCCATGGCGGCCGTGGATTCGTGCTTGTGGTAGTTGGCATTGTATGTTGGGCGTGGTCGCAGCTTCCAGGAAGCGTCGCTATAGCTTCGACTGCAGCAGTAGGCATCTGCACGGTCGCCGGGGCGGCAATCCTGATTTGAATGTCGATCTCATTTCCATGCTCGTGTGCCATGCTCTTCGGAGCGCTCTTCTACCTAACGTACAGTAAGCTGCCAACGTGAGATGGTGATTACCGTGCGAGTCCTTCACTTTTCTCAATCCAATGCCATGATCGGTCATGCGGTGTATACGGCGCCAATCTCTTTCCTGTGGCGTTCACCTGCCCATCTGCCATCCAGCACCCTGCACTGGACACCCTCACAAGTTTCATCGGTGTCCGGACTAAACCTTTGTCCGCAAGCCTTCGCGCACAGCTCTCGGAAAGCCCAGCGACCCATACATCCCACGCTTCTCAGCGTCTCGACAGGTGAGCCAGTGCTCCGCCTATCCTCCGAAGCATCACCAAAAGCCCTCTCTCGAGACTGGCCTCGCGAACTGAACAATTACCTCCAAACGACCGGGCAATCCCATTTACTGAGTTGGCACACCACCATCGCCAGTCCGCCGCACCAGCCCATGCATTTCGTGACCGCTATCTGTAAGTTCTCCAAGTTTCTTGGCGCATCTTGACGTCGACTGATCTCGACGTCGACAGTCAACGGTCAATCGATCGCCTTGGGCTCTGGCGTCGGTTTGACAGCTGCAAAGACGATGGCAGCCCAGCACGCGCTGGGAATTCTGAGAGGATACTAGTCTATCCAAAAGGTAGGCTCGAATCCCGCGGGCCCGAGCTGCACTCGCTGTTGTCTCACCGTCTTTCTGGCAGCCGATCCGCCACCACATAAATATCTCCGGCGCCTGCAGAGCTCGTCAAAGTTCACAAGTTCAACACGCGATCGATTTTTCACAACGCGGATTTAGGAGGAGACCTTCGGTGCATGCATTGTCCAACTATGCCAGATCTAAAAACACACGCTCTAGTACTATCGTCGACCGGCGTCTCAAGGCTGCCTTGATCATACGCACTAAGTTACATACACAGCAACCCTGCAAGAAAGGGAGGAAGGAAGAACGAAGGAGGGAAAGAAACGAAGACAGATATAAAAGAGACGGGCGGTAAGAGAAAACAACACTGTATGACTGAAATGAAGAGCAGAAGCAGAGAAAAGAGAAAAAAGAAGAAAAGCGGAGAGCGAGACGGACAGAGAGAGAGATACGGAACGACAGGGAATATAAAGCAGGCGACGGCGTGAGGGGTAGTGTACCACGCAGGTGCAAGGAGCAAGCAGGGCGGAACGAAGTTACGGCAGGAGAATACGTATGTAGATGAAGAATTAAGAGGCTTGCGATGCGTATGAACTAAGGAGCGATGAACCAAGCTCGAGTCTATATCGCCAGCACCGCACGACGCGGTGCCGTGGCGTGTCATGTCAGGAGCGCCACCAACCTCTCGCTGTCCGCCGACTTGCCCACGAGCCGCGTCCGCCGCTCCTCGTCCGCGTCGAGGCCCGCGCCCTTCATCATGGTGGCCGTCAGCTCGAACGCCTTCGGCGCGTCGTACACCAAGTCGTCGAGCAGCGACGCCAGCTCCGTGAAGCCCTCTTCGAACGACGCTGGCGAGCACAGGTCCCGCTTGCGCGCGTGCACGAACAGCGCCGCGACGAGCTCCGCGTCCTCCTGCTTCCGCTCCACGGCCGACAGCACCAGCTTGTCCACGAGCCGGAACCGGTGCTCCGACGGCAGGCTGCTGAAGTACGACTCGGCCTCCTCGATGCTCCGGATCGTGAAGAACTCCTTCAGGTCCTCGTCGATCTTCTTCTTCGCGTCGGGCTCAGACATCGACGGCGCGCCCGCGACCTCAGCTTGTTCGTCGTCCGAGCTCGCCTCCGAAGCGGCGGGGGCAGACTCCGACCTCTCCATGGGCACCGAGCGGGGTAGGAGATTGAGCCTCTTCCGCTGCAAGGGCGCGTCGGCCGGAGCAGCCTGCCCAAAGTCCACGCTCGCCTTGCGGCTCGGCGGACGGCTCGACTTGGGCGCCGCAGGGTCTGCAGCGATCTCGGAGCTCTGGCTCAGCATCGAAACATGTTCTGGCTCGAGGCCGTCCGCGAGAGCGGCACCTCGCGCGGCTTGTCCTTCTTGCCCGCGAACACGCCGCCCGGCGCGAAAGACATCGGCATCGTCTTGCTGATCTTGCCAAAGTTCGAGAGATCGCCGGCCTTGGGCGGTTGTCTTGGGGGACCGGCGGTGCCCGCGACGGTCCAACCGTCGGGACCCACATGCTGAAGTCCCCGCGGTCGCCTCCGCGGCGCGAGCCGGTACGGGACATGTTCATCCGCTGTTGCGACTCTTTCTCCTGCGCGGCCTTCTCCTTGGCAGCCTGACAACACATCCTCCGTCAGTTCACGTTCGCGAACCACGAGCGTGAGGATGGCACTTACCGCCTCGTGAATCTGGGCGATCGTGGCCGGAGCCGCGCTCTTGACTCGGGGTATCCACTTGCGCTCCCGCAGCTCGAGCGCATCCTACACGACAAAACCAACAGTCAGAAAAAAAAGTACGCGCGCGAGGTAAGTGGCGCCGCAACCCACCTGCAGCATGAACTGCATCCGCGAGTTCACGTTCGGGCTCTTGCACAGCTCCTTCATGCGCGAGAAGTACACGTCCATGTGCGCGTGCGCCTTCTGCGTGTCCAGCATCTGGCCGACGGTGCTCAGCAGCTTGCACAGACTCTCGATCTCCTCCTCCTCGGGGTTCTCGACGTTGCCGAGCAGCTTCTTGATGCACTCGTGCATGATCCGCTCCGTCAGCATCTGCAGCTTGAACAGCTCGCCGATGAACCGGATCAGCCCGAGGCCCCGCCGCTTCGCCTTCTGCGCCGCGTAGTACTCGTCCGAGTAGAGCTCGCCTTCGCCCGCGTCCTCCTTGTCCTTGTCCTGTGCAGCCTTGACCGCCTCGTCCTCGGTCGCCTTGCTCGCGGCTGCGGCCGCGGCCACCTCCTTCGCGACCCACCCGCGCTCGAAATCCTCCTGGCACCGGTTCAGCAGATACTTGCGGAACAGCTGCCCGCCCGCGATCGGCTTGCCCTCCGCGTTCTTGATCCCGTCGTCCTGCACCTTCCCGCTGATCTGCTCCATCATCTTCCGGCACAGCCGCGCGTACATCTCCGAGAACGTCGCCTCGTCCGTCGCCTTCTCGAACACGAGCCGGATCACCTGGATCAGCGTCCGCCCGTCCTTCTCCTTCTCCGACTTGTTCGCCCACGCGATGATCTGGTCCGAGATCGAGTCGAAGCGCTCCATCGTCAGCTTGTTCAGCAGGCCCTTCACCTTGCGGTCCACGACCTCGGGCGAGTCCGAGTCCACAGCCTGCACTCTGCGCGTGCTCCCGGCGACCCACCGGTTCGCGGAGGCCTCCAACGGCGCGACGGGGTCCAGCGGGGGACCCATCATCATCATCGACGAGTTCGACTGCCCCGACGAAGACGGGTGCCCGCCGACGCTCGACCGACTCGCGTCCGGCCGCTTCTCGCCCCTCCGACTCCGGATCCGCTCGCGTTCCTTCCCGGTCCCGGGACCGCCCTGACTCGACGTGCGCACGAGCGCCGACGGCCGTCCGCCCATCGGCATGATGCCGCCCGCGCCGCTCGTCGACACCGAGCGTCCCGACGCCATCGCGAAGCGCTCCTCGCTCGTGAGCTTCGACGTCGAGAATTGGCCCATCGCGAACGAACTGCCCGGCCCGGACTTGCCGATCGAGCCGGGGAGGAATCCGAGCCCGACGGACCCTTGACGAGAGGCGCCGCCGGGGGTGACCATGCCTGACGGTTGTCGACGACCAGAGCCACCCCGGGCCATGTTATACGTCGACTGATCGCTCGGCTCGAGACCGATGGCGTCCAACGGCGGCAGGTTATCCGGCTTCTCCTTGCAGATCGACATGAACTGCAGCAGGAAATCACGGTCGTACCTACACATTGTTATCGACGAGCAAAGTTGGTTTCAGCACACAGAGATTTGAGAGCAAAAAAGCGAACGGGATGACGTACCTGAACTTGCCCTTCTGCGCGTTCACGTTCAGCTCCACCTTGGGGCTGCGAACGCCCTCGGGATACTGGATCGTCCCGATGTCTTCGATGATGCGCGCAGTGGCCAGCGCGGACGGCAGCGGCGCGGGCACGGCGACGCCGGTGATGAGATTCAGCGGGTCCGGGCGACGCTTCGGCTCGGGGCCGTGGTGGTGCGCGCTGGTGTCGATGCGGAGCGCCTCCTTCTCGGCCGCACGCTCCTTGGCGAACGAGAGCGTCGCGTGCGCGGGCTGAGGCGAGTCGACGACGGCCTTGTCGGTGAGTGGCGTGGACTTGTCGTCGATCTCGCCGTCTTCCCTCCCTGCCTCTTCGGCGGCGACGGCGGCGGCGGTAGCGGCAGCTTTTGCTTTTTGCTCTTCTTCCGCAGCAGCGACGGCGGCGGCGGTAGCGGCTGCCTTGTCTGCAGCTTCCTTCTCCAACCGCGCCGCCTCTTCCGCCTCGCGCGCCCGCACCTCTGCCTCGACCCGCTTCTTTTCCTCTTCTTGCGCCCGCACCCGCGCCTCTTCCACCTCCTTCTCCTTGCGCACCCGCTCCGCCTCCGCCTCCTTCTCCTTGCGCACCCGCGCCTCCTCCTCTTCACGCCTCCGCTGCGCCTCCCGCTCCTTCTCCAGCTCGATCTGCTCCTTCTCCTTCCGCGCGCGCTCCTCCTTCTCCCGCTTCTCCCGCTCCCGACTCTCCACCTCCGCGCGCTCCTTCTCCTCTTTCTCCCGCACCGCCTTCTCCTTCTCCGCGCGCTCCTTGGCCTGCTCGTCCGCTATCCGCTGCTCCCGCGCGAGCCGCTGCTCCTTGTCCTGCGGGCTCTCCATCCGCACCGACGTCGTCCGCTTCCTGTCCTGCTTAAACCCGATCGGCGACGCCGGCGGCGGCGGTCCCCCGAGCCCCGTGCCCACGCCGGGCCCTGCCGGCCCCGGGCCTGACTGCGAGCGCTTCAGCGATTCAAGGTTCACCTCATGGCCCTGCGAGTCCTTGATCGAGATCTTCTTCCCGGGCACGAACGCGCTCGCGTTCGTGTTCAGGCGAGGACCCGGCCCGCCGCCCGCCGTGGACGGCGTGGGCGGCGGGGACGTGATGTTGCGTGGCGGGGGGTGTGACGGCGGTGCGTGCTGCGAGGGGTGGACGGGGAGCGGGAGGGCGTGGGACGGGGTCGGCGTGCCGGGCGCCTGTAGTGGAGGGGGAGGGTTGCGCGGGGACATGGGCATCGCCGAGGTGGGCGGACCCGGAGGCCCTGGCGGTGGATGATGCGGCGGGCCCTGGTGTTGCGGCGGCAGCGGGTGCTGCACCCATCCGGGCGAATAAGCCATGTACTGCTCCGCGGGCATCCCGTACTGCGGGTACTGCGAAGCGATGTCAACGAGGAAGCGACGCGCGAGGACGCGGCGAGTCGACTTACGTAGTACGGCGGCGACCACATCGGCGCCGCGGGCGGCAGGCCCGCGGGGGTCCCTGGGTGCTGGTGCTGGTGGGGTGCGAGGCGCGGACTGGGCATGCCGGTGGGCATGGGTCCAGGGCCCCCAGGCCCTGTCGATGGCCGCCCGCTCATGTTGACTCCGCCGCTCGTCCCGTTCGTCATCGCGCGCGAGTAGACCGGCGAGCGCGGGGGGCCGCCGTTGCTGTTCCCGTTTTGCGCCTGCGAGCGCGGGGTGAACGTCGGGGGCGTGTAGGACTGCCCCTGAGAGGACCCCTGATGCGACTGTGGTGGCAATGACATGGGCCGTGTCGACGGTGACGGTGCGCTCTCGGACGGGGGCTTGGAGGCCAGGGACGGCCCCTGGAAGAGTTTTGCAATGCTCTTGCGGTCTATTTTGGTGACTGCCGAGGGCGTCGAGGGAGGCGGGGGTGCGGAGGTCGTCGTCGGGGAGGGGTCCGAGGGAGTATTTGAAGGGATCTGAGCGAGCGACGTGGGTCGGCTAGTGAAGGCGGATTTGCTGGCGGCAGTGGATGTGCCGTTTTGAACGGCGACGGACCCGAACGACTTTACGGTCTCGGCCTTGACCGCCGGCGCGGACGCGGGCGAGGAGGAGATGGGCACCGGTGCGTCGTCGATGGAGCCGAATGTCACTGGGGATGCTACAGAGCGTCAGCAAGGGGGCGAGGAGGAGAGACAGGGGGGAGCGATGCGCACCAGACTTGGCAGCGCCGGCCGAGTTGCGTGGTATGTTGATGCCATCCTTTATGGACACGCCCTGGCCGAGGGTGCTCGGACGGCGAGAGTGGGTCGGGTGTGTATTTGAGGAGGTGCCATTTGGGGAGGTGACGTTGGCAGGGGCAGGGGACTGCGAGCGCGAGGAGGATGCTGTCGATGTGTGCGGAGGAGGGCCCCGAGCCCAGGCAGACTTTGACGGAAGCTGGGGAGGATTCTTCGGTGCAGTTGCAGTAGAAGATTTGCTCATTCTGTGCGGAGGCAAGGAGCGACGAGGGGGGTGAGCGAGGGTCGCAGCAGGGAGAGGTGGAGAAGGGCACGGCGGATGCCTGCCCTGGCGACGACAGGAAGAGGAGTGTGGCATGCCGTGCAGCCGATCCCTATCCTGACACGCCGGACCTTGGCACAGCCCACGACGCCGCATGTGCAGCGACGATAAATCGCACAAAATCGAGGTAAAATGGCAGCGATGCTGGGGGTGGAGGGAGGAAGGGATGGAAGAAAAAGGAGATAAAAACGCACGAACTGGCGAGCGTGAGCTGTCGAAAGCGAACTGATTTTTGTGGATCTGGAGCGCGTGCGGTTCGGTCTTTTCGAGAATTGACCTGCCAGCAGGCGAGCTAACTAGCTACGGGGTGGGTGAAGAGGAAGGGCGGGAGGATGGACGAGCAGGTCCAATCCAAAGTCGGTCCTGATGCTGGACGTTGACGAGCAAGAGCACGCCCGCCTCCCACGCAAAGAGAAATTCATGGCGCGGGCCCCGGTCACCCCTGCGTACAGGGACCCCGAGACCTGCCCCGAGGTCTCCACTCCCCTGCCCACGCCCGCCTCCCACGCAAAGAGAAATTCATGGCGCGGGCCCCGGTCACCCCTACGCACAGGACCCCGACGCACCGTACTCCTCTCATGTGCCGTGGCCCCGGTCACCCCTGCGCCCAGGACCCCATGACCCCCCGTCTCTCTGTCTGTTCCCCGCTCACCACCGCAAGCATGCTCCCGCCGTCCGACCCCGACGCCCCCGTCCGCGCCACAGACACCGACGCCGCCCTCGCACGTCTCTCCGCCGTCCGCAAGCGCTACCTCGACGACCCCTACATCGCCCCGCTCGTCCCCCGCCCCCACCTCCAGCCCCCACGTCCCCCGCTCATCAACGTCGGCACCTACCTCCGCGCCCGCGCCATCGATGCCCTCGTCGACCGCTGGATCCGCACCGCCCCGCCCACTCCGCCGTCCAGATCGTCAGCCTCGGCGCCGGTAGCGACACGCGCTTCTGGCGCCTCCAGGTGCGTCCCCCGTCCCCGCCGCACTCGTTCACGCTAACCGTCCCGTCCCGTCCCGCCCCGCCCCGCAGGCAGGCCCCCACGCGCACCGCGTCGCGCGCTACCTCGAGCTCGACTTTCCCGAGGTCACGTCCAAAAAGGCGATGGCCATCCGCAAGAGCCCGCTCCTCAGCGCGCCGCTCGGCAGCCCCGAGTCCGTCTCCCTCGGTCAGCCCGCTTTCTTTCCGTCGCGCCCCGTGCGCCGATCTAAGCTGCATGACCCCGATCTCGCGATCTAGCCGCAGGCGGCACCGCGCTGCGCTCCAGCGTATACAACCTCCTCCCAGTCGACCTCCGTCTCCCGCCCGAATCGAACCTCGCGGCCATCCTCACCACGGCCTCCCCCACGTCTCTGCCCTTGCTCTCTCCGCATCTCCCCACGCTCCTCCTCTTCGAATGCGTGCTCGTCTACATGCACCCCTCCGCCTCCGACGCCCTCATCCGCTGGTTCGCGGACTACTGCACCGGCCCCGTTCCTAGCCCCAGCACCGCCGGCGCCCTAGGCTGCATCGTCTACGAGATGTTCGGCCTCACCGACGCCTTCGGCCGCGTCATGCTCACCAACCTCCGCGTAAGCACACCCGTCACCCCTGTCTCACACCATACCCTTGTCTCACACCCATACCTTGTCTCACCCACCTCCCTCCCATCTCTTCATTCCCCCCGTCCGCTTTCCCGCAGTCCCGCGGCGTCGCCCTCCCCGGCGCAGACCCCTACCCCACGCGCGCCTCCCTCCCGCAGCGCTTCCTCCGCCTCGGCTTCTCCGCCGCCCGCGCGCTCACCCTGCGCGAGATCCGCGCGGACTACACGCCCCGCGCCGAGCTCGAGCGGTGCGCCCCCCCTCCCCCCTGTTCATCATATATATATTCACTCATTTATCGTCAATTTCGCTCGCAACATATATAGCCTCTCGACCCTCGAGCTCCTCGACGAAATCGAAGAGCTCGAGCTCGTCCTCGCGCACTACGCCATCACGTGGGGCATCAAGCTCCCCGGCTCCCCCCGCGCCCCCGCCCGGCGCCGGCCCGGACCCGATACCGCCGCGCGGCCCCAGCCGGACGCGTGGCTCGCGTGGGGCCTCGACGCGCACCCTGCGCGCCCCGCCGCGCGGAGGACGAGTGACGCGCCGTGACGCACCCTGACGCGCTGCGAGCGATCCGCACGGACCACGCGCCGGCTGCGCTTACTTCCAGCACAGTCGCACGCTCAAGCAAGCACGGTGCGTGGTACGCTGCGCCGCGGCCCGTCGTACATACTACTGGTGCGCCGGTGGATGTGGGTCTACTTGTGGGTCGATGTGGGTCGGCGGGTGCACCGCCCGATCGAATGACACTGTGCCGCGACCTAACGCAAGGTACGATTGCGTGTTGCGTGTTGCGTCTCTCGCGCGCGTCCCGCGAGGTCGTGTACGTACGCACGTACGTAGTAAGCTCGAGCGTTACATCCGTCGCCAACGCACGCGCGCGCTGGCAGGTTCGATCGCGGCGTTCGCCAATCTCAGCCGCTCACGCTCGTCGACAAGGTCCGAGCAGCGAATCTTTTTTTTATGTAAGCGCGTGCTTGCGACGGAACGCGACGTCCACGTCCACGTCCACGTCCACGTTCCAAACACGTTCTGCCCACTTTAGACGCGGCGCGCGGAACGCGTGTTGTACTCGCAATTGCTGTTGTGCCCGATTCTCGCTGGTGTGCATGATGACTGTAGGGGGGCGGGCACATGCTGGCTCCTGGCGCTCGCGGACTATTATGCACGCGCGCGGGGTACCTGCACGAGTGCCGCGGCCGCGAGCTGGGCTCCCGGAGAGCCGGGAGTACATGTAAATCTAAGGCAACCCACGAAAGCTACGAAAGCTCGATTCGAGAACTGATTAGCACTACAGTAAGCACAGCAAGTACAATGAGCCGATCTGCCCCATTACAGCCTGCGGACGACTCGTACGTGCGTACATACATATATAGCGACACGGACAAGAAGAAAGAGAGACGCGCAGGGCTAGGTATCAGTGCGAAGCAACGCATCGGCCTAATACCGTGCACTCGACGACGGGCCACGTCGCCCGCTCCGCGGGGTTCTCGCACACCGGACGCTCGCCGCAATCTGCGTCCCAGGGCCCGACGCAACGAAACCGAACTGGGCAGGTGCCGGCGACGCCCTCAGTTCCACGCGTCGCGCTTCGGCCTAGGAGCGAGGCGGAGCGCGTCGAGCGCCGCCGACAGGCCGTCGGGCATGTCCACGCACAGCGACGCGAACTGCAGTAGGAACTCGCGGTCGTATCTGGGGCGCATGGCACGCGGGCGCGGGCGCGTGGGCAGACTCAGTCCGGGATTCGTATGCGCGCGGAGAGGGCGGGGAGGCGGGGCACGCACCGGAACTTGCCTTTCTGCTCGATGCGGTTGAGGTTGAGCGCTGCCGGAGGGCGCCGCACGCCCGCGGGGTACGGGATCGCCTCGATGTCGTCGATGAACCGGGCGGTGGCGAGAGCGGAGGGTGTGCGCGGCGCCGATGGCAGCCGCGTGACGGCCGCGGGCTCTGCGTGGACTCGGGATTCCAGGCTGGGCATCGTCTCGCTGGGGACGAAGGCGGTCGCGTGCGCGCTGAGGCGACGAGGTCCGGGGCCGGGCCGCACGTTGGCACTGGCGCTAGCACTAACGGTGTAGGACGGGGACGCGGTGTTTCTGCGCGGAGGGCGCGAAGGACCCTGCTCCTCGTGCGGCGGCGCGTGCTGGTCCCATTCCAGCGCGCACGGGATAAGCTGCTCCGCGGGCATCGCGTGCCCAGCGCCCTGCGGGACGACGTCAGCGGCGATCGGCCCCGCGGCGAGCAGCAGGCAGGCAGACTCACGTTGCCCATGCGCACCCACACAGGCGCCGGTGTGTGCGCGGTGCCTCCTGCGCGTGTGCGGGGGTGTTCGGTGCTGAGGGACGGCTCCGGCGAGGCGAGCGCGCGGTTTGCCTGCGGATGAGACCGCCTTGGACGGCCGCGACCACGCCGGCAGCGACGCTGGAGTCGGCGTCGAGGCGTCGTCTATCGAGCCAAACGTGACTGGCCACCCCCGATATCGTCAACAAGGCCATGTGTGGCAGCAATCGTCGTATGTGGACGCGGACTCGAGACGCACCGGGTTTGGCGGCGCTGGTGCTGCGGGGGACGCTGAGCCCGTATTGGATGGACACGCCTTGTGCTGGCGCGCGCGATTGGCGAGGGTGCGTCGAGCGTGGATTGGCCGCTGCACCAGGCGTGACGCCGGAGGTTTGGGCGGTTGTTGAGAAGACGGTGTTGTTGATATACGAGGAGGGCCGCGAGCCCAAGCCGACTTCGCTGGCACTGCAGTAGAAAAGGTGTTCATTGTGTCAAGTTGGTCAGGAAACCCTTCTGCTGAGTTAGAGGTCGCAGTATGAGAGCAGGCGATAAGGCTATCAACACGTCCAAGCCTTATATTGGCTTCCAGATTCCATAGAAGACACGAGTTCAGCTGCGCCGAGTAGAAGCGCGCGTGGAGTGGACCTAGACGCGCTCTATGCACAGAACATATTTTTGCAGTTGTCTGGAAGGGAACATGATACCACGTACGAGACGTGTCGTGCACTCAATTTGTTCGCCAATGAATGCCATGTGTGTATAAATTTAATACAAGAGAGAAGGGAGAACACATGTCTTCGTGCACGTGTCTCTTCGAAGAAACAACGAACGAAATCAAGGAGCCCTTGGGAGCGGGTAAGACAATTGATCATAGGGCAGAAAGAGGCAGAGATTACGAACACATCTCCGTAGTGGCCAGCGCGCAAATTGGTAACAGTCCCTCCGGGCTATAATTCTGGAACATCCACCGCGAATACCATCTAGTATCACACAGTTCGAGGCAGAGGGCATCCGACGAGTTCAAGTTGTCAAGCTTATTTTGCAACTGAAAAAGGAATCCAGGGCTTTATCTGCATCAAACGAGAGGACAGCGACCATCAGGCCGCAGGTAAATACTCTCGAACGATGCGATGATGCGGGGAGGACATAAACATACCATAACTTATCTCTTCCGTGAAGCGGCACTGCGTTCGTCCTCTTCAGTATGAAGATCTGATAGCTCGGGTCGTGGTCCATCCTGCTCAGCTGCCATCTCTTCAACGGCGTGCTCGAGAGACTGGTTAACATCCTTGTCGGCCGGCTTCGTCACGATCTCACTGTTCTGCTCTTTCATATCTCTCAGGGCAGCAGTGGCATCGGTAGCAGCCTTCAAAGCGGCGGCGGCAGCAGCAACAGCAGTATTGGCAGCATCAGCAGCATCGACAGCGGCAGCAAAGGCACGACGGGCAACAGCGTTGGCACGAATGGCGGTAGTGACGGCATGACGGGCAGCCATTTTGGCAGCGCGCGGGGCGTAGCGGTAGCAGGGTCGGCAGCGGGAACGTTCATCTTTTCATTCGCGGCAGCCTTTTCGGAGGCCTCATTGTCCGTGTCCGTGGCAACACCGTTGTGCTTCTCTAGCCAGTCCTTGACTCTCTGCAGCCGTGTTGCTTCATTCTGGATCGCCTTTAAACGCTTGCGCTCCGCCTTCGAAGGTTTGAGCCAACCATTGTCCGTGTCCGTGGCAGCACCGTTGTGCTTCTCTAGCCAGTCCTTGACTCTCTGCAGCCGTGTTGCTTCAACCTGGATCGCCTTTAAACGCCTGCGCTCCGCCTTCGAAGGTTTGAACCAACGAGCCAACGTAGGCGGCTGCGTGATGGTGTGTCCAGCGTGCGAGCGCTTCGACTCCTTCATTTCGACCTTCTGGCCTTGCAAATTATTGATGGCGATCTTCTCGCCCGGAATGTATCTGCTTGCCTTCGCCAGATGAGGAACATGACGGGCGCTGGCGGTGAATATGTTGGGTAGCGGAGGCGTGATGTTGTAGAGCTGTGTCGGCGTGCGGGACGCTTGTAGTAAGAACGGGTTTTGATACGAGGATGGAAACATCGCCCCGGTGAATAGGACAGATTGGTCGAATGGTGCATAGAATGGATAAGGTCGGAGTTGTGGGGGAGGCGCATATGGCCCCCATTCGGGAGAAACGTCAGGCCATAACATAGGCACTGTGGGCCCAGGGGGCTGCGAAGCAGAAACAGATATGTCCATCAAAAAGGCGTTCCATTGCGCAGCGAATTGACTCACACAGTACCCTTGTCGCTGTGTATACGCCGTGGGAGGTACACCCGCAGGAAGTCCTGGGTAAGGGTATTGGTGTGGACGGAAAGTGGGTATTATGGTATGGTTGTTGCCAGTACCACCTGGCCTTGAACTGCTATATTCTGTCAACGGTCGCTCATCTATTTGAACGCCGTCGCTCGTCCCGTTGGTCGTGTCAAGCGTATGGCCTCGGAGGGGCGATTCAATGCTCCAGCAACCTATAGACGAAGGAGTCGAAGGAGGCGAAGGAGTCACCGAAGGTGTAACGGTGTGAGAGGGCGGTGAGAATCGATAAGGAGGGGTCTGAGCTAGAGATGCAGTAGGAACGAGCATCTGTGAGCGAGATGGGAATAGAGGGACATGAGCGCATGCTGATGTTGATGGAAGAGCTGACGCATCGGCTTTTGAAGCTCGTGCAGCACTGGGGGGAGTCCTTGGGGAGGATTCAAGATTGAATCCTTTCATTCTGGAAGAATGTCGAAAAAAAAGTTCAATGAAGAGAGAGACAGAAGGTCGAAGAGTTGCGTTGACCAACCACCAAGACACTCTTATATCGGACTCGAAAAATCGATGGCAAGGAAGCGAGCATTGCGCGGCTGCTGTGCACAATGAAGTGCGCGTGAATCAAGGCTGCGACCTGTGCGCAGAGCAGAGCTTCGCGGACAGTCCCTAATAGAAAAAAAGAGGCACGGGGCCACGTACGAATGATACTGCGCACTCGATTCTACAACCCATGAACGCCGCCTGCGTATAAATTTTCAACAATACAGGAGTAGGTCACATGTGTGCGGGTGAGTATATACGATGTCGATGAGCGAGACTGGGTGAATGGAACATAAGACACCTATAGACAGATAGGAGGGAAAGAGGGAATATCAAAGAGCTACAGAGTATATGACGATCGGCGGACGTACATGACAAAATATTAGGAACTGGCAAGAACAAAATAACGATTAGTGCGAGAGTCTCTCCAAAAAACAAACGAGCTTGGCCGACAGAAGAAAAAGCAAGGTATGAACAAAGACGTGCAGATCCAAAACAAAAAGAGGTTCACCACCGAGAACGAAAATTAGACGCCGGAATGCCGACCCGCATCCTACACACCGATCACAGCACGACCATCGTCGGCCGCGCCACCGCCACATACGCCGGCGGCGCCTCCCCGCTCTCGCTCTGCTGCCCCGTGATCAGGCGCTCGTATACGACGTTTTGGTCGAACAACGTCCCAACGCGCGAGTGGGGAGCGGCAGTAACCTCAGCGAGCGATGCACCTGAGTCGCTCGACATGCGCGAGATGGTGCGCTCGAGGAGGCCGGAGGATGGCGGCGACGGGGGCACGACGGACTGCTTGCGACGCTTGACAGAGCACGCGCAGGAGCGCACCTGCGGGAAAGACTCCTCGAGCGCCTCAGAGTACCGCGGAAGCGATGTGTGCTCCGTGTTGCACAAGCACTGCGCAGACGCGAGTAAGTCCAGCTGAGTTAGGCGAAGGCACGAGGAACCGAGGGCTCACAGAGAGGATGTGCACCGGCGTCTGCACGACGATATCGAACAGCTTCCGCTTGCCGGTCTTCGGATCGATATGCATATCGTCCCCACGCTCGACCCGAATAACGATCTTGAGCGTGTGTGCGATCTGGATGTTGCTCTTCCTGTTCTTGTTCGTGAAATGCAGCAGTCCACACGCGGTCGGTAGCTTGAGCGTCGTGTGAAACGACCACGGGCCGGGGCCCATCAGGCTCGATGCCATCTCTGACGCGTCGTCATCGGGCCCGAGCAGCGCATGCAGTGGCGAATCCATGAACGCGAGGGGGTCCTCGGAGACGAGCGGGAGGATGGGAGGACCATTCTTGTCCGCATTCTTGAGCATGAGGAGCGCGAACCGGTTAGTTTGTTCTGACCGTGCCGAGCGTTTCATCTGCACATAGTAGTCTACTCGCTCTATAACACGCGCGTCAGACGCATGAGACTAGTCAAAACAATGTCGATGCGCACCCTCGAGGATCACGGACAGACGGTGGATTCTCATCTTGGCCATGGGCAAGAAGCTCATGTGAATAGGTATCGTGCCTCCGATGTGAAACATCCTGCCAGAGATGGAGAGCAGGTACTGCAACTGATTATCCCAGAACCGCTCAACGATGATATTTTCTGTATCCTCCGTGTCGTCGTCGCTGGGGGACGCGACTATCACGACATTTCGTACTGCAGTCAGTTTCGTCGTGAACGCACCCGGTCGATGCACCTGTGCTTTGAGCCGCCAAGTCACTGATCCATAATCACATTCCAACGAAGGAGGCATATTCGATGGAATCGCGAAGGATATCGGAAACGTGTACGTCCCTGCAGTTCCACGTGATCATGAGCACCTACCAATAACGAATAGTCAAAAGAGCGTACCAGCTTTATACTCCCTCCAACCATCTCCAAACTCCTTGTGCTCCTCAAGGTCCAACCCAAGCGCCTCCCCCACCTTCCCAAACGCCGTCGTGGTCTTCTCCTTCGTATGATACAGATGGCTCCACGTCGTTTCCTTCTCTTTTTCCTTTCCCTTCCCCTTGTCGAACGTCCGCCCCCGACTCGCCTTCACGCTTATCCACACTCGCACCCCTATCGAACGTCCTCGGCGAGCTCGACCTCACCCGCTCCTTCACCGCATCCAGAATCACGTTCGACACCGCGCTCAGGCTGAACCTCGCGACCTTGCGCCCGCGATCCGTGCTCGGCTCTCGCGACCCACGCACGGGCGAGACCGGCGTGGAGCCCTCCGCAGCGTGCGAATGTAGATCTTCATCAATACTGACAGGGCGTGACGGCGATGTATCAAGGTGGGAGCGGAAACTCGACGCCGACGACTCGGCGGGCCTCATCCGCGAGCGCGAAGACGGACCTGCAGCATGCATCATGTTCAACGAGCTATACACGCATATGACGGAAAGACCGAGTAGGATGTATTTGAGAATTAGATAAAGACGTACGTGACTGGGACCGGTTCGCGTCTCGCGGAACGAATTCAATATCGCTCGGGATCTCTTCCATTCTATGCAGCGGGAGGAAGTGGCTGGTGGACGAGCGTCCACTGCGCGGCGTCGGCGGGACCGAGTCTATCGCAAACCCGGGCTGGCTCGGCGTGGAGAACATCTGCGGCGTATAGAGTGGGGTCGGCGAGCGCGAGTTCGTCCGATGCAGGACAGGGTCGCGTTGGAAGGTTGTCCGGTCGGCACTCAGGCGCCGTCGTGCCGTGTCCCTTCCACGCCGCACGGTTTCGTCCACGACGCCTGCGCCATCAGGGGCGTGAGTTTGGCGGCGTGGTACCCCTGCGAAATCATCGTGCGAACGGTCGCGCGCACTGTCGGCGTCGTGATCGCGTTCTGGGGAGCTGTCGGTGTGCTCGAGCTCATCTCGGTAGAAGGAAAGGCCTGGGCCAACGGAGAGGGCACGTCGGATGGACGAAGATGGCGTCGAGGGCGCACGAAAGAAAACTTGTGTGGCGGAGAAAATCTTGTGTTCCTCTGTCACTTCCGTGCGCCGTGCGCCAACGCCTGAAACGCTGGGTGTAAATGAAGCGTGCCCGACCCCAGGAAGCAGCGTACATACCTTCCGGCCAGCTTGTCGCAGATTTCCCCTGAAGCTCTATTTCGATACTTGAAATTCGCGTGGGCTTGACGAGGTTCAAGGTCAATAGCCCGCGCAAGAGCGCCGGAGCCGTATCGCTCGCCGAGTGACGTCTGCCAGTGAAGTCTGAGGATCGTAAGAAGACCACAGACTCGGTGAGGCAGATAGAAAGATTGTTCTTGTGCGTCTTGGTGGTCATTATGGTATCGTGGAATTGCCAACAGAGTGTGTGGCGTTATTCTCGAGCGACGCTCTGGGCTGTGAGATAGTGCAGGATTTCAGGGACGTCGTTGGGCGCTGATGTGCGATGTGCGGAAGAGGAGGTGAGCAAGAGGGTGCTATCTAGAACTGAATGAGCAGGCCATGGCCTAAGAGAGCGCGGGCCAGGCACATCCGGACAAGGAGGCTGGATCCGAGTGCCCATGACAATCTAGGGCAATTTGCAGCTTCCGTGTTCCGTCGTCAAAAATGAAGAGAAATTGCGTCTTTTGCGTCATCCCATGCAGTCCATGCACATGCGTCGGCCCTGCAGCTCGTGGCGTCCGCAGCGTCGTCCCGGCCGTAACGTAAAATCTTAAAACATTCAAGCTTGCTCGCAATAGCTCTTCGTCATTTCTTTACGAGAATTGCACTGGGTTCATGCTCATTATCCTGGCCAGCATCTGACAATCGTCTCAGTATGCGCGAGAAAGAAATAAAAAAGAGATAAATTTTTGCTTAGTCATATTCGTGATAGCGTGATAATTCATGCACGTGACCCGACGCGTACACGCGTCTGCATTTGCAGGAGTTCACAGGGAAAACATGTCTCGCAGAGAACTCAGACCGACGGACTCACCGCGTCAACAGACGCCCTGATGTGAGAGCTCGCGGAATGGAACAAGAAAGACGCACCTGGATGCAGTACCCAACGCTCTCATTGGCCAAGGAACAGGAACAACAGCGCCGTTCCTAGCCCGGAGATCCCTCCAATAATCTCTCCCCACACAGCCCATCTACCCTTTGTTACCTTGCCGCCGGCCAGTCCCCGTCGGCCTAGACCGACGATCCCCGAAACACACATGGACGGGGGCAATCATATTACATCACAAACAAGATCGGATTCCACATTCCCACTCCAGACGCATCGAAAGCGAGAGCCAGGCAGAGTGCAGAATGGAATGGAAGACAGACAAAATACGTGTTCAGCTTTACCGAGCACGCGAAGAGATGCTATCGAACGGGGGTGTCCAGCAGCTCTCGTGCACGTTGAAGTGCCTGCCGGTCAAACGTTCAGCACAGCTGCCAACGTGCGCGCGCCGCCAGAACAGAAAAACGACCGCTCACCTGACCACCTGGCCCACCGCCCTGCAATTCCCCTCCCCATTCTCTGCCCACGTCACCACCCACCGCCCAAGCACGTTCCCCTTCGTGTCCGTCGTCTCCGACACCGTCTCCTCCGACCCCACCTCCGGCATGCGCGCCTCGCCACTCGGCAGCTGCACCGCGCTCGCGAGCGACCACCGCGCGAACGGCCTGGTCGCGTCCTCCAGGAATGCCGGGTCGTAGACGCGCGTGACCCGCGGGTGCAGCGCGAGCGTGAGCGTCGTGAGCTCGAGCACTCCGTCCGCCGCCCCGCGGCGCATTGCGGTGACGTATGGCTGCCCGCACCAGCTCACGAGCGCGGTCGACACGCCGCTCGTGCCGATCGCGATGCCCGCAAGTGCCGCGCGGGCCGAGAGCGGGAGCCCCGACTCGATGATGAAGATGAAGGGCGAGAGCAAGAAGGAGAGCGTGAGAGAGGAGAGGGAGAAGATCTTGAGGCGCTTGAATGTAGACGCGAGCGGGCCTTGGTAGATGAGGGCCGAGCTTTCGGATGCGTCTGCCGTTGAGGGGGAAAGGGTAGGTTTGGAAGAGAGGGTGGTGGTTGAGAGAGGAGAGGCGGCTGTGGTGGAGAGTGCGCGCAGGGCGGTGAGGTGTCGGCGGTATGGAGCATGGTTAGAATTTCGCAGCAAATGGTGTGCTATGCTCGGTATCGGTAAGACAGTGCAGCGCTTCATTGCATGCAGAGATGCCGTCCATCTCATCGTCGATGCTGGAAGAGTGGCCGATACATGGATCTATGGCGTTTTCGAAGCCGGTGGAAGTAGGAGAGAGCGTGTGAGTAGCGTGTGCACCGTATAATGCAGCATGAACTGCGGCACCTTTTTGCACCTTTTAGAAAGCCGCACTGGCGCGTCCGAACGGCAGATTCACGGTTGGGAAACGGAAAGCAGCTTGCTGTTTTGCAGCTTATTATTTCGGCAGGATTGCGTGCCTCGGAGTCCGGAAGAGCCGGGACCTCGTCTCATAATAGCCAGTGACGCCTCGATCGGCCGAGCCAATCATCGAGCTCAGGTTTAGACAAATGACTCTCAAGGCCTCCAAGCTCCAAACTCAAGAGTGCTCCAAGGGAGGTCAGACTTTGGGTAATAGACAGCACTTACTTCGACCACCGTAAAGCTGGAAATCCAAAAGCTATAGCCTACGCAGGGCCGCAGCCATCTTATTGTAACCAGATGATATAATCTCATGGATCTCGATTGTCCTTGAATTCATAGAGCACGTATTGAGGTGTCAAATCATTTTTCTCACAATCTTGTTTAACGGTTTGTTGCTTATGAACAAGTCCAGAGCCTTTCGGAGTTTCAACATTTGGAAGAAGTCTCAGCGCGCGACGCGCTTGACCTCGATCATCTCCTGATCTTGCGTCCTCTAGCGCTATGGACCCTCCCATATATTATCCCAAAGCAGAATTCATCGAAACGGTGAGTCCGACCATCATGGACTGCCGTCCGAGTACGAGGGCCAACTGGGAGCCTAAATGAAGGACACAGGCAACAAGGTATCTCGCCGAGCGACGATCGCAGGCCCTCAGAACATCATCCTCGGAGGCAAGACGATCATCTCCAGCGGTGCGATCATCCGGGGCGACTTGAAGCGCACTGGCCCAGGACATGCCGTCGTCATCTCATTAGGACGATACTGCCTTGTGGGAGAAGGTTGTGTTATGAGGTACGTACCTGTGGCCTTCGTTAGGGCGCACGCTGACCACAAGCTCGATGCAGACCGCCCTACAAAACATATCGGGGGAACTTCAACTATTACCCTATGAAGATCGGAGACCATGTCCACATCGGGGCGAACTCAGTGGTCGAGGCTGCCACTATAGGGAACCACGTCGAGATCGGGGAGAACTGTGTCATTGTGAGCCGACTCAACGCCCTCGTTTGGTGCCGTGCCCTGATATCTGCATCATCCTAGGGCAAGTTCGCCATCATCAAAGACTGCGCGAAAATTGCAGATAACACGATCGTGCCACCAAACACTGTCATCCCCGCTCTTGCGCTCTTCGCTGGCTCACCCGGTCAGTGTACAAGTCTTCAGGCCGACCCAGCTATACTCATCCTTCCAATCTTTGGCCAGGTCACTTCGTGGAAGATCTGCCCGAGTCTACGCAGGAGATCGTTGAAGCGCAAACAAAGCAATACTATACCCGATTCCAACCCCTGGACCGGTGACAACACCCAGTTCCATTCTCGCCTGCAAATCGTACTTTATACTCGCTTAATGTACCAATATTCGCGTTTCTCTCTGACTCGATGAAAGCAAGGTCAGTCGCACTACCACGCTTGCTGTACGTGACGTATCATAGTCAAGCACTGACACTATCTCAGGGACGACGAGGAAGATAATACAGTACCATGTTGATGTCGATAATCGACAGATCTCTTCGTCTCATGTCTCAGTAGGGTTTCTAATATATATCTTCTCCTGAAATCATAAGCCTCTCCTATTGTCGCTCTTGTTGTGAGTATCCGCAACTCCGTGGGTCCTTGATCGGCTTTCTTGACTTGGCTTGGGTATATAGGTCGGTTCTGTACCACCCCTCATACCGCATGACCGGTCATTTTTGAACATAAGGATATGCGGTGAATAGCTATCCAGTGCGGTGCCTCGCGCCGTGAAAGGTGGTATGATAATTGACTCTAGGAGACGAGGGAATAACGCAATGCGCTAATACCCTATCACTTGACGTCACACAAGCATTTCATCCTGCACTACATTGCTGCAACAAGGAGACCATGAAGGGGGCGTACAGGGGTGATCATGGCTAGGACGAAAAAAAAACGGAATAACTACTGAGCGGGGGGTGGGGGGCTGTAGTGGGGATACGAGATAAAACCAGAACCGAATATATGCGCCAGTGGGGGTGATGCGATGTAGGACGTGAGTAATGTACGAGAGGTCATAACGATGCGAAGGGTACTTTTAAGCAAGTGCTCTATGAGTGAGTTGTAGGGTGGACATGCAGATAAAAAGCAATGAGACGAATCGAAGGCGTGAGGTGCAGAGCGATCATAAGGTAAGTCGATAAGATGCGAAAGAGGTCCACAAGAGAGAAGACTAGAACAAGGAAGAAGGCATTTAATCCTTCTTCTCCGGGTTTTCAGTACTCTCCGATGAAGACGAGGCGTTGTTTTCTGCGTTACGCTTCTCGTAGACCTGCAGAAAATTGTCAGATGAGGAAACCAAGAATGAAAGTCGTAAACGGACCTTCTGGAAAAGACCGAGCGAAGCCTGCTGAGCCTCGTTGATCTTCTCACGGATGGCATCGGCAGTGATAGATTCGTCACCAGCCTGACCCTTGACGGCGAGCTCACGCAGCTCAACGAGGTGCTTGGTGACCTTCTCCTTCTCAGTAGCGTCCAATTGGTCTTTGAACTCGGTCATCGCTAGTAGAGAATGAGAAAACATGGCAACAAAGAGGCTACCGTGACGTACCTTTCTCAGTGTCAACGCATACAGACTCAGCCTTGTTTGACTCTTCAATGAGATCCCGACGAGCCTTGTCGGCCTCAGCGAACTGTTCAGCGTCAGAAACCATGCGCTCGATGTCCTTGTCACTGAGACCAGACGAAGAAGCGATAGTCATCGACTGATCCTTGTTGGTAGCCTTGTCCTTCGCGGTGACATGTACGATACCATCTTCGCCATGTGATCAATACACCATCAAGCATACAGTGAACAGCGACTTACCAGCATCAATATCAAAGGTGATCTCGATCTGAGGGACGCCCTTGGGAGCAGGGGGAATACCGACGAGGTTGAAGTTTCCGAGGATCTTGTTATCCCGGACGAGCTCACGCTCGCCTTGGAAAATCTTGACTTCGATGCGGTTTGGCCATCAGCAGCAGTCGAAAAGACCTGGGACTTCTTAGTAGGGATGGTAGTGTTGCGCGAGATGAGCTTCGTCATGATACCGCCAAGAGTCTCAATACCAAGCGAGAGAGGAGTGACGTCGAGCAGGAGAATGTCGGTGACATTGCCGGCGAGCACACCACCTTGGATGGAAGCACCGATAGCAACCGCCTCATCGGGATTGACACCCTTCGAAGGCTCGCGACCAAAGATAGACTTCACAGTCTCGACAACACGAGGCATACGTGTCATACCGCCGACAAGGATGACCTCATTCACGTCACTGGCTTTTACACCGGCATCCGCAAGAGCCTTCTTGCACGGGTCAAAGGTGCGCTGAATGAGAGGGGCGACAAGGGCTTCGAACTGCGAGCGATTAAGCTTTTGGTTGATATGCTTGGGGCCAGAGGCATCGGCGGTAATGAAAGGCAGATTGAGTTCCGTCTGGGAGGTCGATGAAAGCTCAATCTTGGCCTTCTCCGCTGCCTCACGAATACGCTGAATGGCCACGCGATCACCGCTAATGTCAACACCCGACTCCTTCTTGAACTCGTCCAGAATATGGTTGACCAGAAGGACGTCGAAGTCCTCGCCACCCAAATGAGTGTCTCCGTTCGTCGACTTCACCTCAAATACACCCTTCTGCATCTCCAAGATAGAGATATCGAAGGTACCACCCCCGAGATCGTAGACTGCGATGACGGAGTTATCTGTGCGGTCAAGGCCATACGCGAGCGCTGCTGCCGTAGGCTCATTGATGACACGGAGAACTTCAAGACCAGCAATCTGACCAGCATCCTTAGTCGCTTGCCGTTGTGCGTCATTGAAGTAAGCAGGAACAGTGACGACTGCGTGGCTGCGGGAAATGATGAGGTGACAAAATTAAGAGTGAACACTTCGGCAACGTACTTGACTTTCTTGTTCAGATACTGTTCGGCAGTGTCACGCATCTTGGAAAGGACCATCGACGATAGTTCTTCGGCGGACTAGGAACAGATGATAAATGAGTGTATACCCTTCCTAAACTACCGCTCGACGAGGCAAGACACTCACAAATTGCTGCTTCTTCCCTCCCAACTCGACCTCGACAGCTGGTCGACCATCAGATTTGGCCACGAGCGTAAATGGCCTGCAATACCAACATCAGCGAGAGCAACGTCACAACATACTCAATATGACTCACCAGTGCTTCTGGTCTTCCTTCACCTCTTTGTCATTGAATTGGCGACCGATTAACCGTTTGAAAGCGAAGACGGTGTTCTGGGAGTTGACAACTGCCTGACGCTTGGCCGGAAGGCCGACCAGACGCTCTCCGTGTTTTGTGAACGCAACAACGGACGGTGTTGTCCGTGCACCCTCCGCATTCTCAATCACACGGGAAGTCTTGCCCTCCATGACGGAGACACAAGAATTCGTCGTACCCAAATCGATACCGACCACGGGGCCTATAAGCCAATGTCAATAACTAGAGAATATAATATGCCAGCAAGACTTGCCGGAAACTTTTGAGTTCATGTTCCTCGCAATAAGCGACCGCGGGATACCCTATGATGGCATTAGCTGGTGATTATTTGTGAAGATAAGACTCGCGTACAGCATAGTTGCCAGTGCGAGCAACAGCGGCACGGAGGGAACGAGCAGCAGTGAACATAGTGAATGAGGTGGAAGGTGAGAAAGAGGATGATGTGGAGCTTCGAAATTTTTGTGCAACTTCGCCAGCGAAGAATTACGTAATGCACATCATGTGATCAGCATTCGAAATTTCGGGAACGTTCCTCCCACCAACTATTGCCCTTTTCTCTCCAACCACTTCATAAGACTCTTTCGCAACAAGACAGAACCCGAACTCTCCAATGTTTCTATATTTGAAGGGATTGTGCTGGAAAGTCAACATGGACAGGACGTTCATCGCGATACATCGCATGGCATGCTATGCTAATAGACGCGACGAGCCTCGGCTTGGCGGCTCCGAGCCGGCTACCCCGCATTACCGGTCAAGTGCACTCCCCGCATTTTGTCTCTTGCTCTCGCGACTTGCTCTCTTTCCGAGAGTGAACTCCACCTTCCTCCATTTTGAAGAAATATGGCTACCACCAAGAAGATTGGAGGCGAGTTTGGCGAAGTTCGCGCTGCCATCGATGTCGAACAACTCAATGCTTACATCGGAAGGAGCGTTCCGTCGATCAAAGCTCCCGTTGAGGTGAAACAGTTCAAGGTCCGTATAGTTTAGTACCTTCCTAGCAGCACTCTCATTCGAAGATTGCAACAGTTTGGACAGGTGAATATAACATGTCTACCTGGGAACGAGCCTATAGTAATTCACATCTCAGTCAAATCCTACATACTTCTTGACAGATGCTAGGTGGGTTCGTGCCCAATGTGTTATGCAAAGCATTGCTGAGGTTCGAGATTTGAATTTCACAAGCGGCGCTCGCTTGTCCTCCGGAAAAAGCCTGCAGGTCAACTTCTATCAAAAACCGCGCATCAGATTGAACGCGAATATACCATCCTCCACGCGATACATAAACACAACGTCAGCCCGTCGATACCAGCTTCTCAGCGTGTTCCTGCACCAGAGCCTATCATTCTGTGCGAGGACAATTTAATTATTGGCACGCCTTTCTACATCATGGAGTTCCTAGACGGACGCATCTTTACAGACGTGCGCATGCTTGAGGTATCGCCAAGCGACAGACGCGAATGGCAAGTCATAAACTTGGTTTTCCATTATGACTGTCTGTGATAACGAAGCTATTCACTTAGCTGGTTATCGGCTGTTCGATCTCTCGCCGCCCTGTCATCCCTTGACCCAGCAGCACTTGGCCTTTCAAACTTTGGTCCTTCGACCGACTATTTCCCTCGACAAATCAAGTCCCTCACATCTGTCTCTGTTGCACAGTCACAGGCTGTCGATGTAGAGACAAATGAGCCAACTGGAATGATACCTCAGTTTGACGAGATGGTGCGATGGTACCGGCAGAACCTGCCTGACGAGAAGAAGACGGGACTGCGAATTGTCCATGGTGATTATAAACTCGATAACATGATATTCCACCCCACCGAAAACCGCGTTATCGGGATTTTGGATTGGGAACTCTGTACTCTGGGCAGCCCTGTGAGTCTTTTCTGATTGCAATCTTTGACCCACATTGCTCACTGTCTTCTTCGGATACCATTCATCAGTTGGCAGACCTTGCGAACTTGACGACATCGTGGGCCATCGACATATCTAGCATCCAAGGTGTAGACGTTAAAAAGTTTTCCTTGATGCGTGGCTTCAAGAACACCACCAAGGACGTTCCTATTGCTCTAGAAGAGCTCGAGCGCGAATATTGCCGTCTCACGGATCAGCCATACCCGATTATTGAATTGCTATTCGTCCGTAGCTGGATGCTGTTCCGAGTGCGTCCTTTTCTTGCTCAGTGAGATAATTCATCTCGTTCTGAAATCGTGGCCCACGCGTTTCAGCTGGCGATTATATCGCAAGGCATAGCAGCTCGGTATGCCCGCCGCCAGGCCAGCTCTGAGCAGGCCTACATCCAAGGGCAGATGTTCCCAATCGTCGGAAAGCTGGCTAGAGCAGTTTTGGAAGACGGAGGTGTTACTATTACAGCCCAACCAAAGCTGTAAGTTGCGACCGAACTGAATGGCTGTCTAGTAGGATGGAACATTCTCTGCCCTCAGTGTATCTAGATGGAATTTGAACTCGCACGGACAACACTATGACCATACCTTCACAACGCATCCGTAATCATTGTACGTGAATTGAGGAGCGGGCATTATGTTGGCATGAGCCCTTCAAACCCGTCAGGAAGTCGCGCGTCTGCTCCATTTCCCAACCCTTCATCACTAGCTCTTCCATAGTCTACAACTTGACTTATCAAGTGCTTTTCTGATCAATTTATCCCTTCGATTTGGCGCCAAGGCCAGACATGTCGGAACATTCTCTGGCTGTTCGACCCATAGATGATACGGTATTGGTGGCTCTGCATTCGACAACGAAGTTGCCAGTTTTTCCAGCGTAGTCAATGATGGCGTCTGAACAAATGGAAAATTCATCAAAAATAGACAGCCGACGCCTCAACACAGGACATACCTGCATGACAACCTGAAGATAGAGTCGTAAGAAAGTATGTAACACAGATAGAGATAGGGAGCATTACCTTGTGCATGTTCTTCAGATCATCAAGATACTCAACCGTCTCGGGTCTCTCCTTAGTTTCATGTATTACCTATGATTTACAAACATTGGTTTGAAAAGTTCGAGGCGAGTTAGGGCGAGCCACTTCGTTCAGAATTCTGAAGTGGACAAGGCGAACAGACGACCTACCGCAACAGCTGCGTGCGCTGTCTGCGCCATCAGAGGACCGACTCCCCAAGTTTCTGTCTATCCTCCTCGAAGAAATCAACACTTCTGAGAATAAAAACCAGGATGTGGACGAACGTCTAAAAGATCTCTGCGAACGATCAGCTGCATCACAAGCGGTTGTTTCTGCTGTGAAGTTTCTTGTGCAATCGTTTCTAGCATCGAGAGACATACGAGTCGTTCAGCGATCGCTGTAAGGTGTCCGCTACAGGACACGGCAATCACCTGAGCCGATTAACGAGTTGTCCGGCAGATTCATATCATTGGAAGATGTCATGTCACCGCGATTTGAGCGGTCTCTGTGCAAACTGGATGTTTCTGGGACATAGTTGGGTCGGGCCTCTGTGCATGCAAGGGGTAGTGAAGAAAAACCTGAATGATGATATCGTGTCGCTTTTGATATCGGTATGGCTTTGCTGCACGCACGATGCAAAGTTGCCCAAGAACAATGGGCGTGAACAAAGATTTGAACATATCCAGTCAACTGTTCGGACATGTACTTAAGTGTGTCTAATTTTCGACTCCGCGACTATTTTTCAAAAATAATTATCGCACCATTACCGTGAGCGGAGGCCAACACTAATAATAGTTGAGTTTTGCTACCACGACTGACTGTGATCAAGGTCGCACATCAACGAAGGTTGTGAGGTGGATAAAACAGAATAATGAGACATCGACTGTCGAATCATCGTCTGCCAGACCTGGACCTCAAGATGCCAAGAACTACATCACTTGGTCCTGGGGCGTTCATGTCTGAACGTAAAGCACTCACAGGAATTTGAGAGTACGTTCGATTGTGATTTCAAAAACAGTCTACGACGAGAGTGCTTTAGTCTGCAGCAGTCCCGAACGTGAGGCCCTTCCCCACTAGATGATATCGAGTCTCAAACAAGATTACTAACCTCTTTGCTCAGTCCGTACAGATTGCTGCAGACGCTCATTGAAGGATGTGAGCATGTCCTGTAAATTTCTTCTTATCGACTGCTCCAGTGCGTCAAAGTGCACGCATATCTACATCAAATCACAGTCTCTCATCAGCTGGAAGACACGGACAGCTCGGGAGATCATCGCTATCATACACCTAGGTGTTTCATTTCATTAGTTGACTCTTCTCGATCTAGATGCAGGATGCGCTTGCCTTTCTCTCCAATCAACCATTAGACAAACACAACAATTCCGGGCTTCTCAGCAGTAACCCAGAAGAACAAGATGCCAAGGAAAATGGGATGCGAGAAACGAACGTAAAAAAGACTGACACTCAGTCGCGCGTTGAGATTACAAGTCGGCGCTGATGCTCTCAGCAACATTCTCGCGTTTTCTGACCTTGCCTTATGATACAAGGAAACGGGATAGGGTGCCTGTGGAAGGGAAAGTAATGATTTGAGATGAGGAATGAGCGGATAAGGTGGGAGACACGAACGAAATGGCACCGGACGTAAATTCCAGGTTCTAGCCGCTTTCTTATCAGCTGGAGAGATCAAGTACATGGCCAAGCATTGAGCAACCAGAAGCCAAAGCGATGCCTCAGCAAAGTTCTTCCCTGCGCATGACCAGCATGTACCAGGCGATATACGAGATCAAAAAATATCAGAGGGAATAAACCTCAAATCAAGAATGGGCGACTCGCACCGCCTGCCACATCCAAACGCAATGCGTGAAGGATCATTGGTACTGCAGTCAAGTCGACCGGCGCGAATATATCGTTCAGGGTCAAACACAGACGGTCGGGATACATCTTTGGGTCGTGTAACATCTCCCTGTGTTGAATTACGAAGATGGATGGTCATCTCGACCGTGAGATGGTCAAGTCGACGAATACATACCAGATATTTCCTACGACGATGCTTCCAGCCGGGATCCGGTACCCAATGTATTCATCGTCCGTCGTCGTCAGGTGTGGAAGGCCTGCCTAAAGTTTGAACATCCTTTAACCTCAGTGGCTGCATAACAGACTTGCCTGTGGGAGAAGGCGGGTGCCATCGCAGTACTTCTTTTGCCACCGCAGTAACATACGGAAGCTCTCCCTGGTCGACGTAGTACGGTAGACGATCTGAGCCAACGACACGATCAATCTCGGCTTGTGCTTTCTTTTGCACGTCCGGATAAAGGGCCATTACGAAGGAAAACACTACGTCTGCTACGACAGTCTGAAAACACTCTCTGAGAGAGGAAAGTAGTGTAGATAAAATATGAAACTCACTGTATCGGAAGCACCTAGTAAAAATCGTGAATGAGTGAATGATACTAGCTAGTCCAAACTCACCACCGTATGCCACGGCAGCACATTGGCGTATTGATGTCTCCTGTTCTGCGCTGTCTTCTTCGTGCAACAAAATTGACGTGAAGGACGGCCTGACGTCCCTTGTGACCTGCCATAGAAAGTGAAGCATGAGCGCTTTGATTGTATTGTAATCGGTGTGATGTCTTACCAACGAAGCCTTGACCCTCTCAAATGGTACATCCTAGAAATCACGTATGTCTTTTTGCCATTGCCGGAGCCGACGAGACAGATTTCCACCTCCAAGCCATGTTGGAAGAGATCGCACTTCGCTTATGTTTAGCGAATGGAACGCGAACAACCGACGGAGTATACCTACAGATGGGGATTGGATTGAGCACCCACATAGCAGGGCTGAGTGCGACCGAGGTAGCATCCATGACGGCTTCGGCGATTCTGATAAGAGGATCTTCGCGGGAAGTCACTGTGATGCCATAAGTTACATCAAGGATCAGTTGTCTAGCGTGTCTTTGGAGATATAGAGGATTAGCACAAACAAATGATCCCCTGCTCCGATACAGGCTGCGTACAGTCTCAGGTGATCCGCAAAGTTCTCAGGGTCGCGTAGCAGGTTTCTGAGTAGAGTCGAAACAGAGGCACGAAAGGCATGCTCGAATGTCTGAATCGTGTTCTTATTATAGTGGTTGGAAAAGAGTCGCCGATGCGTCTTCCATCGCTGTCCAGAGGCCATGAATCCAAAATTGAATTCGTGACCGATCCTGATCAGAGGTCAGGTGGAGGAAAAGAAAATTTGGATAATACTGAGCGCGTACAAGTCGATGAGAGGAAAACGTGGGCGATCAGAGTACGTAGCAGAACGATATCGAGGAGTTTTGTGGTAGCTTCGAAAGTGTTCAAGATGATCATAGGCCGGCCAATCAGACTAACACAAACAATATCGCCTGTTGGTGAAGTGAAACACTGAACCGACTTTCAGTGCAGTCCACAACATACCATAGGCTCTGTGCCAGCGAGACAAAGTCTCCCATTCTCGCTTCCTTGGCATGTCCAAGACATTTCCAAGGAGAGGCAAAGGGTTAGGACCTGGAGGGAGTGGAATAGAGAAACGGGGCCTTGTCCGCGACGCCGACGAAAGAAAAGCCAGAAGAAAAGACACACGGCAGTGGAGGTCAGCGCAACGATGGTCGAATGATTCATCTCTTCAGGAGCTTATGGAACTCCTGAGGTCCGACGTCATATTGATCTGGATGCAACAACATGATGTGTCGCAGCAAGCCCTGATAACGGTGCAGATGCTGTTCTGTCTGGATACCGGTGAGCGTATACCAGCGTATACAAGATCAAAAGGATGCAGTCCGTGGGTTGCGCGGATATTTGGGAGTTGGCGGGGTAAATTCTCGGCGCATTGACGCTTTCTATCATTGGCCACTGGGAGCGCCTACACTCCCAGTGCTTCGTACACTCCCAGCGCTTTGTAGAAGAAACTCTATGAGTGATCCGAGCATGGAACTTGGAAGCGTGAATCAAACCTGAGTCAACTGAGAATCAAGCGGAGATTCGGGTTATGAGCACAAAACCTGAGTGCCGATAGGTGCCGATGCAGCAACCGAGGAGACGAGGTGAGTAATTTGCTGGTGGTGTAATATTAACCTGTCCCTGTACATCCCTGCAGACATGAAGGAAGACAACAATGGACCCCGTTCGCGTACACTCTCATGGATAGTTCGGCATCGCTGGGGGAACGGGCAGTAGAGGGGATAAGGAGCTGCTACGTATGATTCCGGTGTCTGTGCGTCATTTCTTTCGATGAACCGTGCGTACTAGGTTTATGGCGGTGAACGTTAGTCGTTGCAGATCATTGCCTGCGCCGCAACGAGCAGATGCGTCTTTCTACCCCCCAAATCAGCTCCCTTCCCAACTCCCTCCTATGACTCCAATCACACGGCAAATCGATCGCACATGAAACGTTGGTGAAGTCCAATGACATCCAATATGCATCCTTTTGAACGCATCATACTTTTGCCTGCAGGACTCAGCAGAGTCAGGGAATTCTGATAGCATGTCGTGGCACAAGCTCACGGGGCTACCCAGTAAAACAGTGCGTTTATGTTATAGTGAGTGGGCTTCGTGGGCTCACTATGACATGTCAGACTTATGATATGTTTTGTTTGATCACCATCAGAATACATACGGAGTGTTCAAGAACACGTTCTTCTCTAATGCTATCCTATAAGACGTAAATGTGCACGGAAACGCATGACAGAAACGAAAGAGGGGAATTTAGAACAAGGTAGACAGAATAAACGTCTAAGGCGAAAATAATTGGACATATCGTACAGGTATCGCTGGGAAGAAAGTGAAGAAGCAAAATCTCTAGTTCCGGAACAAGGGCACATCTAAGAAGCCTCGAAGCCATGCGGGATGCTGAAGACGACGAGTGAGGAATACAAGGGGTTGCGGTTTGTGGCGGGCGTATAAATCAGAGCCGGTGCGTCCTCTGGTGCATCGAGGCGCTATCTTGCTCTCGCTCTTCCGTCTTCCATCTCTCTCGAGATCGACGCTTCACCCGGGTTTTGAACGCATCTCCACTTCACCTGCTCTTCCGAGCAGCAGCGCGCTCCTGGTTATGGATGTGCTTTGGAGTTTTCTCGTGCCGCACGGTGGTGTCGGTCCGCTTCGAACCCCTGCAAACTTTGCAGTAGTCGTTCATATGCCTGTCCTTTATACCATACTTCAGCCTGAATGCGTCCCACCCGGCCGTTTCCCGGAAGCTGGCATGGGCTTTCACGGTGCCGATGTGTCTCCTCACGTCGTCTGGGGTCGTGCATGTCTGTTCGCAACCGGGGACGAAACAAAGATATCGACCTTCCGACGTTCGCTCTGGTTTGAAGCTGATAGAGGTCTCTGGTGGTCCAGCCGCCCCATCGGTTACATGGTTTGGCGCAGCCAGGGACTGGAGGTTGTCCTCCGGCTCTTCTGTGTCGAATGTAATAAGTGGCGGTTGTTGGACCCCCGCAGGGGTGCAATCAACCTGTGATGTCTCAGAGCTGTGCTCTGGATGTGAGGATCTCGTTATCCTCCTCTTGGCTCTTGGTCTCTCAACCTCGTCCTCCGCTGATGCTCGCCTCTTCCGTGATCTGGTGGGTTGTACACGGTGGGACGCGGGAAGAGGTATCGAGTCCTCCGAAGGAGGTGCTGTGCGATGGTAGGCATGAGGGGCAACGGGAGGGGATTTGATGAAGGGTGTCGTGTGAGAGGGGGTCGAGGTCGAAGGTTCGGGGAGAGACGAGTAGAAAACGGGGGGTACACCTCCAGGAGTCGATTGCATGCTCTGTGAGTAAGCGCTCCGAGTTCGCGATGGGCCTGGGTTCGTGTTTTGGGCTGGTAGTGAGTGACAAAAACTTGGCGGCTGTTGGAAGTGGGGCGGGTGGGGACGTGCTGAGCCTGGGATGGCATTGTACTCCTCCGACTGCGGCATGGTAGGCGTGAAGCCTGTGGCATACGCGTCCGGGATGTACTGAGGACGCGCAGCATGCCGTGCATAATGGACGGGAAGGGAACCGGTCCAAGTCAAAGCGTTCTTGGTGTGTGTGTCCAAATATTGTGTCATATCTGCCGTGTTTGAACCTGTCCAATATGCCATTGGTGGATATGTTGCAGAGGGGGCTTCGCAGTGCTGAAGGGAAAGGGATGCTTGGCCGGGAAACGAGAAAGCGACATTCGATGGACCGGCTTGCCCTGCCGCGAAGAAATTGTTGTTCTGGACATGGCGAAACGAAGGAGAGAGGGACGCGTGGCGAGAGAGGGCAGGATTGGATGCAGGGTACGGAGTATACCGACGGTGGGCACGAGTGGGACTGACTGAGCGGGATGCCACAGTGTCGAGTAATCGTGGGTCGAAGGAAGGCGTCGCGGATAGGCCGTCCGTTGGTGAGTTTGATCCGGACATCATCCCGATAAATACTTGCATCTGACGGTCTACTTCCGTGTCAAGAAACCCCGGTTGCTGTTCATGGTCCGAAGACGTTGTCGAAGAGCTGGTAGGTTGTGCATAGTCCCAATTCTCCGCGCCGAATGTCGTGTTGTCAGGGAAGCCGTTGATCTCGTTCAGAGATGCTTGCTCAAAAAACTGAAAGCCTGCTGAGCGGAATGACATCAGTCACGTTAGATTCCGGGAGACATGATGGTCAGAGCTTACAATTGTGTGGCGACATCATTGTCGTTGGCAGAAGGGGGCGAGGAGTGCTCGGGGTAATAGAGGCGAGTAATGGCGGTGAGGTGGTATTGGGTTGGACCAACTCGCCACGATGACCGCCTTTTTATCTTCCTCTCCAGTGCTGGCGGTGGTTTATTTGCTCCTGCATCGGAGTCGAAGCGACCACCTCATGTCCAAGCGATGGTCATGTTTGTGCTTTGTGGTGGACCTTACTGCCTTGTACTTTTGACCACCGGTGGCTTGTGGCTGCATCGCTTTCTTGCCCACGTAGCCATCGCAGGCCATTAGAGGTATACAGGACCAGCGGGTTGGTGGGGGTGCCCGACGAAGGCGGCCGGCAGAGATTACGGAGCTCGAGAAGCATCCCAAGGTCCAAGCGTGCGTCACCCCGACGTGTCTGCAGGCTTGGATGCATTAATTATGCCGGCACAGTGGTGTAAAGGGAGGCCCCTCCAGGAGCGTCACATTTTTCAAGCACATTCTTACTTCTAGATCGTGTAACACAAAGCAAGGTGGCAGAGGGGTTGTGCAGGGTTGGGGGCAGGGTCAATGCGCGGCCGCGTTCTGGAGCTAGTTCCTGGCCCTGTAGACGATCCGAGGGGACGCGCCGATGAGTGCCTGATATCTGAGACGGAGGATCGATCGAGTTACCGCTCGCTGCCTCGGGATCTCGCAGGTGCCCCGCTCGGCCGCTCTGTCGCTATAGAAGGACGGCTGGCAGCCTCATTCCTGCGCCACTTCCGCCTCCTATCTGCTTTGCGAAAATGACATTTTTGCCTAAAAGGCAGGAGCTCGAATGCCCAGGTGGGGGTCTGAGCTAGTGAACCCGCACCCCGCATCAACCCTAAACGCCCCTCCCCCCCTTTCCTCCCTCGGCATCTCGGGCCTACTGCGAATCGGAAAGCCACCGGAGGCTGCGCGATCTCTGCAGTTTGATATTCCACGCGAGAGGATAATGGTCGTTTCGACGTCGAGGGCGGCACAAACAAATCCGGATTCGTAGGACTGGGGAATGCATGGACAAGATTGCAGTTGAGTGTCTTACTCCTAATTTTCACTCTCGCACCGCAATCACGGTCCTTCGCAAGTCAACTCGTTCTACTCCTTGGCATCTATCTGCTTCCTTGCCAGTCTTTAGTTTTACGTTAAAGGTTCTCGCCGATCGAACGGCGTCTATACCCCTCAAGGAGAGCGGTTTCACAACACCATCAATTATTCCAGGCTGTGGCTGCCACCGCACTCTACATATCATGTGCGAGAGACCCAGGAATTCTTGCCAGACAAGAGAGTGCCTTGACTCTGAGGGTCATACGCAACCCGTTGGATTGCTTTTTGGCGGATCAGAGGGAAATTGGTGAGAAGCTCGCACCCACATGCTGTGCAGCATACAAGCTTGCCTTGTCCTTGATCGACGCAACAAAGGGCGAGTATTTTCTTGGTGCAGTCGTTATTCTCTGATTTCCTTGTTCACCGTCGATTTTGTTAAGATCATCCCCGCTGACTTTCTTAACCGGTCAAACACAAACCATGCCACAGACATCTCCGATGAGAGCAAAGACATACAAGGAAGGAGCTCGTCAGGGAATTTAAACGCTTAGGTGACACCTCCTTAGGATTTCAATCCATACTTGCTTCTCCTCGTCTTCCGAGTCTCCCTCAACAGCTATACCGAGTGTTCTGATACGGTGCTGCATGTCATAAGTCGCAATTGTTGGTCGATATGCTATCTAAGTTTAGGCTGCTGGAGACTGAGCTTTGGAGTCATGTCAAGCAGACCACACTCACGAAGGAGCCGAAAGGGCGGATTCTAAGAAACCAAACCGCTTCAGAACGCAAACTCGATCATCTTCCCACCACTTCACTCAAAGAGCTCTCTCTATATTGAATGGAGAGACCCGAATGCCTGAGCCCGTTGGATTAATGATATGTTGCCTTAGGGTCTGCTGTCTTATGTTTATCTTTGGACTGCGCATGCTCACAGTAGATTTCTTAGAACTTTTAAGATTCTTCGTAAAAATACACACTGACTTTGGCACTTCGGTACATACAATGATATCACGCTGAGGGGTGCGACAATGCTTGTGCGCTTACGGTATGACTCTTCCTGCCCGGATGGCCTTTGCGGCCTCACTCTGCGCTTCGTCGCGCAGGTATCTGCCATAGATAGGTTCATAATGGCGTTTCTCCTGCACTCGCGTGTTTCGATATAAGTCCCTCTTTGCTTCATGAGACGAAAGAAAACTCACACTCCTGGTCTTCACCACGCTCTCTCTGGTCTCCAGCTTGTTCGCGTACGCCACCCACTCTGGGCTGACATCCTCCCGCTTGTACCCACGATGTTCCTGCTGAATGTAATCCCTAGTCACCCACGGCGCGATGGCGGTATCGACCAAACTCCACTCCTCCCCAAAGAAATACGGGCCCTTGGCGTTCTGCGCGAGCGTGCGCAGCGCGGTCTTGAGCTCCTCGAGCGCGGCTGCCTGCTTTGGCGCCTCCTGTGACTGGAGCAACCGCTGGAACGCGGGAATAACGGCCTTGCTGATGTGGTCAATCCAGAGGCGCGCTTGCGCGCGAGTGAAGGGGTCGGCGGGGAGGAGGTGCGGCTTGTGGGCGGGGAAGGCGTCTTCGAGGAATTCACTGATGATAAGGGATTCGTAGAGTGGCTTGTTCTGGTACTCGATCGCCGGGACGAGCCCCTTCGGGTTGATGGCTGCAAGGAGGTAAGTTACAGGTGACCGAATGATCGAATGGACGTCGTTGCGGGGAAGTCGACATATGACTCACCAAGGAAGTGCTTCTCCTTGTGGTAAGGATTGATCTCTTTGTATTGGTACGGGATCCCTTTTTCCTCCAGAGCAATCCAGCTACGCTGAACAAATGGGCAGAACTACAAGAATTGAAATGGACGGTTAGCCATTCAAAGATGTGGAAAGGGAAAATGTTGAGACGGTTGGCCATTCAAAGATGTGGAATGCAATGGTAAACTTGGACATACCCATCCTGCGTAGAAGACGAGCTCCTGTGGCTCAGTATGCTTCGCTACGGTCTTGGCCGCCTCGCCAGTGGCATGAGGGAAGAGGTCTGCGTCGGCGATGGCCATGATTGTCTGTGTCGTACTATGCAGTGGGAGCGCGCGACGGGTCGATGAAGCGGGGTATTCCCACTGGCGATACTTATAGGTCTCGTTATGAGCAATTGTGCCTACTTTCTAACACGACATGGCGTCATAGTGTCTGGGAATCTTGTGTGTGTAACATAGATGTAAACCTGGCGATTGCGGAGCAGCTACTTGTATGTTGGTCAGCTAGGCGCAGCTGGGTGTGTAAGAAGTGTGTAAGACATGTTCAGGAGAGGTGAATAATCACGGCGGCTGACCTTTCCTATTGAAAGGACACCCGCGGCACTAAAATACCGCGGCCTTTCGGGCACTAGTAGAGACCTATTCCCTTACAGGACCAGGAATAAAATGGTAAGTTCCTTTTCGAGACTGCCAGACCTACGGCGGTGATTGCCGATCTCAACTGTGCACCAACAAGCAGATTTGCCTCACTAGCTGAAGACACTAATTCTACTCACTCGCATGCCGTAGAATCAAAAATTACAATAATTGGTACAAAGACATCATGCATCAAGAACTACATAGGGATCCGGAGACATACAAGTTTTCTGGACCTCTCGATACGCTTTGCGCGGGCAACGTTCGAATACTCCACAGCTGCTCGCTGCTCAACAAGCGCAGGCCTTTCCCTGCTGGGCGCAGGTACACTCCTTGCCGCTGCCTTTGCAGCCGCACTGGCCGTGGAACCCACTCCTTCAGCAGCGCAATGAAAGATAGCCATATGGACAAGTGCTTACGTTGGTAGCATGTGCTTTGTTCGCACAATTGGCGCAGACGCACTCCCCCTTGACGCAGTTACAGCTATTGCTGCTGGAAGGTCCGCAGGAACTGTCAGAGTGCAAAGATAAATCCATTAGCGGCGATGTTGTAGGTCAAGATGGACATACGAGCAGTTCTGATCACAGGTACAGGGCATTGTGAATTAGTTCAAAGAGATGATGTTGTTATGGACGGATTGGATGCTTGGATGCGGATCTTGCATGAACGAGTCTCCATTTTATATCGCAGAGGTGGACCTTGGGGGGTATGACGTCGAAGACAGATGACATGACGACTTGCATCATGGTCCCAAATGGGATGTGGCACATTCCTTTTTGGGAAGATATTCTCACGCGTCTTGCAAGCGCAGGAGAAATATTGTGTTCCACATTCCTCGCGTATCCGGTTACAAGTGCGCGTCCCGTTCCACCTACCTTGCAGGCTCGGAATTATGAACTCATATCCGCCTGAGCTTTTGACGCAACTCGCGCCTGTGATGTTTGTCGCTGGCCTCGACGTCGCGACACCTCCAGAATCTGCACCACCATCTTCCCCACAGCCACCCACACCGTCCGGCGGGCGACCCCAACAGGATCCGTTCACCGTTCTCACATTACGTCTACGCGACGCGCTGGTCGCGCAGCGGAAGGTCGCGATATGGCAGCCCGAAAAGTCCAAGACTTTCCAGGTCATCCTTGTCGAAAAGTGCGTTCCATGCCTATCCACGAACCTCAGAAGTATCTATTGACTTACCGCACAGGAAGTACGCTTCCCGCCGCGCAAACTTGCCCCTCCAGATGACACCCACTACACTAACGCGCACTCGCCTTTATCGCCGCTGACCCCTTCCTCACCTCTCCATCCCGACGGCTTGATCGCGCCTATCTGGGTCCGGAAGCATACAGCTCTTGTTCCATCTGTGTTTGTTTTATTCATGAAGCTCTACGAGACACCTATGCAACTACCTCGATCGCCGCTAGACGCGCAAGATCCCGACCGTGAACGCGAACGCGAACAGGAGGAGCGGCGGCGAGATATGGAGCTGTCTTCGGAGGTCGCGCAGAGGAAGAAATTGACGAATGAGCGGAATATCAAACTTACTGTTGTCCTCATGGCGAGCAGGAGGATGCTAGGTCAGTCGTGGTTGATTACATAATAATCGACACTGACAAGCCGCTGGCAGACGACCCTGCATTGGATGCAAGGCTGACGTTTATTCGGAGGCAGAGCGGACTCGACTCGAGAGCCGCCCTGTTTGTACTGAGTCCTGTCAGCCCCTCGGAGCTGAGTGATTTCGTGAAGAGGTAACATCTCCCCCGAACATTTTTCATAGCCCATTTTATACTGACGCACAACTTCCCAGTCTCCAGCAAGCTTTATACGAACCAGCAGTGGAGTACTACACTTCTCACTCGAAGCGCGTGCGCCGGAAGCGAAATCGACACGCGCAGTCTACAACTTCGTATGCCGGACCCATGTCTCCAATCGGGTCTGCGGGCATCGCGCGCCCGCTCAGACCTGAAGGGTGGACGGTGCGATACGAATATAAAATGGCTTGCTTCGCTGAGTTTCGTGGTGAAGACGAGGTTGCGCTCAAGTAAGATTTTCTTTCGTGTGTTCGCTATAGAGTGCACGGCATTGATAGTCGTAAGACATTATCAGGATGCGTATTCGACTGTGACCAATATGTTTGGGTCTACAGCGATATTACCGCCTAGGACAAAGCGGTGGGCAGAGGCCAAAGTACTCACCGATTGTATCAACATCAAGGTGTGTGAGGCCATAACTCCGTTCGTCTCACGTACCCTTCTAATGTTAGTGGGCAAGATCTGCAAATTATTTTTGTATAACAACGAGCACGCACTGGCGCTGTCGCAGCACAACATCCACATGCGCAAGTTCGGCGACTTTTCGCGCGGGTGGGGCATCGGCGAGGAGACATTCGAGTTTTGGAGCTGGATCGCGAGACAGCAAGTGGACACCTTACTATGTCTATTATATCCATTTCTGACACTTGCTTTTGTTTCTGCGTTCGCTCTTCTTGATAGACATCGAATCTTTGCGGAACTGCTCGAGCAGGGCACCAGATCGACGTTGACGCTGCCGACGCACGCGCCAGTCGCGACGCCATCGCCGGCGGCAGTGGCTGCCTCATTGCAGAACACTCAGCGCGGGATATTGGAGGTTGACGCGATGCGGGTGCTTGGGTTGAATCCGAGCCAAGCGTTGCAGCATCCAGGCTTTTATTACTATATGTCCGCGAGGGCGACGGAAAAACGGAGGGAGCAGTATCTGGCAATGGTAGAAACGGTGAGTTTTTTAAGGGCCTTGAGTCGCTGGATGTTTTTCGAGAAACGGGCGTTGCAGAACCCGGCGCAGAATAACTCTCCAGGTTTCGCGAATGAGAGGAAGGTCGACCATTTGACCATCATACTCGAGGTGACTAGTACACTTATTTTGTCATCAAGCCTTGGTCTAATAGTCCAGACAGATGTACACCAAGTCGTACGAACTGTTCAAGAAGCACAGTGCTTCTAACGGTCAAGGCCAGGGCCGCCTGACGCTGCACATAGCATATCGGATTGCACAAACGTACCATGAATCAGGTAAATTTGATATGGCCGTACGGTGCGTTGTAAAAATCCTCTCTACCTTCGTCCTATAGCCCATGACTAACGTGTGTGACAATCAGTTTCTTTGAACGTATAGCGCGCACGTACCGTCGTGAGAAGTGGGGATCAATGATCCGCCCCCTTCTATGGACGTGGTATCGATGTGCTCAACAGCTTGGGGACGTCGAGCTCAGTGTTAAATTGTTGGTCGAAATGCTGGGACATGGTCGGTCTGGATTTAAATTTGTCAAGTCATGGCTCCTCATTCAACCCGCTAACAGGAACAATATCTGAAAACGACGAGGATGCTTCGATTGAAGAGGATTTGCTTGCTGTTCTCCGGGTCAGCACACCATCACGTCTGTTCCTTACCGCTTGCCTGACGTGACATATCAGAGCACAGTCCCTTCCACTCCGAACGATGCGTTGGTAGTGGACCTTGCCGAGTCCGAGCCCATCTGTAAGTATGACCTGGATGCTTCCGCTACTTTATCTCGCTGACATGCTGGGTAGTCGACTCGAATGTCATGTTTTGGAATGCCGAGGCCACCGTCGACGAGCCGTCCGCCTTCCAGCTATCTTTGGCCACACCAAAGCACATTTCTCTCTCTTCTTTGACGTTTTCGTCCTTGTCAATCTATTTCTCTACTTCGACGCACCGTTCGTCATCCACCACTCGGCTGGTGACGTCCCAAATGTTGGTGATATGCCCTAAGGGAAAGTCGACTTGGGCATCATACCTGCCGAGTTGGCCTCCAACGTGCACGAGACAGAGGCAGTTCTCAGGTGGGGCCGCGGTTCGACGATTGTGTTCGCCGGTACCATAGCTTCGGACGTTCCGACAACGATCACCGTATGTTACACACTCTTGGCCACTGAATATCTCTTTGATGGGAGTCTGAACTCAGATATCGAAAGCAGTGCTGACACTCCAAGAAGGTAGCTGGACCGTAGAGATACCCGTAGAACTGTCTTCGGTCCGCGAGGGCACAGTGAAGAACCCCAGGTGGTTGATGTCTGTCGAACCGTAAAGTACGTGCCAGTTCGCCGAAATAACAGCTCGGAGATAACGTGAGAGGTCTCGTTCGTCTTGCTGCGTACCCTCTTTGAAAGACTTTCTTTTGCTCTTTTACAGTGTCCATCACCGGCCTCACCTTCTGCAGGTATCGCTTTCACATCATGCCCTGCGTACTTGGATGAAGAGTATCCGATCACCATCGACATCACAAATTTGGACACCCGTGTTCTCAATGTCGTCCTTGACGTGCTGCTTCAGCCGACCGAAATAGATGAAGCTAGTATGTCGCGTTTCGATTTTGTGAATGGAGTTCAGTGCTGACTTCCGGTAGTGAACGACATTCGGATAGATGAGGAGCGATCCTCCGGACTCATCAAAGGTGTCGATCTGGGTGCAATATCTCCTGGGTGTGACCGTTCTCAAAATATTGCACCTCACGAACACTGGCGCCAGTGGAGATCGCATCCTCGATATATCCATTCAATCACGAACGTTCACCACAGCAAACAAGGCTGCGAGCCCAATATCGCCTCCAAGTCCGTCAATAGATCACTCCGATACGAGCGAGAGCTTGCAGACACTAGTGATACCAACGGTGAACGCGATGAAGATGGCGTTTGACGTCAAGTATACCCGGGCGCATCGATCGTCTGCTGGCTTGATCGATTTGAAGAGTTACGAAGACGAGTATTGGGACGACACTGATGGCGGAGAAGCCCAGGTGGAGGCGAGGTGGGAATGTGTTGGTCCTTGGAGTTTGAGTGTTGAGAAAGTGAGATTGGTCAGGAAGGTACGCATACAATTTCAATTTGTTTGTCCAGAGCCTATCTTACAAACGATGACAGAACGGCTCGCATGCGAAGGTCCTTGACTGTTCTCTCGACGATGATGAAGATGACATCGCATCTGTATGATATTTATGTCTTTGATACAAGGATTTGGCATTGATGCCACCCTCTCCCTTTCCAGAGTGGCTCCCAGGAGATGAGTTCTCGGCAGTTTGCCACGTGAGTCTAGCCCCCGAAGATGATCCACTCGAGGAAGATGCCATTGCAGCACCAGGCGAATATGAGCATGGCGAAGGTGAGCTTTCATAATTCACCCAGACCTAACATGCTCAAGCTTCAGACAGGGTCCTTACCAACGGAGACCACGGTCCCCTCTGCACAACTGTTCCCTCTGCCTGTGCTACGTCCCCCGAAGGATGAGTTGATCGCGCTTCTAGATCTTCCTTCCTCCGCTAGACTTCATGTGCCGTTTCATGCATATCTCACAATCCGCAACCGTCATCCAACACGCACGGCTACAGTCACCGTGCAACTCGAGACAGATACTTCTGACGCCTTCATCGCTGCAGGCTTGCGCAGTGGACGCGTTCCGACTCTTCTTCCCGGTGCAGAGGAGCGCCTTGCGTGGACATTCGTGCCCATTGAGTGTGGGTTCGTTCACATTCCGAAGGTTGTTGTAACAGATAAGCGCAAGGCTCTGGCCCCTTCGTCAGAAGGTGGTACTCCGGCTCCACCAGAGGGGGTTGGCGAAATAGTGACAATTGTGGACACACGGAGAGAGGCTAGAGGCGAGAGTAGCACTGCGGGGAAAGGGGGATCCGGCTTGGAGGAGGCGGAGGAGCAGCCTGCGCTACCTGGGAAGGCAACTCCTAGCGCGATTGGACCAATATTGGTCTTGCCCTGAGAGCTGAGTGGTCCTCCCCCTGTAAAACATACCTCTTGGCATACTGTGTCAAATATTCATGGATTTTTGGGTTTGAGGCCGATGTTGTCCTTCCCGAGGAACTGTTCCGGCCAAGATCAGGCCTCTTCTGCTTTCTTACGTTGATAACTATACTAGATGGCATCACATCAGAAATTTTTCGCGATCAGGAGCTGACTCAGAGTTCATAGACGCCCTTGTCACCCAGGCCCACCCAGCAATGACTGGATCTGTAAGGCGCTACCTGGCGCTACTGAGTCAGACACCAAAATTGACTTATTCATCCGCATTCATGAACTTCTGCAATCAATGTGCGAATATTTAATCAAAGCACTGCGAAACAACAGCTATCCCACCACCTTACCCCCTCGCCTCACTTGAAAGCAAATTTAGAATGCCTCTAGCCCTTGTAAAAAAACTCAACCTTTCTCTTGTTGTTGTCCGTACTTATCTGCCTGCATATGTTTAGGTCACTGGTGCAACTGGTTACCTCGGCTCTGTCATTGTAGACCAGCTGCTCGATGCTGGTTACAAAGTCCGGGGGTTCGTTATTCTTTGTCTTCATTTGCCGACGATGTGCATATGTATTCATCGAGCAATGCTTACAGGACCGCACGATCTGCTAAGGCAGGACACCTCCGTTCTGTGTTTGACAACCTCGGGGCCGAGTTCGAAGTCGCTGTAGTGGACGACCTCGCTGCATCAGACTTGACAGATGCTTTCAAAGGTCTGTCATCGTCTTTCTCGTTGACCGGTTCGTAAACAATAATTATTTCGGGGCTCGTGCGCTTTATTTTTAGGTGTCGACGTCCTCGTGCACGTTGGCTCACCCATCCCTTTATCAGGCACTCCTGCTGCCGAGATTTTGAGGGTATGGAACATGTACATGTCTCGGCCTGTTCGCTTATTTTTTTATCACTACAGAGCGCTATTACCGGAACCGAAAGGGTCCTCAGGTACGCGCTCGATGCAGGCGTTAGGAAAGTTGTCGTGACTGGTAGCGTCTCCGCCCTATCTCGTGACGAAACCCTGTGGCAAGACATCACACTCGGCGAAGATGGTCTGTCAAGTTTCGAATGCAGAAGGACATCCACTCACGATTTTCATGGTAGACTGGACACCCCAGACTTACGAGGAAGCATCGGGTCCTCATGCCACACTATATGACGCATACTGCGTTTCCAAGAAGCTCGCAGAAGAAGCGGTATGGAAGTTTGCGAAAGAGAATCCGGAGATCAGTGTCGCATCGGGCAAGTCAATTCCCAACATCAGATACCACCGTCAACTCATACGATGGTTATGATCGTCTATCTAGTGATTCCTTCTGCGATATATGGTCCCGGAGGCCATGGCCAGTTCCCGAGTAAACCTGCCGAAGGGACGAACTCTTTCATATACACGCTCATTCAAGGTCCCAAAGGGCGCCCTCTGCACGACCAAAAACCACACATCACCTCCTTCATCCACGTCAATGACGTCGCACGCGCTCATATCCTAGCGCTCAATGTCGCTCCTTCCGCCAAGCCGAACAGGATCATCATCTCTGGCGGCAAATTCACTTGGAAAGAAGCGGTAGAGTATTTGGCGCAGAAGCGCCCCGAGCTCAAGGATAGGCTGCCTGTTATCACAGGCACAGAGAAGGTATACGATACGGTCACGTATGATGCCAGCAGTGCTGCGAGGTTGATTGGGCTGACGGAATATATTGGCTGGAAAGAAACACTGGAAAGTACTATAGATGATATTTTGCGGCGCGAGGTCGAGTTGGGTATCGATCCTACAGCCTCATCTTGATCCATAGATTCGTAGCTATTAGATGACCCCATTTTCATGTCTGTTTTCAAACTATTCACTGACATTGGCCGAGATTTGATGGGCTAGTCGTATCGAGCCAAGGCTTGGGTCATAAACATTCATAAAATTACACAGAATACACCTCCACATGAATGAAAACGTAGGCATAGTACGGGCGTCGGGTATATGCGTGGGTACGCGTATTAAGGACGTTTGTAATCTAGGTAGCCGGAAACCCAAGGAAACCAAAGAAGGATACGTGAAAGAAAGCGAAGGCGGTTGGAAAATATCTGATGATACTGAAGAAGAGCTTCAAAAACTGACATACTGAGGAAACCATCATATCTTGTAAAGCCCGTTGAAAAGAAAAGAAGGGGTATCGAAGTTTACGATGAAGGCCCAACGAGGAGCTTCATTCTTTCCACGCCATTCTCCGGAGACGCCCATACCAGCCCTTTAAAGTAGTGGTTCCGCAACAGGAAGTCAACGCGCTTCACACCCTCCCTCTGCTGCTGCTGCTGTAAGGGAGGATACGCCTTATAGCGCTTGGTATACGCCCTCGAGACGTCGGTCTCCTGAGATGACGAGAGCTGCCCCCACTCTTCGTGCGTGACTGGTTTGTGCAAATGAACGTGCAGCCCGTGAAGTACGTCGCCGACCGTGATGAACGGGATTGCGGGGCGCTCGCGACGCGCCGGCAGCAGTCCCGTGCTCGTGACGTGCAGATCAAGCTTCCACTGTGGGATCGCGTCGCACACGATCAGAAGACGCGCAATCTCGGGGTTCGACGCTGGCTGATCGAGGTCATATGGTGTCACGGCGACCGTCTGCGTAGCGTTAATTCGTCGCCTAGCGGTGAGCGTGTGCGCAGAGAGATCGAAGAGGAGGTACTGGCTGGGAGAGTCTCCGTTGAAGAGCGTGTGAATCTGGGGTTGGGGAAGTGGTGGAGGGTGAAACAGCCAGGAGTAGGGTGTATGGTAGGGACTAGGCGGGGGGTTTGGTGGGGGCTGGGGATTCCAATAGGGCCATTGGTTGGGATGAAGGTACGAGGCGTCGAAGGAGCGTCTTCGACCTCGCGGAAAGGGTTCATATGGATATGGGGGATAGTCCTGACCAGGTGCAAATGGCGGCAGAGGGATGTTCGCGTGACCTGGGCTACGACCTCCTGCTTGCCACTCCCTTCGCGCATTGCCAGGCGTAGGAGGGAACTGATAGTATGGTGGGTATGGATATGGCATCCAACCAGGGTAGAGGTTAGCCATTATTGCGCGCTGCTATGGGAAGGCTGAGTTCTCTGTATGGGCGCGAGGATTCGGGAGGGGGTTGTTATCTATGCGAATGCGATCTCTCCAAAGGTATTTTATATGCTGGACCTGAGTCAGAGCCCGCGCTCATGGAATCGTCTTCAGAAACGTGGCAGTGTCGGCGCGCCCAGCGGAACCGGAGCACATGGAGCGATGACGGGTAATTTGGGACAAAAGTGTGAGTCGGCTGGAGCTGGCAGTGTGCAAGTGAGTTGGTCGCCATCGTTCGCGGCCGCAGCCGTCGTATTCATGTCGCAGGCGCTTGCTGGTATCGAATCCGGTCGAAGGCTATCCCATTGTCTCACTGCCATCTGCTCCTATCTTCCAAAGTGGGCGCTCTTGGATACAGCCTCAGTAGTCAATCATAGATCAATAAACCCGACGAGTTCCTTACTGTCGATGCACACGAGGATATCTGCACAGCAGTGACGAGCATTCGATCGAAATCTGATGGACTCTGTGTTAAAATAAATTCATCCGAGTCTCAACGGCTGCCATCGAGGGCAGCACTGAGTATGAAACTTCGCTCGCTGGTCTTCAACTTTATTCAGAAACCTGTGATCGAAGCCGGACAGTAGCCGGACACAGGTCTGGAGATACATGACACATAGAACCGAGACCGATGCACAAGAATCAGGTCTCTTCGTCCTCCCCCATTTCGTCGGTGTCATCGCCGTTACCTTCTCCCGCGCGGTGATTATCGCTCAGAGTCCACAAGTCATTTCTCAACTCCCGCACCCCATCATCATCGATCCCCACTCCAATCACTTGCCAATCCACCTTTCGTCTGATGCAATCTTCAATCAATGTTGCGTAGCGTTCGAAGAGTGACGGTACCGCCCCCGAGAGCTCAAGCGAGGAAAGGACAGACGCAGAGCGAGGAGGGCAACGATTCCGCGCGATGTCCGTCTTTGGACAGCGTTCAGATGCTGTGCACGGAAGAATGACGGGAACGACGTGGGAAGAGGGTACCCAATCGACGTATGGATACTAGAATATGTGCCGTGCAGACCAATGAGATGAGTGAAGAGAAGATACTGCGATCGTACCTCGACACTAAAGCGCCTCGGAGCTTCAAACCTTGAGAAAATTCATCGTACTGGTGTCTCTCTATTTCAGCGAACCCCCGGCTACGCCCGTGCGGAAAAGGGGTAGCTTCTCCTGAGCACCAAAGATTGGTGAGATTATCAGAGCGCGACAAGACTCGACACGCACCTCTGATTGAAACCCAGTAAAGTTGTACGTATGCTCGTCAAGTAGCTCAGCATTGAGTACCGGAAAGGCACCACATAGTTCGGCGAACGGGGTGTTGCCGAAGTAGTTTGATTGTTTGCAGAGCTGCGGCAGAGCAGTCGGACTTTTGAGTCTGTAGTACGTGATTGAGGCAAATGAAGACAAACAGACAGAAAGAGGCAAATGGCCTAACCTGAGGGGAAGCGTAGCTGTTTCAATATGTGCAGACAGGACTGCGGAGACCTCGTAGGGCGACCGGAGCTGGAAGAATAGGCGGCCATCAGGGTCGGAGATACCAGAGTCATACCTGGGATGCGTACATCTAGATCAAGCCCATCTAACCAAGGACCTCCTCTCCAGTTCAGAGGGTTTTGGAGAGGGATATTCATGGAAGATATCTCGTTCAAGCCTCGCAGACACATCGCATCATTCACGGCTTTTCTGATCCCTGCCATCTACCGGAGGCATGAGAACCGGTCATAGGCGATGCTACAATGAGGCTCACTGAGTCGACATCAATGTGACCGGGGACGGCATTCGACAGCATAGGAAATACCAGTGAAGGAAGCTTAGAAACTC